>CAJQUW010005703.1:0-600000 GCA_907163375.1 Prostheceraeus crozeri
ACTTTATAAGTTATGCGGTAATGATATACTATAATTACATTAAATTTAGGTTTTAACAGGGTGACACCTGTTAAAACCTCCCCACACCCCGACCTGGTGCCACCCTGAGTATATCGCATTTCAATACTGTTCCCAAAACAATACATTTTAGTGATCGCAAATGCCGTTGACAAACATGCACAAGTTAATCAACACATCTGTCATGCATTGTTGTCTTACAAATTATTTGGAAGCATACATTGACTCTATGACACAATGTGAAGGACAATCTATATCAAATGTCGTATCGGAGTGTCGCGATGTCAGAACACAAACGAAGTGAATGTTACAAAAGCCTGCACACTGTTGACATAATTCTCAATTCTTCTCTTATTATTAGGATTGTTATCAGAGTCATTTGTCGGTTTGCATCAGAGACATGGACGCTGACACAGAAGATGATAGAGCAATGGAAAGAGCAATGTTCAACATTACAGGAAGAGATTGATGGATAAACACGATCATAGAGTAAATATATTAGGTAGGGTGGTAACTCCACATTTATTAAATTCCCATTGTGTATACACTTTCGATTTTATTAAATGAACTCATGGGAGATGCAGTCGGATTTGTTTCAAAAATATGAGATATACACATTTATGCAGTTTTGAAGAAATTACAACGGAGTTGACTGATCATGATAGCAAAGCAGAAGGAAATGATAATATTTTACAGATTGTCCGTGTCATGACAGCCTTGGAGAGGTAATATTCGTTAATTGGCAACTCGATGACCTGCTTTGCTTTCATGAATTAGAAATATGAAATTTCAGCCAAGAAAGCATAATAAGATGTCGACTTTTTCATGAAGACTTCCATTATGAAACGGATCATGAAGTTCCCTTGATGATCAGCTTAATTTCCGCTTAGTTAGGATGCTTATTAGCAAAAATATTCATTCCTTTGATATCCAACTTGTTGCATACTACTTACATAGAGGAGTCATCTCGGTAGTATATAAATTTTGAAAATTTTGAAAATTTTTAGAACTGCTCAAATAATTATTTGGACCACGGGAACGTAATCTCGCAAGAAACTGAATCTTTTCATATAAAAATTTTCACTGTATACAGATACTTTTTTTGAGTCGACACTCTACCTACTGTATATATCACTACTCTATGAATTCAACCATAAGAAGCACCACCAAAGTAGACGACATAATTCGCCATGTGGACAGTTCCACGTGAAAGCGGACAAGAAATGCAGAAAATAAAAATGAACTGTGAAACTAAAACCACTTGTTTCCCATTACTTCACGCTCTTAATTTTCTGAAAATACGAATGAAATGTTCAATAAAATAATTTCTATGGTAATTATCACTAATTTATAGATTGTATTATTAATTCATTTTAAATTAAAATACTTGTTCGAGCAAATTAATTAATCAGTGGTAATTTCACCACAGGCTTTCATCTTTCTGAAATAGCTATAAAACGGCCCATTGAATTACGTCCAAGATATATAATTGATTTTGTCCATTACAAAGCGTGCGTTCGTAACGAAAAATCACTAATAAGCTCATACGTTGACAATGACAAACAACGATTCAAGGAAAACAATAACAATCATCAAGTAAGGAATCATTTTTCGTCTACTCCGAAGAAAGTGAGTAAGGAATACGACACTATTTCCGAACCATTACAATTATATCAAATAAACACTGCAATAAAGCTGCTGGGAACTGGACATAAGTAGGATTAATCTCTGATCTACGGTCTATACATGTATGTGCACAAACCTGCATATGTTTCCATTTTTCGATAATCTTGGTTCAGAGGCATTATAAATATTTTTTAAACGCCGTGTGATAATAAGTGCTTTTTCTGTGTAACTTGACGAAAAGTACGTTCGTAACAAATGGAACTGCCCATACCAAGATCGGGAAATGGAGATGGGCAGGACATATTGCCAGAAGAAACTACAACCGATGGACCAAAAGGACTACGGATCGGACCCCACGAAACGGATGGCGATCCAGGGGAAGACCGTGGGAGACAGACCTGCTATCTTAATGTTCAACAGTAAGAAGAGAGAAGCTCAGAACAGACGCAAGTGGAGACAGCATGCCGAGGCCTTCGCCCTGCAGTGGGCTGAGAGCGGGCTATTCTGAATCGTGAATTGTCGGTTTAAGTGGCTAGAGAATCAGACTTAAAGATGTTGCATATAAATTATTGGTCTTATCGATGAGGTTTCTAGGATTAAAATTAGGAAGTCAATTTTCACCAGAAATGGGGTCAGTAATCTCGCAATATTGCCGTCTCCGTTGTGCTATCAGATTGAGAAAACATGGGACTGATTCGGATGTACACATCTACATTTATGGGGAAAATATATACTGTAACTGGAATTCTGCATTAGGAAATACTATTAATAGGATATCACCGTTTCAATGGGCAATTGACCAAACTTTGGAGTGAACTAGATATGCATGTGACAAAGCATTGTCAGGGTTTGCACTGCCCGTAATCCACTGCAGAGCGTACATTCTACAACAAGGCCACGGCTATGGTTTTGTTCTGTAAAGCACCTCGGATGCTTATGTAATTTTTTGCAGATATTCGGTGGGTGGCTAGTAAAGTCCGGTTACTAGACGTGATGGCTATTCAATATTCAGCTTTAACTTAGCGTGATTATTAACAACTTATGAACGTTCATGAACAATTACCGATCGATCAATTTGTTCCAAAATTAGTAAGAAAAAATTAGGAAGATTAAAATTGTAGCAGGAATACCTATAACTTGAGATCATCAACTTAAACCGCATGAACCTCCATTTGTACCTGAAGATGATTACTGAATGGTAACAGAAAAAATGGTGTAATTTAACAGCAAATAATAGGATAATCGAGAGATCCTGACCCCTTCCAACTCGAAACATATCATAGAAGAATTGTTATTGAATTTACTAATTTTTCCCACATTGCATGTACGCGTTAGTAGGAAGCACATTGCCGCAGTAGGTAGACGTCCAGTTACACTTATTATAGAAATCGTGATATATGTATCAGAAATTTGAAATCAACAACTCGCAATTCGATCCCGATCCCGAAATCTCGCGTCTTCGTTGTGTCAAACTCTACACCTTATCCATTTTTATTGCAGATATTTCCAAATCGATTTCAGATCTTTCCAAATGAATTTCAGACATTTCCAGATGGATTTCTGATTTCTCCCATTGAATTTCAGATATCTTCAAAGTTGAGTCTCTGATAGATATCTGAAATCGCTTTGGAAAAGGTGTAGTATTAACACAGCATTCGAAATCCATTATTTGCCTTGCAGAATAATTGGTATTCTATGAAGCCGGAAGGGCAAGAAAATGTGGAAATCCGAGGCCACGCAGCGGACGAGGAATCCAAGATTTTCTTGCCCGCTGGACTCATAGAATAGCTTATCCTCTGACTCTGGTAAACATAGAATTGGATAATAGTGCACTAGAATGGAAGTTTGATATCTTGCCCATGTGCAATGATGGCACATGGAAAAATCTATGGTTTGTAGATCTGCTTCGATCTAAAACATTGTATCATAGTGAAACTATTTGCCAAGTTGGTTGTGGAAGTTATTGACAGCAAATTGCAGGATTTTCATGAAGAGAATTGCAAGTGAGATTGCGGCATTGTTTCATATGAAATAGCCTACTTTTCCATGGATTAATATAGTGTGTCTATTTGTAGCAGTCACTGACAACTATTTTCCAATTTTTCAATATTGGAATGCGAATTAAAAATTGCTTCACAAAGTCATAATTGAAAGTGGTCGGTGTGCTGTTTGTAAGAACATCTGAAGAATTCACAGATAGAAAGTCTAATTATCGGATAATTTCTTCTTCAAGCGGATAAGAAACCTGGCGCTTTTCTGGAAAAAACACATTGAAAGTTTCTTTACCGACAGTCATTTCTCAAATAAATGAAATGTCGCTGGCACTTTTCAATTAATCATTGAATGACATATGTGATATTTCGGATGCTGATATTCGAATGCATGTAGGGATTTTTAAAATTATTCAAATTTAGAGAGCAGGGGAGCCCTTTTAAGTAAAAAAAAATACTCTAAGATTTCTTGGCCTCTGATTTCAAGCTGGAGTTATGTATGTTTTGTAAATCAACATTGCAAGTTGCATAAGAGTCTGATTACACTATTGAGAGATTATCGGAGTGATATTTCAAAATGATGAACGTACAGAACGTTTTGAAGGATTTCCTTCTTTGTCATCCTGTCGGCGCAGCATTTTGTAAATTCACTATTGCTTTTGAGCACATGGTCTTTGGACAAGGGGCAACAATCCAGATCAAGAATTGGCCTGATAAATATAAAAGCCAATCAAAAAACATGGAAGGCAGATCGCACAAGTTACATTTTGCCCCAACTAAGTTCCCCCGGCGTGTGCCATAATTTTCATGCAATTTCGATTCTAGGACTTTCTATGGTATTGTCAATTTCTATGATGGCAAATGTCCAATAACTAATGTGATTATGTGAAAATTTATCTTGCCCTCCCTGAGGGACAATATGAAAAGTATTGGCCTGTGACATTTTTCACATGTCGGATTGCCTTCACGACTTTAGAGGATAATATAACAGCATTTGATTAGGAATTCGAGTGGGATCCCGAATAATAATAATAATAGAAGGATGACCTCAGACTTCAACAATTTAATTACGAAAATTTGATAGCACCTGTCTGCGCTGCGTTTCACCCTACACTGAATTGTGAATGCGGCTCGGAATGGTCCAAACTAGCTTATGACATCTCGAATGACTGAACAAGCTGAAGGACTGGAGAGCAGGTTGCTGTGTGCACAGAATTAGATTCATCTGCATGCACTTCGGTTTCCTAGAAAGGAAGGGTTGCATGTAACCTTAATATCGAAATGGCACATCACAGAATTAGACAACTTGCTCCTACTCGAATGGATAATTCGTGTATCGCTTGCTATTGGAAATGGCAAACAATAAGCTGTCAGCAGAGAACACCAGAGCCAGTAAGAGATGCGTACGTGCTGTGATATCACTTCGCACACACCAAAACACTAACTGGCTAAAACTGGCTAACGATCGATTCAGTGTATGCACTATACAGTAAGAAATGCCGAGGAGAGGATGGTGAAATCGTCAGGTGAACTAATTTTCGTACGCCTGCTACTTTTTTTAATAATGATCGGAAGGGCCAACATTATGAAGAAAACTTGTGCGCAATAATCTGAATTCTTCGAATCTGAAGGAATTGTGGCAATCGAAGCACTTTGCTGGAACTCACATTAATCCGCAAGCGACGCACGACTTTTTTCCTATCTCCGTAGGGTATTAGGAATTCCTTTTTGCCCACTTAATAGGTTCCTCGATGTGCCGTCGATTTCGTATTAATCACACTTATAGCAAACCGAAGCAGATAAACAAAATATTTAATTCTGTGGCTGTGCGCTTATTGCACTAAAGGTAAATTCATTCTTGAGATTCAATCGCAATTCTAGCGTAGATTTTGAAGCTAGATGCAAAGCCAATCTGGATTGAATTATGATTGAATCCGTCTTCAATGTCACTTTCATCTGGGGTCAAAAGCTTTTCAATCTACCGTGAAAACTTACGCTCAAGCGAGAATAGAATCATTTCCTATTTGAGCGTGAAGCTGCGCTCGAACGTGATCGTAGTATCAGATATAGGATCGTTATCAGAGTTTATTTAACTCTTCTGTATTCTATACTCTTCGCCTTTGAAAACTTACATTCAGCGCTAACCAAAGCAGCAGGCTGTTTTTGCATTTGGTTTATTTGAGCTTTTAATAAATCCCGACTGGCGTGTCACGATATCCAACTGAAAATTGTTATTTTGCTAGCAATCAGAGGTTTAGGCATTCGTGATGTCTACAATCCTCTTCAATGACAAGTAATCAGCAAACCCCTTCATCTAAACATCTTCTAATGAGCTTCTTTCATTTTTTCTTCATCGAAATTGTCTCAATTCTCAGGTTTTTTTAAGTAAATATGCTCCTAGACAAGACTTGAATACATCGCCTCCAAAATCAGTGCTTTTAGATATCATTGCTTCCTAAAGCATTCATAGAAATCTTTTTCCAATCAAACTTTTTCACGTCATGAAGTATGAACGACATTTGAAGTGGCGTCAAAACAGAATCTAGATGCAATTTCAATCAAGATCAGACATTAAAACTCAAGTATGAATCCATAAATAATGATGCAACGCCTAGCTCTTGTAGGCGTATAGAAGTAAATACCGAGAAAAGTCGGAATTTTTCAGATTCTAGTTTGAAATTTAAAGAGAAAGATGTCGTCAGGCTTGAACAATTGAAGCACAACAATTCTTTGGCAGCCGTAGACGCTGCGTTTCGCCCTACAAGAGCTCGTCAATGCGGCTCGGAATGGCCCAAACTAGCTTAAAATATCTAGAAAGGCTGTACAAGCTGAAGGACTGCACAACAGGCTGCTCTGAGTTTGTTTATCCTGGCTTTACCGTTTGGCGAAACGCAGCTTCTACGGCTGCCAAGGAATTGTGCATAATTTGTTCAAGTCTGAGGACATCTTTCTATTCATTGCCCAGGCGAAGTGGCACTCTGCAATCTTCATGAAATTTAAATGCAGGGATTTTCTTCGCTCCAAAGTACATCTGCAAAGGCAAACTATATGAATGAACATTTGGAATCATTGGAACATGTAAGTGGAATTTTCACTCATATTATGATATAACGAATTGTACAGCTGTCGCGTAATCGTTAACAGTTGAGTGCCACTCGATTGATTTGCTTTGCATTCATGTATGAACATGATATGATGCTAATGACGCTTTAGTCGAAGGTACAAGTAATTAGAAATTCATGAGTGAACTCAGCACTCGGTTTCATGTGGAGTCATTGTATCAGCCATCTGTAAACACGCTCCATCTTTTGGATACCATTGCCGATGATGTTGGAACATGAAAGGTCATGCATTTAAGGAACGAAGACTGTGCTTGATTGTGCCTTGCCAGATATATTTCTCCATTTTATTGTCGTTGAGCAGCATGTTTGAAAATATGCAATTTGATGGGAAGCAGATCGAATTTTCAGTAAAAATGGGATTTTTGACAGAAATAAAAATACGACATCTGAAGCAGTCATCATCAGAATTGTATTTTCTAAATCATCGCATCTACTATGCCATACAAAAATTCAAAATACATAGATAAAAGCACTGATAACTTATTTCTAAGTCTTACCGAATGAAATCGAAATCACTTATACTTAAAAAACTTATCTTAAAGCAATAAGAGACATCTTAACATATGAACTAATCAAGCAACTTAGGTCTAACTGAGTCACTTTGTCCGTTGAGAGATGGTGAACGGAGTTTGATCAGCAGCATTTCATAAATTAAAAGATCGTATCTGTTCAGGCACCTTCTTAAAATTCGGAAATTTGACAGTCGGATGTTCCTGTCGCCGTGTTGTTGCTGTTTGTGTCTACCAATAGACGATGACCGTTGTTTGTGTTCTTCCACTCTCTCAAAGAAATGACGCGATGTGAAGCCGATACAACTTGCTTCACACAGGTTGCATGTATATTCGCAGACCACATCGTGGCTATTAATCAGAGGGGGCTTTGGAACTGATGATGCCATTAGGGATTTTATGCTTTGACTCTTGAATATTGGTGTAATGTTAGTACAAATTTGTGAGTTGAACGAATTCAACTTTTTGCGCACAAAACTTTTGTAATATAGGATTTTCTTATTATTTTCTGATAGAGTGAGAAGGTCTAAATCTAGAACACAAACTTTGGCTCTTTCCAATGCTTGCGTTAGATCAGTGTTAGTGTAGTTGTAAGTTGCTTTAAAACTCAATTATTTCAGTGATTTTTTAGTCGAAGAAAGAACTCAGCGTGATTAAATCGGGATTTGACCAGCTTAGTTTAGCGAAAATCTATAAGAACAACTTCTTAAGAATGTATAAAGTATACTGCGTAACCTGAGAAGAGCTAACTGTCCTTAAAAGCTGATTTGTCGCTGTTACATGACTTCTATAAGATCTCTTTTATTATACACTGTATGCCTTTCCATCTTTTTGTAGCGTTCATAAAGGTTTGTTCCACAGACCTCAGCGAGTCGAACGTTATGCACACAGATTTTTGCAAAATGAGAGCCTTGAATATTTGTCAGATGCGGCTGATACCTTGTGCAAGACATTTTTTAATCAGATTGAGTCATCCTATCATCATGTTTTGGCCGTCAACATTTCTATTATTTTCTTTTGACATCCGCTTCCTCTTTATATATAATTATTTGATATATGTACATGACCGCTATACTGTCTCATGCTGTCACCGCTTCGTGAAACAATAAAACCATTCTATATATATGAAGTCGGAGACTGTCTTCTTATAAGTTAACTTGACAACGCTGATCGCAGACGACAAAATGGATCAAGAAGAATGTAATTACGATAGATTACTATCACATGCGTGATACATGTGTAAGGAAGAAGAATAGTAATACTCTTCTTGTGTCACCTAGCAACCGAAGCAACAGAAGAATAATGCATAAGAGGAGATCCTAACCATGTAACACCTACACGTATTAGAATAGACACTTGTTTAAACGCTCAAATGTGTACCCATTATAGAACGATGAGTCGCTAACTTCATCTATCAATTCAGCTGTTCACAGCTTTACGTAAATTCTCTCACTACGTAAGTCACAAACAACAGTATTTCCTTACTGACATCTGGAGAGGCCTCAGTGGCATGGAGGAAGAGCTTTACTTTGCCATCTTTTGTTCTGGGACCAGAAGTGTAGATGAAGGTCATTCGAATTAGAAGTATTATAACGTCTCAGTGAAGTCTGACGATGTAAGCATGATTTATTTGATCAAGATTTGTAATACATTTATCTAGCGGCTTACCAATGGTGACGTGATTTTTCATCAGAAATCCTCAGAGAGAATACTGAAATTCCCATGGGATTACTCAGCTTCGGCCCTTCGGTTAATTCGCCCCAGTGAAACATCAACAAGCACTGCATTCTTTCTTGTGCATTTGTTCACGCAATTTAACACACAAGGCTACTGAGAACAAATAAGAAATGATTTATCTTAAATTTCACAATGCTTCTTTGTGTATGACTGCAACTTAAACTGGAAGTTAAGTCGATGTTGAGAGATGTGAGCTAGTTGACCAGTCGTCGGGAGATCATTCTGTCATCAAAAGTAAGGTAGAAAAAAGTTCAAAGTTTTCTTAGCCTGTTTCAAAGGCTAATTGAATGTCATTGATAGGCATGATTTCAAATTCAGAATTTTGCATGTTTCATTCCGTTAGACGTTTATGACTGACCTAAGACCGGCCCGAAGCCGGTCGAAAACCGACTTGAAATTAGGCCTTTGCCGGTCTGATACCGGTGTTACACTTCTTACATTCCCCTTGCTCTCATTCTCTGGGCGGGAAGTGTTAGCTTAGAATTACTGAAAGAAAAACATTTGCGATATTTTAGACGTTTGCCCTTAAGTTTTCATATTATTCAATTTCCCCTCTCTGTATCTTCAAAATGTTTGTTAACAAGATACAAACGGAAGATACAATTGTGAGATACGGAAGCTTATGGCTTCTAGGAGACTTTATTCTGTTTGCACTTACATCTCTGCTAAACTTTAAACTGATTTAAAGATTCAAACTATGACTTCCAGAAGAATTTTAACCTCTTTTTTCCGAGGGGACGGTTCCTTATGTACTTTTTCTGGTCGGCAATTGAGATGGGATAGGGTAGAATATCTTAACACCGGCCTGCTGCTTCGTAAGCCGGTCTGAATGATGGCTCGGAATTTCTTTTTGTTTTCATCTTTCGCCTGAGATATCCGATGAAGCTTTGAGATTGTACAACAAATTCGTGCGAGAGATTTGAGATGTTGACTCCACAAACAGACAATCGTCGCTTTGTTGATTTGTTTTGTTCTATTTTGAATATTTTGGACAATCGGAGCCAAAACTTCTCCATCTAATTTACGCTTGCACTCAGAAATTCTGTGCGCCCTTCTCTGCGCGCAGGAGTTTATAAACTGTCTATGTCGATAGGGAAATAGAGATCTTAACGACACACAACTCTACAGACAGTGCCAGAACAGAAGCGTACATTTGAGAGATCTAGAATCAGTTAGTGTGTACAACTTATGCACTTGCACGCAGTAATGGGAATAATGCACTGAGAATTTAGCAGACACGATAATTGTTTGTCTGGTTACTCCTAAACTTACATGATCCAACCCGCCGTAATTTGACGTTCCCTCAGAAGGTCATTTTTGATTTTAATAACAAGACAGTTGAATAGAAGTTATTTTATCAAAATGATTTGATATTTAGAGAGAAATTATTACACTGACAAGGTGCCGTTGCCTAACTATTATCAGCCAATGGACGCCACTTTTCCCTGGGTACTGTCGTCATGACAACGTATGTCGGCACCGTTATCAACACAGTGTCACAATGTAGACAAACAGTATATTTATGTTTCGATGAATAATCACTTTGATTCACTCTGCTAAAACGAAACGTTTTAAAACAATAAAACATGTTTTTGTGTTTTATTTTTATTATTTTTAAACGCCATCAGTTTGTGACATTTTTTTTAAATGTCCAATCTATTGAGTGAGTTGCCAGCGTCATGACTGCTTTTAAGAAACATAATACGTGGGTTAATCGGAGAGTTCTCGGACTGATGCTGTATTTTTTGTCGTGTGCTGTATAAATCAAAGCAAGAGATGCATTCCAGGAATGAAAAATGTATTAAGAATTACAAAAAATTGTTACACTGACAAGGTGCCGTTGCCTAACTATTATCAGCCACTGGACGCCACTTTTCTTTAACTTTCGCTGAGAAAATGAACTTGTATTAAGAATTTGAAGAGTTTTTATTAACTCTATATGTACCACATCATGGATCGCAATTTTCCGTTTTTTATGAAATAAGTCGTATGTAAATATTTCAAATTTATGCATTCAAACCCCGGATTTTCCCGATTTTCCGTTTTTTTCTTTGGTGAATTGCGATCACTGGACCACATCTTTGTGTTTTCTGTAGCTGGTCCCCTTAAAGAGTTATCACTGTATATCTAGATATTTATATAAGTAATATTGTGTAAGGAGCGAGTTTATCTGTGCGCACACATCACATGACACTCATAACCAGTCATTATCATTCGTGGTGGCGCCAGGATCAATGCATGCCAAGATATCTACGCAACCTTGCATTGAATACCTTTTTATGAATATAGCTCACTGGTATGTTGATGAAGCTCAATGCAAAATTGTCATTTTGTTTCTCGGTTGTGCATAGAGCTAAAATGAAATGATTTAAAACAATAAAGCATGTAGAACATTGTTTTAAAAGGGTTTTTCAATATTTTTTGAACTCTAGTTATCCATATGTAGCACGTTTTTATCAGCAAGCATTACAGAGAGTGACAATGAACTAATAATCAATCTCTATTTTGTTTTTCTAATAAACTTCCTTACTTGTAATGTGTAAAATTCGAAAATTGCAGTTATTAATTTGAAAATTCTCTCATTCATGTCAATTTGAATATGTACCTATACTTTCTCCTTTGTTCCAGGTATTTCACATTCATTTGAATGGAGTGCGACATTCGTCCGTGCGATTTTCTCATCTTTACACGTTATGTGAAGAGATGAGAAGGGAATATAGTGCCTCTAATGTGCCATCTTTTCCACCAAAGAAAGTCTTTCAGTTAAATGCAAGGCAATTAGAAGAAAGGAAACAGCAGTTGGAGCGATTCCTACAAGGTGGTAAGTTTTGTTTTAATTTGAATAGAGCTTTTAATATATTTCTTTCATGATATTTGCAATATGTGGACAATCGATGTTGAGAGAATTGAACTAGGCCTACGGATGATTCCTGATATTGGATGAAATAGCAGCTACTCATGCCTTCCATAATTCAACCTCGACCCAATGGGAGGGGTGTGCGTTTTTCGCCCCTCTGACGAATTTTTCGAATATCTTTTGAACCAATCACCAGATGGCAACCAGATTTCTAATAGCTCACTTTCTGCATATTATGCAACATATAACTAAAGGATAATAAAGTTGGAGCAATACTTTTGGCGTTAGAGCTATTTTAATATTTGAATGTTTGGAATATTTTGGTTGATTTCGGTGTATATTCACTTCTAATGCATATTACGGCATCTATTCTTGATGAAATAAGTTGATATTGCGTATAGGATTCTTCCTATACATATACAGATAATGACAGGTGCAATATCTTCGAATTTGAAATTATCTGCTAATTATGAGTGCTCCATGGAGTGCATGTTTGAAATTTGATTTTTTTTACTATTTTTGTAACTTTCAGTTCTGTATCTAATCAGCAATATTTGAATCAGGCTGCTTTTAGCTCAATGTTTCGATAAATGTCGCCGAATTGGGTTGTATCTTCACCTACAGAAAATAAATTCTAAAATGTACGATTTTGGTGATATTTGAGATGAGCTAAAAGTTTGAATTATTTGACCTTTGACCTCATCTAATACAATGATGTAATCTCAGAGCGACTAATTATCATCGTTTTATTAGCCACCTTAACCAGATCTTTCGAATAGTGTATGGTTTATCAGTTTTTGTTGTCATTTTACATTTCAAATAGTGATTTAATGGAAATTTGTTGAAAACTGGCGGTTTTGGACCTTTGACCTTCGCCTCAGCCCAGAGATGACCTTGAAAATTCGATTCAACGTTTATTCGATTGATGTACGGGGCTCAGCGGGGAGATCAGCGAGTTCGGAAAAACACCCCAGTGTGGCGATGGCTAATTATCCTATCTCTTTCATGTTCTTCACATTTCTTGTCTTCATTTGACGAAGCATGCGGTTGCTGCTTCGTACAGATACTTTTGGAGTTTGGATTTAAATGACTAAGTTTAAATGTGAAGTTCTCAATTTGTGAAAATCAGCTAGTAATCAGTCTTGGAGATTAACAAAATATGATTGTCATTTTACGTTAAAAACATGTAGCAGTAGATAGAAAGCAGTTCTTTGTCATTTTGGTTATCAGAGTAAATATCCAACAATTTGCATTCTACAATTCTACAAAACTGACGGATGGGCAGTCACGGGCTTGGTAAGTCACAACTGAAAAGAATCTTGGAAGTGCGTATGAAATCTTCACTAACTTTTTATATGACAAACGCACAAGCAAAAAAATGTGATTATAGATGATGATTTTATGAATACGCATGTGGTCTCCGTGACACAATGGTTAAGTGCTTAGCCCAGTGATCTTTTGGTCCAGAGGTCGAGCCCCGAAAGGGTCATTTGAAGTCGGCAGGAAGGGCATCCGGACTGAAAGTACTACAACGCTCCATAAGTCTGACTATGACAGCACTGTCCAAGCCCCAAGTATGGGGAGTAGTGACGTAAAAAAAGCTTCATGTCAACGCATAACGCATAATCAGTTACATGCAGTCATGCCATTACCACATTAGCACGCAAGTATATCATGTAACTAGTTGCACTTATGTAGTCATTTGTTAACTGTTGGTGGGTCATATAAATCGCGTGGTACATTAAAACGATGAGTTTCAATGGAAATTTCAGAAACTATACGAGAAAGTGCATCTATGAACAGAAGACGGATTTCGGTCAACATATTGAACAGCAGTCTCTGAGTATTGCTTAAACAAACTTGGGAGCAATATATTGTAGGCTGTCAGAGGGTGTTTTGTAGACTTTTCAGTAACTGCGCATTAAGGCTAGGAAAGCATGGACCCACAATGTCGTGCTTATGTGACCGTTTCCAGTAAATCGAGCGTGGTCGCTATATGGAAGTTTGACTATATTTTGTTTGTAAATATTCACGGTTATTATCT
This sequence comes from Prostheceraeus crozeri, assembly GCA_907163375.1. Lineage (NCBI taxonomy): Eukaryota > Metazoa > Platyhelminthes > Polycladida > Euryleptidae > Prostheceraeus > Prostheceraeus crozeri. The sequence continues at coordinate 13,905 of CAJQUW010005703.1, forward strand.
TTCCTCTTTATATAAAAAAGAATTTTTATAGAGCAGGGTTCGTACGGTTTGTGAAGTTTGCATCTGTTGCTGTTGTGGCCCGTTCGGTGTGAAAGCACATTACCGTCAGTCGCTAGAGACGATCGATTGCCCTCAAATAGTTCAGCAACTGGGTGGCGGAAATTTGGGTGGGGTCCCGGTGGATGGTATGAAAACTGGCATAGCGCTGCACATCCCATCTTGAGCACCTGATGAGGTTGTGCTCCAGGCTTTCTTCCTCTTCGCCACATTCATCGCAGATTGCCTCCTCTGCTAAGCCGATACGATGGCGATACGTCTTGAGAAGAAGAGAATGCTCTGTCCTGTATCTTGCAAGTTCGGTGCGTTCTGATCTACTGAAGCTGACTTCTTCATGATGTTTGTATTTCCAGTGGATGGCTGTTATTCCCAGACTTGGAAAAGTCGGAATTGGAATTAATTCCATTTTTCATCGAAATTGGAATTGACGATATTTAAATCTACTGGAATTGGAATTGACCTTGATAAACCTCAATTCCACTTTTTCGATAGACCTGTGATAAATCTATTTGTACAAAAATTGAAATCACAGTACTCGGTCGTTGTGTTAACTGCACGCAGAGATAAGAGAGAGATAGATCGACAGAGGTAGCTTTATTCTATAATTGAATATAGTTGGTGTTTTCTGTGACTTCTATGGGCCTACAGCCCCGGACAATGTTATTTTAGCGATCAAGCAGACAATGAAAAGACAATCATCTTTGTTCAATCTGTTATTTAGTTATTTGTCAAGTAAGATAATTAATCAAAATATAGCAATTGTTGAATTTAGCTCTTGATAGGATAAGCACAAAAATTGGAGATTAACTTAATTGTTGTACACACGAAAAACAATTGGTTTGGAAAGAGATTGGTTTGGATTAACGGTGCATTAAAGGGCAGCAACCCTGTCAGTTCAAATCATAATATAGACAGATAATAATTGTAAAATCATAATAAGTATCATAAAATTCAATTACATGAACTATTATTCAACTTCCAATCACAACAATTGACAATATTAATTTTTAAGACTATAGTTATGTAGATATAATACGCAACGATAGAAGATAAACTTTGCTCTTACAGTTCGCTTTCTTAATGTTGAATTCACTTCAATTCGATCGGACTCACTTATACCAAAATAATATCATAACATCAGTGTCACTTATGCCGACAATCTTCAATCGCGCTCGCTGATGTGTTGCCGTATACGTTGCTGTGTTGTTGTTCGCTGGCTGGCTGTTGTTGTTGTTACTTCTGCAGTTACGTTACACCGCGAGAGCCCGGAGTTCTTCTAACTGCTACTGATGATGTCGTATGTGTTGTTGTTGTGTCAATTTCTCATCGTTTCTAATTTATACAAATTTTTGAGACTTGACGATAAAACCACTTTCTTTCGAAAATTGAAACAGTTTCCTTTAATCCCTCCTCGTTAGCTTTCGACCCAACCACATTTCATTCTTATCACGGAATTTTTAATCTCCTTTTTAACATGGACCATTGATCAGTTTTCATGATATCATTTTTATCGTCGCTTTTTTCTTTCATCAACAGTCACGCTATTCGCACATTGAATTTCTTTCTTCTGTGAGTTTATTAATCATAGAAATTAACAATACCATAGAAAGTCCTAGAGTGGAAATTGCATGAAAATTATGGCACACGCCGGGGGAACTTAGTTGGGGCAAAATGTAACTTGTGCGATCTGGCTTCCATGTTTTTTGATTGGCTTTTATATTTATCAAGCCAATTTGTGATGTGGATTGTTGCCCCTTGTCCAAAGATCATGTACATAAAAGCAATAATGAATTAACAAAATACTGCGGCGACAGGATGACAAAGAAGGAAATCCTTTAAAATCTTCTGTACGCTCATCATTTTGGAATGTCGCTCTTACTATCTATCAAGAGTATAATCAGACTCTTATGCAACTTGCAATGTTGATTTACAGAACATGCATAACTCCATCTTGAAATCAGAGGCCAAGAAATATTAGAGTATTCATTTTACTTTAAAGAGTTCCCCTGTTCTTTACATTTGAACAATCTTCAAAATTTTCGCATGCATTCGAATATCAGCTGCCAAAATATCATCAAACTATTTCACATAAGTCATTCAATGATTAATTGAAGAGTTCCAGCAACATTCTATTTATCTGAGAAATGATTGTCGGTAAAGAAACTTTCAATGTCTTTATTCCAGAAAAGCGCCAGGTTTCTTTGCCGCTTGAAGAAGAAATTATCCAATAATTAGACTTTCTATCTGTGAATTCTTCAGATGTTCTTACAAACACCACACCGACCACTTTCTATTATGACTTTGTGAACCAATTTATAATTCGTATTCCAATATTGAAAAATTGGAAAATAGTTGTCAGTGACTGCTACAAATAGACACACTATATTAATCCATGGAAAAGTAGGCTATTTCATATGAAACAATGCCGCAATCTCACTTGCAATTCTCTTCATGAAAATCCTGCAATTTGCTGTCAACAACTTCCACAACCAACTTGGCAAATAGTTTGACTATGATACAATGTTTTAGATCGAAGCAGATCTACAAAACAGATTTTTCCATGTGCCATCATTGTACATAGACAAGATATCAAACTTCCATTCTAGTGTACTATTATCTACTTCTATGTTATTAATAGATTTATTCGCATCTCATCTCTCTGTCTCTCAGCGTTTGATTCTTTGCTGAACGTTAACTTTGTTTTCTTTTTTCACGAGATAATCTCGTGAATATCTCTTTTACGAAACCAAAATGTCGTAGGCTGACCGGTTACATATATACATGTACACAAGAAATATGAACTATGAACATAAAAACGCACATAGGAACGACGCAGGGAACGGCACACAGGAACAACGAGGATAGGATAAGGGCACATGGGTTAGATTGAAACGAACACACGTTAGATACATTAACATAAGACACTATACGCGACATGCAATTATCGGAATTGAATCTTATTATGGAATTGGAATTGAATTGAACTGTTTCGACTGGAATTGGATTTGGATTTGGAATTGGAATTAAAAAATTTCAGTGGAATTTTTCCAGCTCTGGTTATTCCTCTTTCATTCGTTGGCAAGGCTTCCTCGTATTTTTGTTTTCACTGTGTCGATATCGATAGGAATGTCTTTCTGGTCTAGATTAGTGTATCTTTTGCAGTCGTGTCTGCGATCTCATGTACACCAACATGACTGGGGACCCATTGAATGAGAATATTCTTGTTTGCTGTTTTATGCAGGCTGTTCCAAGCTTGGTCTTCGTTTGATGTTCTGACGTTTAGGTGGCCACTTCGCATCTTTTCAATCACGCCTTTATTATCAAGACAGATAGCAACGTTTCTGCAGTTGTCCCATCGCTGGTTTTCCATGGCTTTCTCAAGGCCGATCCTCAATGTAGCCAATTCAGTATTGTAGCTGCTACACCATCTACCGACAGGTGCAAGGACCCTTCATTCCATATGATTACTGCACCGCTGCCTCCTCGTTCCTGATTCCTCGTACACGAACCCTGTATTTTGGCAAGAATCAACAAACAGCTGTTGTCCATTCTAGCCTCACTAACTCAAACATATCTAAGGGTCGGATTTCTATGGCATGAATATTAATGAGTAGATTCGTCGGACCGACTGTTTTTTCAGACTGATAAGTTTCTTTACATTGCACTTTGTGAAATATTCAGTTAGTTTTCGTATTCCTTGTTGTAGAACTCTCTTTAATGGGAACAATAGTTGCAGGAATGAAAAGAAATTAGTAATGCGAACTGATAATGACGCAAGCTGATTCTGTATGATGATAGTAAAGCAATTTTGATATCTTGTTAACACGATCGATTTGAACTTAGTGGAATCTGTCATGACATCAGCCAAACTGTAAGCCACATTACACTAGAAGTCGCTTGAACTGAACTTCCCATGTTATCAGGTGAGTTACCGGATTGGGTCAATTCGCATTTCTTATTCATCACGGCTTTTATTTAGATCAAGTTGATAGTTGAATTACCGGCGCTGTGGCCTTGTGGTAGAGTGTTCGCTCTGCGTCCGGGAGACCTTGGTTCGAATCTGGTCAGGTCAAGCCAAAGACTTTAAAATAGGTACACTCTGCATTCTTGGTAAAAACTCAGCACAAAAAGAATGAGAGTGGGATAAATAACAACTCACCCATGTGGAAGAAAGGCTCCGTGCCTATTGTGCTTCCGACTATACACAATGTTATTAAGTATTTATAAGGCTTTCGCCAAACAACTAAAAGTACTAGTTGCAAATTGATATCATATTGCAAAGTTTCACAGTTAAGAGGACCCTATAAAGCATATTCAACGATAAAATGGAAGACTTAAAATTTCACAAGTCAGTGATTGATATTCTGTGCATTCCTCCCTGTTATTGTTATAGTACATGGTCTTTTGATCGGCACAATTTCTCGCAGGCATGAATTGATAACATTGATGTCTTTTGTCAATCACTGCTGTATCAATAATTGATTTACAAAATTGAATTGAGCTGTGTTCCATCATTTGAGGAAACTCTGATAAGAAGCATGTTCGGGTAGGCAGGGTCAATGAAATAGAATTTGGTTGTTGTTTTAGAAGAAGCACGGCGTAAGTAAAACTAAAGATTCTCATAAGGATCTGCGAAGTGAATTTTGCCGTTATATTCTCTACATCTCATTACCATAGCCCAGAACTTCAGGCACTTAGAAATGATGACTAAGGCAGTCAAAAAGGCACCTAAAATCAAGATGAAGGCATTTATTATGATCTCATGATGATTGCATGCAATTATAAGAAGTTCTGACAGCTGAAATTTTCTATAATGCGGATTTTTCCACGACATTCTCAGATTTTGAATTGATTGTCTTTCCATTCGGTCCCGCTATGCCTTTAGCTTCAAGTGTAATTGTTGCGCTGCCTCAAATGTGACATTTTGCTTTTACAGAGAAGAAGAAAATTCGGAAGATCGAAGAGCGAGTTAAAAAAATTAGTCAAAGCATTCTTCAATGAATGTTTTCCAACCATTCCGTTGTGATCTGAATTGAGACTGCATCCGACGAGCAAAAGGCTTTCATTATCTTTTGCTCTTCAAAATGATGTATATGTGAATGGAGAAGAACAAAACCAGTTGTAATAGTTATTTACGCAACAAGTGCAAAATACCCATCTTTATTTCATTTTTCGAGATCAACATGTGAATGCTGAGTCCGAAGGATGAGGGCAAAGTTTTTTGATCGAGAATAAGGCAATAAAGATGGATATCTTTGCACGAGGTGCGTAAATAACTTTATATTTTAGAGCATCCTTAGAATGATTTTAAGTGTTTGGCCATTCCTGGAGTAATGGTGTGTTTTTGTAAAATGAATTGCGTAATCGCTTTAACCAGGAAAATAAAAACCACTAGGGTTGTCCGACGTTTCGAATGTCTTTTACGCGGACGAATTACACAATGGCTGACATTGCCTTATATATCGAACTTGGAACAAGTCAAAATTTGAAAAAAGGTACAAATTATACAGAAGTGTGAAGATTATAGTGAAAATGCATAGAAGTCAAAATTATGTTGAGAAATCATGGATAGAAAAAATGTTCAGACAAGATATCTGATGCTGGCTACGTCATGCAATGAAAATAGAAATCTTATGGGAATTTTGATACCAGTAGGGATAAATGCAATAAAGAATGTACATGTACTGTATTGTCATCACAAATGCATGAGAATCCTGATTATTGTCACAATCTCATGAATGGCTGTGAGGGGATCAAGATAATGAACCTATAACATTGACAATAATCAGGACTCTCATGCATTTGTGATGACAATACAGTACATGTATCATAGATTATATTTATATCATTGATAGTAGCACACTTTTCGTAGTATTCGTGGAAAATTCGACGGCGATTGCTTTCTGTCAACGAATCAGTACATTTATAACGACAGGTCTGCAATGAATTTTATTCGTCTGTTCCTCAAATTGATCCTTGGCATTGAACGGGGTGTAGATCAGCTAGCTGCTATCAGCGATTTTGATCTCATGTTCGCTCAGTCATCATGTTTGCTACATAACAGCGGTACGTTTTGATCGACAGGTGATAAATTCAATGACAACATGTAGCAAGTCGAACGACAGGAGTTCATTCATGCGTTTGCAAGGCATTTCATTTCATCATGCTTTGAATAATTGATCAGCCATGCAGTTGGCGATTCAAAGCTTTTGACAATTGAGTTAACTCGTTGAAAGTGAATTGTGAAAGTGATCAATCAGGTTCTGTGTTTTAAAGCATGATTTTTTCTTCGTAAGTGCCTTCTTATGGTGTTCATCAGAAATCACTAATTGCAAATTGTTACTGAGTAGGTAGATCTGTCAGCCGATATTTCACCTGTCATTTTTCTATGAAAGTCGTTTGTATATCTCCAATTCCAAATTGGACGGCCTTAATTGCGTAATGAAGGCTGTCTATTTTGCTATGTAATACCATTGAGGTAGGAGCTTTTCAGCGTTCATCTTCGCATTCCCACTGAAAATGGCATTGAAGTGATTCCTATGATCTGTAATCTGGTTTCGTAGAAATCTCAAGCTTGACATACTTTAATGTTCTGAGCTGCATGGGCTATGTAGAAAATTATCAAAGATTTGAGTCTTTTGCAGATCAAGATCCTGTATTTTTGATGTCATAGATTTTATTTTCATTAACAATGCATGCAATATATTTCCTTTCAAATGGTCTGGCGCTACGCGCCGACGGTCTCTGCTGCCATTTCAACGGTACTATATCTTCATTCATGTAACAATGTCCGTTATTTCATGGGATGCACTACACCATCGTTTCGCAAACTTGAGACAGAGCGTCCCATTAATTTAGTGAACCTTGAATTTGAGCTACTCACGTAATAAGTAGCATGATAATGCGCTAGAACTGTTATTATGCCTCATTATCCTGATAACTGGATGTAATAACACAGCGTAAAACAAAAATGTGTAACTTCTCTTCTTAACAAAACATATAAGATGAACTATTATTGTTCGACACTTTTGCACCATTCATTAGGGATGTAAAAAAATGTTTTTTTGTCGACCATATTTTAAATATTTTTTTAATGTTTTCTTTTTGTTTTTTTATGATGGTCGAGAATTAAGCAATATTTTCATAAACACTTTTACGGAATACGCAAATAGGGATCTGTAATGTATTTCATGCTTTATTACAGATGCCTTATCATTTCATTTTCAATTCATTTATCGCAATGTTTGATTTTTGAAAAGCATTGAACTATGTCAATTATATAAGAAAGAAACTATGACTTTGGTTAGATACATACATTTGGTGAACTATGATATGATAGAAAAGTCATCGTTAATTTAAAAATTGTATTGTTACACAGGAAAAACAAAACAAAACAACCGTATCGGATGGAAAACAAATCGCAATTAGAATAAAATAGTTGATTATGTCAATTGCACTAGCTCTAAACTCACTTGCAAGGATGACTTTAATAAATTGCATACTGGTTTCTTACACAGCCGAATAGTAGAATTATGCACCTTTAGTTAGAAAATTGACTTGGACAGTTTGTTTTCGGTGAATATAAATATAATGCTATTAGCTCTGAAATGGTAAAATGTTATACACAAAAAAGTTGACATAGTTTAAGGATGGGCCGATGTGAGAATGCGTGACAGTCTTTCATAACAAAATTTGACAAAATGTAACACATTCGCACGGTCAAAAAATAATCCGACACAAGTAGTGTTTTTCGGTAGCATGACAAAAGATGATGAACCTTAAAGTTGCAGAGGAGCATTAATTTTGCTTGAGTGAGAAATGGAAGAAATATTATCATTTCAAGAAGTCAATATTCTTGTGTTCCTATATTCTGAGAAAGATTTCAGAGAAATCGAATCTGTGACTGTGAGGGTGTGTGCTCTCAATTCAATCATTCAGTAAAGCACTCCCGTTAGGGCATAGCCTCTTCTATGAAGCGCCGAAACCGTGTTGTCAATAGTTTTCTTTTAAGTATCTTCACTAAAAGTCGGCAGGATCAACGCGAACATTAACGAATGTATGAAGACAACCTGTAGAGAATATATGCAGATACCGGTATATGCAGAATTCATCTTAAGAATTCTGTCTTTATTATCCATGGCATCCTAAGAATATCTAATATTTCATTATTTTGAAAATGCTATTCAAGGAGGTTCCTGATTGTAACAATAAGCCTGTTGATATCTTGTCTTTTATAAACATCACAATTAATGATCACTTAAACCTACAATTATTCTCTGCAAAGACTTTTCTGCTTCACATGGTTTAATGGGACGTGGTTACGGTGAACAGCAAACCATTTCTTCACACGTTGCAACCGTTGAAAATGACTTGCTTCAGTGGAGGTCAGATCAAGCGAACATTGTATGATTGTAACCTACTGATAACATGAGATAGTGCAGTCTACCGTCTGGTACTAGTATGAACAGTCCAACAATTTCATCATCCAGATGTTGAGGTTTCGTAGCGCATTGCTGGGGCTTCATCGTGGCAATCTCACTCAGTTTTGGAGCATTTAGATGCGGAGTTTTTGGACTTAAGTTGTGAGGAAACCTCGGTGTGGTGATGGAGACTAACTTGATGTGCATGATAATCACGTAGATATCTTGCTCTAGGCTTTTTGATATACATAGCCATTGACTACGAAGATATCTATATGCGAGTAGCTATATAGATATCTTAGCAGTCCCTGACATAGCTAGCCGTGTAGCTATGAAGATGTATAAAGACAGCCTAAATCGTCGGTGCGTGGCCCAGACCATTTAGGCTGATGATTTGAAAGGAAACATATACATTGTTACTAAACCTAAAATCTATGACAAAGGAAAAGCTATCTTGTTGTCTCGGTTAGTTAATTGAAACGTCAACGATGATAATTCCTGAAAAGAACAACACGACTATAAAGCACAACGTACGCAAAGTATACGTGATTATAGTTATCAAATGCATGCAACACACGTGGTACACAAGGTTAGAGCTACATGTGTTAGCAACAATTGTATAAGCTCTACTACTATACACTATCTGTTCAATGACAACAAAAATAAAAAATTTTGATCCGTAAAAGACTCAAATCTATGATAATTTTCTACATAGCCCATGCAGCTCAGAACATAGAAGTATGTCAGACTTGAGTTATCTACTAACCATAATCTCCTCCTCAATGGCATCTCCTCAATGCCATTTTCAGTGGGAACGCGAAGATGGATCGTAGAATGCGTCTACCTCAATGGTATTACATAGCAAATTAGACAACCTTAACCCTGCAATTAAGGCCGTGTAATTTGGAATTGGGGATATATAAACGACTTTGATAGAAAAAATGACAGTTGAAATATCGGCTGACAACCCTACTTACCCAGTAACAATGTACATTCGCTCATGCTTTTGCTGCTATTGACATGTTTAACTTTTGTAATTCAAAACCTTGTTCAGAGACAGTAAACTAATCACTTTTTGACTTGCCAATTGCAAGCAGTTGTTTAGCTATTATTGTGGTTAAATACAATGCACTAGTATGGCGTGTTGAGGCGCGCGCATATTTCAAATAATAATTCAATAAAGAAGACCAGTCTGCCATGAAAACGTTAAGCTTATTGTCTGACGCGTCGCAGGCTGCTTCCTCCAGCAATTTCAGTAAGTTGAAAACTGCTTCAAATAATACTTCAAAATCGTAGCATTGCAAACATTAAGATCGACGAATGTCCTTATGATGGTGTTGTATCGACCTTTTGTATTGTTTCTATTTCAGTAGGTCAGAGATAAAGTCAAGCACACTTGCTTCACATCATGCTGTCACAGTGGCGACTTGATCATCTATGATAGACAACTGGAAGATGGTACATTTCACTATCACGTCATGAGAATCTGTACATGTAGCCACTTGCTGTCATTCTCTGTTTGCATTACAAAACACTCACGCAATAATGCTATTTATAGTTAGAGGGCAGAGAAGCAGTGCATAGAAGCGGACATATAGAAATGGATGACAGTTTTGATTTTAATCTTTCCGAATGCATGGACCGGCAGCCAGAACGAGTTTCTGCAGGGAACGAGGCCGAAAGTGTACTTCCTATGCCTACTACGAAGCGACACGTCTGCCGAGTTCTAGTGAGTTCCTCTTCTTGTCAGACACGATCAAAGAAAAACACATGTAAATCCAATGAGACGCAGATTGCAGTTTTTGGCTAAAATGAAATTTTCTGTGCTTTCTCTGATTAAACGAAAAGTACGAAGCCCAGAGTCACAATTAAGAAGCAACTGCATTGCTAATATATGTTTGACTGAAGCTCACACCTCAAGTATGTAATAGGAAAGTGACTTATTCGCACATTGTTAGCACATTAATTTCGAAAAAATTCTTACAATCGATGAAAAGTCGCACGATTGGCTGAAAAATCAAAAAAATCATCGAAAAATCGCACATTTTCCGAGAAACGAGGATATCACTAAAGATCCTAAAATAAGTTTTTATTTCAAGCGAAAAACGCTTTACAGAAGGATGCACACTACAAGCAATAAAAAGTTCATGAAAAGTTCCCATTTCCCTTCTCCTAACAAGCAGGCCGCATTCCCTCGCTGGATGTCAAACGTCAGGCACGAACCCTCTCGCTTCTCTCCTGTCGTCATTGTGAGGCACAGAATTAAATGTTTTGTTTATCTGCTTCGGTTTGCTAGAAGTGTGATTAATACGAAATGGATGGCACATTGCGGAACCTATTAGGTGGGCAAAAAGGAATTCCTAATACCTTACAGAGATAGGAAAAAAAGTCGTGCGTCGCTTGCGGATTAATGTGAGTTCCAGCAAAGTGCTTCGATTGCCAAAATTCCTTCAGATTCGAAGAATTCAGATCATTGCCCACAAGTTTTCTCCATAATGTTGACCCTTCCGATCATTATTAAAGAAAGTAGCAGGCGTACGAAAATTAGTTCACTTGATGATCCTCTCCTCGGCATCCCTCACTGTTTAGTGCATACACTGAATCGAAGCCACGCATCGATGTGTGTTTTGGTGTGTGGGACGTGATATCACAGCACGCACGCATCTCTCACTGGCTCTACTGTCCTCTGCTGACAGCTAATTGTTTGCCATTTCCAATAGCAAGCGATACACGAATTATCCATTCGAGAGGGAGCAAGTTGTGTGATGTGGTGTGCCATTTCGATATTAAGGTTACATACAATTCTTCCTTTCTAGGAAACCGAAGCGCGCGCAGATGAATCTAATTCTGTGTTGTGAGGCGCCTACTCGAGTACCGACTGATTCCAATGTCTTGGTCGAATCCCCCAGCCATGGAAGCGCATGTCTCAATAGCCACTGGTTGGACTATAAAGCAGTCAGCGAGTGATGTACTTAGCCAACATCCTCGCTTCAGCCGCATTCGACAGATGCCGACAAACTCGCGCGAGAGAACGTGTCGGAACATATGAAATCCCACATCATGCATCTACCTCTCTTAAAAGGAAGGAGAGTGAGGCCATCGTCTCAATCCTGATGAATTCTTCACAGATTAATGCCAACACGCACAGCAGCAGCAAACCGAAAGGATTGATTATCCAACATTGATCCGGCGATGACGATTGGGACAGCATGTAGCCAAGAGCCGCTGTATAGTCCGGCAGCTAGAACGAGTTTCTGCAGGGAACGAGGCCGAAAATGAGACTTTCACAGAATGATGTACACCCTATGCCTACTACGAAGCGACACGTCTTCCGAGTTCTAGTGAGTTCTTCTTGTCAGACAGGATCAAAGAAAAACACATGTAAATCCAATGAGACGCAGATTGCAGTTTTTGGCTAAAATGAAATTTTCTATGTTTTCTCTGATTAAGCGAAAATTATTGAGCCCAGAGTCATGCACCCCTCTCTGTAAATTCAAACACGTCATGTAGATTTGGCGAACCTCTTAATGTCGGCAAACACAAACATTTTGAGCAACTTTATCCACATTCAATCACATTCTCACATACAATGCCGATTAGATACATGATAAAAGCACATGGACATCATAGGAAATGACCTGAAGGCATTCCATGCCAAAAATTATGACTCTGGGCTTAGTACTTTTCGTTTAATCAGAGAAAGTACAGAAAATTTCATTTTAACCAAAAACTGCAATCTGCGTCCCATTGGATTTACATGTGTTTTTTTTTCTTTGATCCTGTCTGACAAGAGGAACTCTCTAGAACTCGGCAGACGCACCGCACCGACTTGGGAGATTTGCCAGTAGTCTGTTTAAAGTAATATTTAATGAATGCCCGGCGAAATTTCACCAACCAGCTGGGCATGTATTAGTAGTGTACCTTTATTTCGTGAATGATATTCTCGCATTACTAAGTTAAGGATTCAGTTGAATTAAAAGCATCCAAATCGAATGAAGTTGAAAGTTAAAATGGCAAAAGAGCTGTAAGTTGACGCATCTGGTCATGAAAGGAAAAAACGAATGAGTATGCAAGTCAGTTCTGCAGTGGAAAGCTCGAAATTTCTGCCTTTCATATTATCCAAGCTCCGAACTTTTCCAAGCATTTTAGTTAATAACTTTTAATGAGACGCATCGATTTTCAAAATCAATTCATTATTCTAGAGATATGATTGTATAAAGTTTGTTTATTATATTACATGTCGTATAATACTTTATTACTGGAAAAATAGTTGGTCACATTATTCCATTTTGATAAGTGGAATAGGAATCAACCAATTGAACAAATTGCAATATACTCGGAGGACACACAGCACTAGATCAATTCTAGGAAATAAAAAGTTATTTAAAATTCAAATTTATATCATTTACATGCTGCTCAGTAAGTAATCTATATGGGTTAATGTCTGAGTTCACTAAAATCTCGCATGTATATATAACATAACGAAGACTACTGATAGGGCTCGTGAATTTCCGTCCTTTTTTATACATTCTCCGTCCTATCACACATCTGTATCCCAATGCGCTTACACGAGTATTGTGTTGCCTTTCCAATAATAAAAGCATTACTAAAACAATCTAATTTGCTTATAATGGTTAATATTCAGTCTTGAAGATCATGCAGTTTCAAACGTGTGAATGTGTTTGGAATTTTTCGTCTTTTTTCTATCAGCATTTACGAGCCTTGTGTGTGGTACAAAGTAGGGAGAGCGGGGTGTTATGGATCACCTAAGTTTAAGGGTTTACAGAGACCACTGACTCTGCTCAAAGATAATTTTTTTGGCCTTATCACTTATGGACAGATACCCAAGGTTCCGCATGTCATTTTCCAACAACGCCCGTTTGACTTTGCTGTAGAGGAAATTTTCTGTTTTCTATAGAGACGAATTTGCCATTTTCAAAAGTTCGGGGGTGTTATGGCCGCCTGTTAGGGTGTTATGGACCACCCATTCATATCTGAAAAAAGTGCAACATTAATTTAACGTTCCACAACAGTCAAATTTAAGATGCTCCGTACAGATAAGAGTGATTGACTTGTTTGATTGACCGGTCAACGGGTTTAGATAGCTGGTTAACCTGCATAACTTAAATTTTGATGAATAATGAAGCCTGCTTGCTATGCTAAGGCATGATAATCAAAGCTGTGATTGAGAATAATCAGCGTGAGAGCTGTAAATTAACGCAGATAGATTCATTAATTCCAAATGGAGTCAGTAAACTGCTTGAAGCCCAATCATAATCGTTCTAGGTGGCTATCTGCCCAAATTTCTGAACACTAGTTTGCAACCTCACAATTCAGATGTAAATATACTATAAAAACACTGACATAAAGCAACTTATTGATTGACAATATTGCAGCTTGAGATTGCAATCCAGGTAATTACGTGAAATAACATACCGTAGGCGCAGTCCTCTGCGAATGCGAACTAGGCTTATTACTCCAATCACTCATTTTCTCCCGATGGCTCGACTGGCTAGGCTTCTTGTTCTTACATCTCTTTAACTTTCGGTGACCTTTCACAACAACGTCCTGTGGCGCATTTTCCTGTTGGCTTTGTTTGCGCTTGAAAGAATGAAGGAAGATAATTTTCTAACGACGTTTTAGGTATTGCAGTAAATTGTGGGGTGGCCCATAACTCCCTACCATCAGTATACCTATAAAGTGGCACTCCTGTACTTTACTGGTCCCAAATTAAAAAAAAATATTCAATATGTCATAGGCCTCACATAACTGACATATCAGAAAAGATCGACGTGAAATTCCTTCTTCCTGTAGGAATGTGCGGGCGGCAGCAAGGGAGGCGCAGTGTTTCGCGAGGTCGCTTATTCTCATGTTGTTCGACGTCAAGTTTCACGTCAAATTCCTTCTCAACACACTATACAGAGATAGCCAATCCCTTAAAACAATGCGTGGGAGTTCAAAGATCACCAGCCATAGTTCATTCGCACGATTTGACACATAGCAACACGTCAGCGTTCGTGCTAAATTTGGGACCAGCAAAGTAAAGGAGGGGATATTTAGGGACCAGTAAAGTACAGGAGGTCGTTTCTCACATTCCCATATAGGGACCAGCAAAGTGCAGGAGCGCCCTATAAAGTCAACTGTTACTAGAAAATGTGTATTTATATTTCAGCCGACCGTTCTTGTTTTCTCGAAGAAAATTAGCCATGCTGCATCTTTACAGCCAAAATCCTAATTGGTGCATGACTTGCTCAGGAGAAAGAAACACATTTACAATAAAAGCGCTCAAATTTTCGCAAATACCAAATTTGGGGTAAATTGAAAAAATAATTGCGTAGTTAGAAGCACCATGTGTTCTTATTTACTATGTTTTCGTTCGCATATGCTCGAAAATTGGTTTTGAGGTTGGTAAGTAGGCTACTGCTTACAGGGGAGGGGGAGGGCGGCACAGCACTCCACTTTCCCTACATGTGGATATGATTGATTTCTTTAATGTCCATCAGACTTCAATTTTGATATAAATTTATCAAGAACTTCATTCTATGAAGAATTTAATCATTTGCATGAATTTCATTTTCAGTGTCGTCTGATCCGTCATTATGTGAAAGCCGGTTGATGTTGGAGAGTTTAACCAGATGGCGGAAGGCGGAGGATGAACGACTGCCTCAAACAACAGCTCATCTTGACGTGTGGCTTCTCAATGGACAAAAGAAAACACTCGAGGTTATGAACACAGACCGGACTAACTCTGTTCTAGAGGTAAGGCTTCATTTTCGTGTTCAATTTGTCAGTGAAAATATCAATTCAGAGAGGCTGAATAATTCTGAATACTTCCTTACCAGTTAATGCGTTGTAATTGGTTCTCAGACATTGATGCTTCTACTTGACCTTGACATAGGCATCGATCGTTTCATCTGGCCTTGACATGGACATCGGTAGCTTCACCTGTCCTTGACATGGGCAACGATGGCTTCATCTGGCCTTGACATGGGCATCGATAGCTTCACCTGGCCTTGACATGGACATCGATGGCTTCACCTGTCCTTGACATAGACATCGATAGCTTCACTTGGCCTTTACATGGGCATCGATAGCTTCACTTGGCCTTTACATGGGCATCGATGGCTTCACTTGGCCTTGACATGGACATGGTAGCTTCACCTCGCCTTGACATGGACTTCGATGGCTTCACCTCGCCTTGACATGGGCATCGATGGCTTCACCTGTCCTTGACATGGGCATCGATGGCTTCACCTGTCCTTGACATGGGCATCGATGGCTTCACCTGTCCTTGACATGGACATCGATGGCTTCACCTCGCCTTGACATGGACATCGATGGCTTCACCTGTCCTTGACATGGACATCGATGGCTTCACCTGTCCTTGACATGGACATCGATGGCTTCACCTGTCCTTGACATGGACATGGTAGCTTCACTTGGCCTTGACATGGACATTGATAGCTTCACCTGTCCTTGACATGGGCATCGATGGCTTCACCTGTCCTTGACATGGGCATCGATGGCTTCACCTCGCCTTGACATGGGCATCGATGGCTTCACCTCGCCTTGACATGGACATTTATAGCTTCACCTGGCCTTGACATGGACATTTATAGCTTCATCTGGCCTTGACATGGACATTGATAGCTTCATCTGGCCTTGACATAGACATCGATGGCTTCACCTGTCCTTGACATGGGCATCGATGGCTTCACCTGTCCTTGACATGGGCATCGATGGCTTCACCTGTCCTTGACATGGGCATCGATGGCTTCATCTCTGCCTTGACATAGGCATCGATCGTTTCATCTGGCCTTGACATGGGCATCGATGGCTTCACCTGTCCTTGACATGGACATCGATGGCTTCACCTGGCCTTGACATGGACATTGATAGCTTCATCTGGCCTTGACATGGACATCGATGGCTTCACCTGTCCTTGACATGGGCATCGATGGCTTCACCTGTCCTTGACATGGACATGGTAGCTTCACCTGTCCTTGACATGGAAGGAATTCAAGTAATGTCCTTTATAGCACAAGCATCCAATCTTGAGTGTTGAGCGTTCATTTACCGGAAGCCAGTTCATCTGTCCAAGATCAGGAGTAATGCGCTCTCGACCGCGGATTCGAAAATCTAACGAGCGTTTGAATTTTGTAAATCCAATTGTAAATTCAGACACGTATTTTTAAGGTACTCAGTGTTCGATTAGATCTAAGGTATGAGTGGCTTCATATGTCATGTTGTAAAGTAAAAAAGTACTTCGCATTACGTATTAAGTAAAAGTGTATATATATCTTGAGCATTAATAATCAAATATTTAATGTATAAATGTGAATTGACGAAGTGCATAATTTCTACATCTACTTGAAAGCTTTTATCAGCTGCTATAGAATTAATTGATTTCTGAAGACGAGTAATCGCTATCAATTAATTGCATGTTGCCACAATTAATATCAATTGATAGATGTGCCCAATTTAAATGCAATAAACTTTTGATAACATTTGATATTACTCGGCCACTTTCTAATCCGCAAGTGCCTGCATCAAATTCATTCATCAATTGTAATCTAATTACATATTCGTAATGTTGCTGTACACTAAATATTCAAGGTCAAGGTTCGTGTTCGTGTGAACGATCTGAAATCGCTAATTTGAATTATATGCGATAATTAATGTAAATTAGTTGTTAATTAATCTAATTATGAATACAAAACTGCAGCTACGCTACTGTACTATGATAGTAAAAGCATTATAACTGCTTACCGTTTTCCTTTCGTAATTCCTTGATCTTTCGCTTCAGTTCGTTTTCTTTTAACTCTGTATGCGGTTTGTCAGATTTCTTGTTACATTCTGGATCTTGGGTCACATTGTTTGAAAAAATTGTAAGAAGTCATTAAACTTTTTTGTAGCAACTTCAAAGTTTCTAGACTTTCCTCTGCTGTTTTTCGACAATGACGGTATTAGACGCGACTGCGTATGATATAGCGATGAGACGACAACGACGAGGCGAAAAGGTCACTATGAAATTCTGAATTACGTCCAGCGAATTGATGAAATGGTCCGTGTTTCCGCGTTGCATGTTGATTACGAAATAGAGACGATAGCATTAAACTTCGAGGAAAGTCGATAAATGCGCATAGGATTTATTCGATACAGTGTACCAGTTGCCGATCATGGATTCACGGACGTTGTAGTGGCGTAAAAGGCAGTCTGGCAAGAGCGTCGTCGAACTTTGTGTGTGGGAGATGCTCAGGTGATAGGCCCGTTGAGAGAAACAGAAGCCCATGAAAGCGATCAGCTTGGAGAATGACAAGTGCGACAATGTTACTCGTTTCTGCTACTTGGGAGACATGTTGGATTCCGGTGGTGGAGCGGAGGCAGCTGTGACTGCGTGCATTCAATCGGACTGGAAGAAATTCCGAGAACTATCGCCTATCCTGACCAGCCGTGCTACTCCATATTGGATGAAAGGGAAGATCTTTGACTCATGCGTCAGAGCCTGCATGACTTATGGCAGTGAGACATGGGCAGTGACAGCAGTGGAGAAGAGGAGAATGGAAGTAGCGGACAGACGGATGATCAGGTGGATGTGTGGAGTATCTCTTGAAGATAGAGTGGCCAGCGAAGACCTTCTGGCGCGCCTGAACCTGCAGTCGATTGATGAAGCCTTGCGTGTGTGCAGATTACGATGGTACGGCCATGTGGTAAGGAAAGATGAAAGTGATTGGGTGAAGAGAATATGGAAGATGAAGATCAACGGACCAACACCAAGAGGCCGCCCGAAGAAGACCTGGGAGGAAACTGTGTCCGCAGACTGTCGGCAATTGGGCCTCAAAGAAGCCGACGCCCTCGAACGAAACACCTGGAGGCATTCCATGAGGATCAATCGTCCAACCCAACGGAGATGGAGAAGAGGACGTTAAACGGATAAAGTAAAAGTAAAGTAAGGAAGAAACTGACGGCTCACGCGTTGTCGTGACATGACGTCACTGCGGTAACACACAATAGGGAAGCATGAATAATCCAAGGCAAGGATTCTAAATATAGAATGGTACATTAATGTTTCATAAATGAAACATTACATGAAACCATTGCAGTTTTCATTAATGAACTTTACATTAATGTTTCATTCATGAAACATTACATGAAACCATGGCAGTTTTCATTAATGAACTTTACATTAATGTTTCATTAGATGAACCATTCGTATTTTCATTAATGCTTTATCATGAAATGATGAAATTTCATTAGTCATTAATGAAACATTACATGTTCATTAGATGAAACATTAATGAATTGCAAATTATTTTCGTACGGGGAATTTCCATGCACAACTTAGTGGGCATTAGATGGAATTCCGTCTTTTTTCAAGTCTGGTGTAGAGCTGATCGAGTCGTATTAACATGTCTTCAAAGATGCCTAATTGAGTGCTACTCATGAAAAAAAGTTCACCAAACTTCAGTTAGATATACTTAAGTATATCTGCTACTCACATACAATCATTTATGCTGATCGGACAAGTACTTTCTGCATTAGGGACGATAACGTGAGGTGTAACGATGTCAACAGCTTGATCTGACTTTGTATGACCTCATCGTCTGAGCTGAAACCTTTTACGTCAATATTTTAGTCATTTTCCGACAACTCTTGAAGTGATAATGAACAGGCCATATCTCTTAATTACATATTTTAGGCCATATATTTAACTCAAATAGGGTGTGACAGGGTAGTGGTCGTGGGAAGATTTCAGATAGCAGTGGATGGGACGAACAGGGAGAGAGAACAATTCACACACGAGTTACAATAATGCGTCGAACAGACAAAGTCAGATCAAATTGCTGACATCGCTGCACTTTATCGAGAGTGAGAATTAATTAGAGACACGCCATCGTCTTTAATTCAAAACGTACTTGTCGGATTTGCATAAATTTTTGCAGTTGGGTAGAAAATATGCTCAAGTGCGTGTGCCTAAGGTTTTGTGATGATTGATTAATTTTTTGCTGATTTTAAACAATTTTGAAAACCTTGGGGGAGAGATAACCCATAAGTACCTTCAATTTATAATAAACATTTGCAAATACCATAATTGTCAGTCGAGGAATAAAAAAATGTGGGGAAATGACTTCCATAAAAAGCAGTTATGAAAGTATTGGCACCTATGGGTTATCTCCCCACGTTTTCAAATTTGTCTAAAATCCGTAAAAATGAATCAACCGTCACAAAATTTCAGATACACGTATTTGAGTATATTTTCTACCCACATACAAAAATTAATTCAAATCCGACCAGTACTTTAAGAATTATAGACGATGACTTGAAGTGTGGCGATGTTCTCTTCTTCTGTGTAGCTCTTCTGAGCAGAGCGCTAGGTCAACAAGGTCATGTCGCGACAACTCTTGAAGTGATAATGACCACATCCTTCCAATTAATATACTTGACTTAAGAAGGGAGTGACAGGTTAGTGGTCGTGGGAAGATTTCAGATAGCAGTAGATGAGACGAAGAGGGAGAGAGAACAATTCACACACGAGTTACAATAATGCGTCGAACAGACAAAGTCAGATCAAGATGCTGACATCGCTGCACATCAAGTTGACGTCTCTAATTCTAAAAGTGAGGCTGATGCACTTTTGCGGATTTTAGACAAAATTGAAAACGTGGGAATGGGGAGAAAACCCATAAGTACCAAACAGTTTACAGGATATTGCATATACATACAGCCTAGATGGAAACTAGATTAACAGAAGCAAGAAAAATGGAGAAATAATTTCCGAAACAACAATTAGAATATTAGATGATTAAATAATTCTATTGTTTTCATTTTCCAACCTTTTCATATCCATGACTGTCCGGAGAGTGTTCCCTATATTTCTGTTAATGTTATGATATGCGACTAGGATTTAAAGCTTTAAAGGATTCTTAAGCCGAATGTCTCCGGTTAACGAATATTTTCCACACTTGCAGCGTAAGTCATGATCGGTGTACATGCATACTCTTCCAAGAATCATTAGAGTGCTTTAGAGTTCACCATCTCTCTGCGAACAGTGGGTGCAGTGATCTATGTGTATTTCGGTGAGGGCACTGAAATTTCAACACGCATTTAATGCAATGAGAATCCCAAGCGTTACGATCGTGTTAATGTGGGGCCAATTATAATCGGTGAATGACTTTGTTGTTAAGATGAATAATGACGTTGAAGACGAAGTAGTGGCGCAGTCACGACGCAGCGAGGAGAGAAGTCCTTCCCCTGCTACAATTAACACTAGTCGCGAGTGACTATGCTCGCCGTGTGCATGCCAAATCAAGTCGCGACTAGGCTGCGCATCATTAAAAGGCTGATTGGTAGTTCATGTTGTCGTCAATTTTCACTAAAAAAGTCTGTCATGTTAAAATCCTGCAGTAAAGAAAACGCTCAAATATCTTTCGTAATGTATGTCAAATATCTATGGAACATAAGGTTTCATATGGCATATCGTTTATTAAAATTGAACCAGGACTTCAACACGAAAATTACATCCGAAAATGTGTTGAATTTTTATGCAATTATTTATGAAATGGTGAGTACATAACATTTCAACAGCTTCATGGGACTGATGCAAAAGGCGTAATGATTTTATGGTAGTCTGATCTGTTGTGGTAAGTGGAACACACCTAGTAATATTATAATGAATGTTATGCAAGAATTAAGTCAGTCAATTTTGAATAAATAATGT
This sequence comes from Prostheceraeus crozeri, assembly GCA_907163375.1. NCBI lineage: Eukaryota > Metazoa > Platyhelminthes > Polycladida > Euryleptidae > Prostheceraeus > Prostheceraeus crozeri. The sequence continues at coordinate 35,100 of CAJQUW010005703.1, forward strand.
TGAAAAGAGAAAAGATCAAAATTTCTGAATATTACAATAATTTTAACAAATTTTTTTATACATAAGAATAGACGAAACAATGATTTAATACATGTATATTGACTATTTCAATAATCGACTGTACAAACAGCATTCCTGCTAGGAATGTATGATTGCATGATTACATGCGTGTTATTGGATGAATGTGTAATTGTCTAACGCACAGTTTTATGCATACCACACAGTGTCAATTTTCGATTTGGAATGCTCTGTACCTTAATACCTACATGAAATCATACTACTTGAAATTAACTGCTAACCAACAAACCTAAGTTTACTACTTAACTAATAAACAAACTACTTAAAAACATACTTGAGCTAAGAAAACATATGCCTACTTAAAATATGCGCAAATTATGTCATACTTCGATACTTGCGTTCGATCGAACGGGTCATTTTCAGGTGTTCGGAGGCTTAGTTCTCCTCACAAAAATCTAAATAAAAACTCGGGTACTTCTATTCTCCCCCCCCCCACATTTCTGTTGTTGACATCCGGAAGTGTTTCGTCGTCAACGATCTTCTCTTGCTCCTAAGGGCAGTGTCACCAACGTTGAGTGTGTAAAACTCCTCTTGTCTGACTTGTAGAACATTTGCAGTCTCAGAATTAGACAACTGCTCGTCATTTGTCTGTAGACAACAATCACACGAAGTTCATGATCACAGCTGCACTTTATATTCTAACTGAGTATTCAAGGGACCAATCCTTCATCCCAGGGTTCAAGTATGCTGTAGTGTCGCACAGTGACAGATCAAGTCTATTCTAAACCCAATGTGACTAACTTTGACAAAATTTGATGATTTTGGAAAACTTAAAAAATGTGGGGGGAAGAATAGAAGTACAGAAACCATAAGCGACACGCTTCTCAAGCGTCGTTTCTAGTCCTTTTATATCCAGTGTTGGCAAAGAAAGTGGCACTTGAGAATTATGGAATCTGGCTGCGCTACTTTTCCCCAAAGATTATCAGGGTGTCTACAAGGCCTGGATATCCTGGATAAATCCTGATTTCGTCGAAATTAGAAGTTGTGAAAAACGTTCTGAGCTACATTCTTAACGTTAACAATAATGTAAATAAAATGTAATTATGCTTTTCTGTGACTTTATATTAGTTTGTGCTTTTCTATTTCGTTTGCTAACGTAAACTAATGTCCGTGGGTGTTTTCTTTTTGTTTCAGGTTGCATGGTTTAAGCTTTTTTTCGTATACATGAATTTTCAAACGCAGTGGATGTCTCAGACTTCGGAAACAGATTAGCGACTCATATTTTGTAGTTGCTGTCGTCAGCATTCAATGACTATCAGTTACTGAATCTTGTTCGTCGGAGTGGTCACACGATGCAGATAAAAATGTTGCACGCAAGTGAAATTTCTACAATTGCAAATTTCTACCCGGAACTGAGAACGGCTCCTATTACAGCAGCTATGAAAATTGAAGCATGTCAAAGCAGAAATAATTTTCGCCTTGGATATGGTAGAGAAACGCCGTTCACAACGATCATGTGATGATCAACAATCTGTATTTCAAGCGCCTGTTGTTCAACCACCCTGTTGTTGACAACTTCCAAGTGGCCAAGGATAAGTTAGTCTACGTTGTGATTTTCGGATTATCTCCACATTTTCAGAAAGAGATACTACCCAGAGTATATGTGTACGGAGTTAAGTATATCGTTCGATGAGGCATTAAACAAATTTGTTCAAAGGGGACATCAAGATTTGTGCAGTAGATATTTCAACGGTAGTATTTCTCACTCACTCGAAGGCTGAAAACATATTTGAAAGTGTCAATAAAGCATTAGATAAAATTGGTAGCTTATTTGTCGATGTCTTCGATAGATTATTGCATGGAATAGATATCAGCATGGAAGTCAATCTTTCATTTCGCCGAAGATATTCTGAAGAATTTCAGCACAAGTGTGGGAAGGAATTGCTCCAAACAGGTAGGATACTCGTTACATTTCGTGCGCGAGTGGAGCATTGCAGCATGTATTGAAAAAGATACTTGGGATTTGTCAACCGTGTACTGCAAAGCATGTACTACCTTTTCAAAGATTCTCTTGCATACAGGGATGATTATTGGCTACACATATTACAGGTTCAACTACATTTCCTAAGTCTTTCTGCAAATGCCGTTAGGTACGAAACAAAGATGTATGTAACAGAGCAACAGAGATTCTGCCGAACATTGAGAAATATTGCGTCGATGTGAAACCTCAACCTCATGTAGCATCATTCTCAACAGTCGTTGTTGCAATCAATGACCGATTTCTTGCATCTAAGCTGCATTTTTAAAAATTTTCAATTCCCTAGCATCTCAGTTTGAGCCACTTCTACGGCGGTTTCAACACGACAAGCCTATGATTCCATTTTTACACGTTTTCTCATGGGCCTTGTCACAGATACATTGAAAAGATTCGTTGAGGCATCGGTTATTCCCGGTGGGGACAGACGTTTCCAAAATTTTGAGACTTGATCTGAATAACGATGCAAATCTGAAGGAAACATCGCAAGTGGATCTGGGATTCGGAGCCAAACGCAGCATCCCAAAGAATTCTCATCCACGCAGAATGCTGGAGTTCGGTCAAGCCACTCGCTATTGCTTTATCGCGATAATGGATAAAATACTTGAGAGAGGTCCGCTGAAACACAATCTTGTTCAAGACGCTTCATCACTCTCTCCGCTTGTCATTTTAACTTAGTCTTCAGCGCTTTGCGAATAGCATTTTTGACATTTTATTGAACAGAAGGATCGATTCCAACTGCATTTCTGTATCTCAGGCTGATTCGGCGAAGCAGGAATATTACGACTTTTTACAATCTGATCTAAGGAAGTAGGAACTTCATGTAAATTTCAGAGGTGGACGCGATTCGGGAAAATGAAGTTCCGAATAGCGATTATCCGATTACCCAGATCGGAGTTCCGAATCCGATTATCCGATTCATATTTTGAAAATGAAGTTCCGAATAGCGATTATCCGATTATCCGAATTCGATTATGAGATTAAATGGATTTCAATTTAAATCTTAGCACTCCTAATGGAAATTTATGCCATCAATACACAACCTTGAACTAGAGATGACATAAAAATATTGCAAAAAATTATCAAATGTTGCATTTGCCTAGAGGACAAAATTTCCTGTCTAATTGCCTTACATGCTAGCTAACATTCAGTGTACATGTACGCTGCCACAATTAGACAAATACAAAGCACCCAAATTCTATTGAATATCTCCAGGTTTACAGTAACAATTTCATGTGCATGCACGCACCCAATACATCAACCGAGTCCTTCTCCAAATCCAAGTCGACACAAGACATCATCAAAGGCCACATCTCTCAACAAATGGAGCTTGCCCTTCATAAACACTAAGGCCTCAAAGTTTGCGGCAGTGAGTGCCGCCCTTTTTGGCCTCAAAAATCCGAACCAAAGCTGAAAATGCGCTCAATAGAGGCTGAGCTCGGAAGGGATGTGTTATATTTTAAAAATAGTCTCTTCCAAGAGTCCCGAAACCTATGTGGGAAGTGGTGTCCCGAAAGTTGTGGATTCCCTCTCACAGCCTTCTTCGACCAACAGTCAAACTCCATGGCCATCACCACTTCTTGACTTTCTGCTTCCTCCTCATTTTCCGCCGATAGCAGCTAGTCAGTGCTGGTGGGTGAGATCCTCTTGTAGATCAGAGGACACGTGACTCCCATCTGCAGGTTGAGTGTAGGCCGCTAGCTCCTGGATGAGGGTGTCTCTGACACTTCTCCACAATGCTTCTCCGTTGTCTTCGCTTGATTGCCTCCGACATATGGCTTTGACTGTCACAATCTTGTGATGAGGATGCATTGCCGTAGCTTTTAATAGGTCCATGTCGGAGAAAATGTCGTTGAACCTGAAAAAAAGCAATTGATGATTGATAGGACAGTGTTAGTCATTTGCTGTATATTGCAGCAATCGGGGAATAACCGTGGCTACTGCAAGCACCATCATTCGTGACTGAGCATGCATGCCACTCCTGATTCTGATCCACGCCAAAACTCTATGAACAGCATTATTGAGCCATGTTTATCACAACTAGGCTATAGCAAAATGAACACAACAGCACTTTGACTGATTTTATACAGCTGTGGAAGACAGAAAAGAGCAACACACTAAGCCTAATAGCTCTGGGAAGTATCTCAATTTACTGCCCAAGATGACCCACTGGTGCGGCCTCAGTTCAATGAATTTTGTGTTTCGATCTGCACCTGCAGAGGCAGTGATACTACTTAGAGACATAGATTGAATGGTGGCAACTGTTTACTGTTTTATGCATTTGAATCTGTTGTCATCGAGTAATGGGAAAACGGGTTGAAAGGATGAAACTTCGAATATCATGACATACCTGCCGTCAAACCATTTTCTTCCAGGCTGATGCAGGAGAAAGGCTAGCAGATTCTTGGCATAAACAATGCTGTCATCGCTCGACAAGGCTTCCAAAGAGTCTCTTAGTAGCTGTAGTTGGGGCAGCAGGCACCCCATGTATGCCTTCACCTCACCTTGGAGAATATCAAGGCAGGTAGCAAGTGGAGCAGTGACCTTCACATATTCTGACCAGACCTGCACGTCGTAGTCTGTGATGTGTGGTAGGGGATGGGGTCGCTGTCGCTGACAAATCTGATTCAGCTTCTTTCTTTTCTCCAAGTCAAGCACCTCGGTGAGCAGGCATTTGTAGGCGTCGTGGGAAGAATTCCATCTTGTGACGCTAGGAATGACAAGCTTCTTGCCCAGAGCAACTTGTATTTCGTTGGCTGTAACAGTTTTCCTGTTTTGAGCATTCCATAACCCTTGGGCCTTGTCTGCAGGCTTGATGAAGGCAGGTCTTGGATGAATACTCCATCCGGTTACTTTCTCTACATCTCTTGATGCTAGGATGTTCAATGTGTGCGCGACACATCGACGATGCCTAGGTAGCTGAACCAATTCTTCATCCTCGTTCAAATGTTCCAGTGCATCTGCTACCTGAATGATGCTAATATCCACCTCTTCTGGATCTCGCACTACTTGTTCATGGTGATCCTTGGCGTTGTAGCGATTGAATGCACTAAAGTAATTCGCGCCATTGTCGGTGGTGGTGCTAACAACCTGAAAATTGAAGTGAAGCAAATATTGTGCTTAATTATATGCGAGAAGAGTGCTTGATGAGAAACATGCAAGCGCAATTATGCACAAAGATCATTAGTTTAAAGCTCAAAATTTCTTGCACTGAATTATAGCAGCGAAAAGCTCTAGTTCAAGTGTCCATAGACTTGAACAATGCCTCGGATTGTTCAGTCATTTTAGATGCTATGAGCTAGCTTGAACCTTTCCTTGCCGCACTGATGGCGGTTATGCGGCAGACTATTTACAAATCAGCAATCAGAAATATGCCTATCGGTATGTTGAAATCACTCAAGACGTTTTGCATTTATTGCCATAACAGGTTGGTGGATGATGTCTTTTGATGAAAATCTTCGGACGGATTGCATGTTCAAGGAAACGACTAAATTTTCATGAGGAAAAGCGCAGAACATGCAGTAGGGCCTACTTGCAAGAAAAAAGATAATTGCATCTATTAGACAAGTTTACCAATTGAATTGAAAGAAGTATATGTTGAATAAATTACTATGTGTCAGTCAATCTGGATTTCGAGCTATATTGACATCAATGTAAAGTAGAGCTTACCTTTAAATTTGACGAAGTTCCTTGCTGAACTTTCAGCACAGTCGAGCATTTCGTGCAACAGGCACTGTCCTTGCTGACTTTGAAAAAAAGCTCAATCGATCTCGGATTACTCAAAAATCTTGTTTTTGTATCCACCTGGTGGTCACTATCATTTGTGGATGTCGTTGAAATTGGTGCTGAAGTCTGGCCTGTACACATGCGCTTCGTGCTCGTAAAATATTTCTTCATTTTCTTTCGTGTCTTTTTTGTGGCCGACCGCCTCCAGCACAAAAATGAAATGAAATGATCTTCCTTGATCAATGACCTGTATTTCTACAACGCATTCACAAAGTAGGATTGTCAGGCGCCTGGAGTCTGGCTGAGCGCAGCGAAGTTTGGGTAACTGATGAAAACAATCCTATTGTTTTGATGGCTACACTATGCAGACATACGCGTCTTCAAGGCGCCATTCGATCGGTCGGTGGCTGAGAGCAAAGACGAGAGCGGGAGAGTAATGGACAATTCTTGCCATATTTGAGCATGGCTTCAGCAGCATACCGCTCCCCAAGTGTTGCAAGAGGAACAAAAGTAACTTCATAGATATCTCTACCTGGTGGCTGCGCTCGAAGTTGAAGGAGACAATTCATTTACAGCACGATTCCAACTAGCCGAATCGCGAATCGCTTTAAAATAAAATCAGTCCGATTCGATTATCCGAACCGATTTTTCGACAAACTTCCGATTCGATTATCCGATTTGAAAATGAAGTTCCGAATGTTCGGATAATCGGAATTTTTAGTCCGATTATCCGATTGCCCACCTCTGGTAAATTTCATTGGTAATGCATTATTATTACCACAACTTAGCTGCGTTATGTTAATTTGACATCGACAAACATCGATTGGACAACCTCTACTGCAGTCATCTACGAAACAAAGGAAGTTTTCGACACCTGTGGGCAGTAGTAAGGAAGGTTTTGGTCTTATTCTATGTTCAAGCGGCAGTAGGAGGTGGTTTCAACATAAACAAGGATATGCTAATAGAGAATCTTCATGAGAGTTCCATGTTGGCGCAACGTGTGGTCCATAACACCATTAAATATTATGGAGGGGTTCTGCATGTTCGCCAACTGTTTCTTTGATCGAATCGGTTAAGTGTTCATCCCGGCGCACATGTAATGGAACTCGAACTAAAAAGGAATGAAGAAGATCAACAAGCTAAGAAAGGCAAACGTGTTAATGAACTGGATTGTGAATTGAACAAGATTGAAACTCAAAAGTCGATCAAAAAAGAGAAACAGTGTGAACTTGACGATCAAGCTGCGGTGCTCAAAAAACTGAAGACTAGTTAGTGACCGCTTGAAAACCAGATAAAAGTGTTCGAAAAATATAGCATCGTTATTTTTAGGCTTTAATCAGACAAAGCGATTTTGCGATTTTATGATTAATGCTTTGAAATCAGGCGTTCTATTAGACACAAAAGAAACAGCAAAAGAGAAATACGAAATATATGTACTAGTAGGTGGCGGCACTGTTAAAATGGCGATAACACGAGATGGTCATTTTATGACCATCATAAAAATTTTGATAATCTCCTTAATTTTTGCAATGATGTCTCCTGGATATCTCCTGGATTTGAAAATTCCTGATGTAGTAGACACCCTGGATTATATCATCTTGTTTGCCATCCTCGGTACTATCATCTCTGAAATTTTCAGTGAAATAGGCCCTCATTCTTGTCTTGTACAGGAGATCTTATACAAGTCGTAGCGCACACTCTTATTGCCAAGAAAGCCCTCAAGATACTCATGCCGTTTGTTGCAACATATCTTTGAGAGCAGTCCTTTTCGATGATGGTAGATATAAAAGCGAAGAAAAGGAACAGACTTTGTTGTGAAAATGAAATGAGAGTGGCACTTGCCATGGTGAAGCCGCGCATTTCTGAAATCGTCTATAAACGGTGACAACAACAGTCACATTGATTTGTAGTAAATATGCATCATGCTTTTATTTTTGTAGTGAAATTCACATTTTGTTGATTTCGTTCTTTGAACACAATGATTTTATGTGCAAGTGATGCATGGTACAGTTCCTGCACTAATACAGTATACCGGGTAAAGTAATTATAGTTAAGTAAATATATTTTGAATTTTAAGAAAGAAACATTATATTTTTTACAACTACAAAGGGTTCAATGAATTCATATTTAGAACTTGCGGCGCTCAGTACCACCAAGGTTAAGAACCACTAGATTTTAAACATTTGTCATGTTTATGTCTGATATGTTTTTTAATGAGAGAATCAAGTAAAAATGAATTTCAAAACGTTTTAATGTAGCTCTGATACGAGAAAAATCCATAGGTTGCAGATTAAAACCGGTTTTCTAAAATCTTGAAATTGCGCACGTTTTCAAAGACACCATGCACTTAGTTATACTCATAGGCATGCTGAATTTCATTCCCGTTGTCATATTAGTTATTTACGCAACATGTCTATGCACGAGTTCGAAGGGCGAAGGCATGGCTTGTTGATCGAGAATAATGCAATTAAGCGATGGATATCTTTGCCCGAGATGCGTAAGTAGCATCTTATGACCTAATGATTCTAAGTTAGATGATGCAGTGTAATAGAATTCTTACTTCCTGTCAGGTCAATTTATTTTTGCTGCTGGTAAAGATATGTAATCCAGTACAACCTGTTCATATAACCTCCTTCTATCACTCAGTAGGACATTGTATACCATGTATATAAGACTGATATCTTTGATAATGCCCAGAAATTCATTAACGGCCCGGAAAATTCATGGCCTGGAAATGAAACCATAGAAATATTTCGCAACATGGCATACAATGATTATGACATCTACATTTTTCGGGCTGTCAATGGCAAATTGTCGGGCCGCTAACGCGGCCCTCTAATTTGCCATTGACGCCCTCAAAACATAGCTGTCATCATATCATTATCAGCTTCAAATTATTACATGCATAATCCAAAAATTTGCATTGCGGCAATGGAGACAGTACATTATCACAGTACAGTATGTTCGAATGGGATTTCAATGCTTAAGCAGATAATGTCCGGAAAAATATCTATATGAATAAGAACCCTAGAGATATAATATCAGACTAGCGGTTTATAGCCCAGAACCATAGAAAGAGGTTAAGTTAGATATTGTACATGTATCACTTAATACAACTATATCAATTTCAGTTGGACCATAGAAAGAGGTTAAACTAGATATTGTACAACATGTATCACTTAATACAACTATATCAATTTCAGTTGGACCATAGAAAGAGGTTAAGCTAGATATTGTACAACATGTATCACTTATTACAACTATATCAATTTCAGTTGGACCATAGAAAGAGGTTATGCTAGATATTGTACTCATATTGGAATCATTCTATGCCAATAATTTCAATATTCGTACAATATCTAACACATCTACATTCCTTCTTATCATATCATTGTAAATCATCATATCATCTCATTGTAAATATCATTTTCAAATTCCTTATAGTTTAAACTTCTAATCTTTTGTATCTGAAGATGATTGCTGGATGGCGATCGAAAAATCATTTGAGTTGCATGACGTTGATTTTACAAGATTTACGAATTTGCAAGATGAAAACTATGCGTGAAAGTGGTTCGCTTACAATTTTCTTCGGAATTAGTCATTTCGAGGATAGAGAGAACAAGTTTCACTGCTTCGTACAACAAGTTGGGCGAAGAGACACAAGTGAATGACGGATGGACGATGACTAAGCGATAAGATAGTTACTTTCTAGATGAATTCGATCATTGGATCTTCAGCATTTGTCAGATTTTCTGACCGTTTTATCATACCGGACAGGCTATTTGATAGCGATTTCAGATTGTGTGAAATTTGAGGTCAACGAAGGATTAGAAAATGGATCCACATCTGTTGCGTATGAAAAGTAGAAGCCAAGACATCAATCAATGTCTAAGTCAATGGTAGTATCATTCAGTGTAAATATAAGTCAATAAATGTTTATTTCCAAAGACCTTGGAAAAACACACAAGAATAAACATGCATGAAACTATGTAACAATGTACAAAATGTGTTAGTGTCCATGTACTTTCAAGCGTGCGGTCAATTTCAATGACAACAAAATTATCAGGAAGGAGAGGAGAATCAGAACGTAAATTTTCCTTTTAAATGTCTTCTAGCCTTTCTTTAGAAGATTGTCGTAGGTCGTTAGCCCATTGAAGGAATTTGGCAATACGCTTGAGGTCCTTATGAGATTTTGTATTCATTAAGTAGTAGAACTCGGTTGTACTTTCGCAATGGCGTAATGCCGGTGCTAGTTCCTGTCGTACTGATATTTTGAACATTCAATCATAAAATGGTACAGGTTTTCTGCCCGTGAATTATTGCATAGCTCACAATGACGTTCTTCATACCTCAATCGATCTCCATAAATGCCAGTGAAAACTCCTAAGTTGTGATTTAAAAGTTCTGAATTTCAATATGATGTTAATATCATATCACTCAATATCAGCATTCAGATATGATTTTATGTTATCCTCAAAAAAGGCATAACTCCAAATGAATTTACTTTAACTCCGCCCATGACCTTGATGATTTACTTCCATCAACTCACCACTGAAAGTTGTTCCTGCAGTCATGCAATGGGCGAGATCATTCGCTGTCTTCGTTGTAGATAAAATGTCAGGGAAAAATGATAGAATTGCTTTCCAACAAATTCTATCAGCAAAATAACGTGGTTTAAGAAAAGTAATAACAAGAAGACCCGGCGTTTCGTGCCATCGACACATAAGACTTAGGTGTGATGAGCATGAGAATGGTTTTGAACTGTGCTTCTGTGAATCTTTTGCTCGCCAACATAAGAGAAATTCTAGGACTTCTATCTGACACTGGCATCAACAAGCAAGTCTGCTGCAGACATCATAATTGCATAGTAAAATATAACAATGATAAATGATGTTGTATAATAACGAACGCCGCCGCCGCCGGTCACTTCTTTGGCGTCGCACCGGCGGAGACATTTTTTGATTTTATTTTATGGATTAAGTGTCTCCACTGCATTTCTAACTGGAACTTAGGAACATATCGTTTGGTCCTGAGGAAAAGTCTAATTATACTTTCTACTTGGATAACCAAGAGAGTAGCCCCACATTCTGACAGGAACAAAGCTGTCGGTGAATAAGCTTGTATGGGCATCGATCGGTCACGCTACAACATTTTCACTTTGCCAGAATTCATGTGTAGGATGTACATGTACATCACGTGTACCTGTGCTGCACAGTAATGAAGCCGTGATGTCATACAAATAATTCATCTGTTACTCAGCTTTATATAAGGGTGTCGCATTTCTGTTAATTACACAAAAATCACAATTATTGTTTGATTCAGAACCCTTAGCTGATAAAACGCAACGTCCGTGAATTGTGCCGACTGGTTCGGCTAGATGCATCACAACATTTTCAAATGGTGAATACTTACCGAATTCTTCTGGACTAATTTTAATCATGGCGTTTGAAACAACTTGTGCCATGGGACCGAGAACGCTGAAGATAGTCTTGGGTTTAGGGGAAAGATTGAGTAAGGTGAAGGACGATCCCAGAGAAAGAGAATGGCTGCCACATCGCTTTGGCATTGCCATTATTAGAAGCAATGCTCAGTCCTTTTTTTGTATTGTTAAAGTTATCTTGTGAACAAGGATACTAATAAAGTGGTATTGATTAAAATTTTTTAATCAGTAATGAGATTTAGACTATCCGGTTTTTTCGATTAAGCGAAGGATAGCGAAGAATAGGCCTATACTTAGATACTAGGGAGAGATCCAACTTCTATTCTCATGAACTCAACAGATGTACGCCGATAAACGCCACCGACGATGAAAAATATATCGGCGCACGGGTCTAATGATAATATCATAATATGCGACAATTATGGAATTTTAGTATGACTATCATAAAGTCACATTATGAATTGTGTGTACAAAGAGTAAAATTTTAATTACACGTATTTTGATGGATGTTGGTTTCATACATGTGTATGAAATCCGAATTATATTGAATATTGGTTCTTATACTCCCATCCTGATAATGACATCTATAATCGCTATCATGTAACTTTTGTTCCATATTTAGTGATTCTGTGATGACTCGTGCATTGTAAATAAATATCGCAACATTCTCAAGAGAAAATATAATTCATTACTGGCAACTAGGTGAAACCTTAACTGTCGACTTTAAATAATTTCTTCAAAACACTTGTTCTCGTTCTTAATTTATTGGCGAGCTTTCGGATGATAATTTCACCCGTCCTCAGGCAAGTACAAGTAAAAAGTGATGAAACTTTACAGCATGAAACACATTGGACAACAATTCACTAAAATTCACAACACGGCACTCTACTAACACCTTACACGTGACAGCGACATTCTACATTACAATTACAATGCACTGACCCTGAGAATTAAAACTTGGAATCATAATACTGATTAAAGCGTGACAAGTAACATCTGATGTGCTTTAAAATTACTTAGAGATAAGAAGACAAACTACATAGATAGCAAAACAGTCAATGGAAAAGAAATCTCCTGCAGCGGTCAATAGAGAAGCCCGAGTCCCTATTAAACGTGCTATGGCTGAGGATGTGAATTCCCTCCTTTATTCTCCTTCATCTCCAATCACTCTCCATTTCCATGACCTCAAAACCTATTAACTATCGAAGACTGATACGAAAATGCTTTTAGGAAGTTCATCAAAGAATCATGCGAGTACAAGTATTACATTAACTTGCCGGATTTCTGAATGTGGTTTAGTTTAAGCCAGGTTTAATAATCGTTTAAAGAGGGTGAAGCCTGGTCAATTCTTTAAACATATTATCAGATTCCACCCTGCAGAGTGAAACCGTGCTTATGAAATGGCGAGGCATTAGCCCTGCACGGACTTTGGTACCCGGTCGATCATTATAGTCCGGGAGCTAGCGTGAAGTTGTGCAGGGAACGAGGTAGTACATAAAACTTTCACATAGCATAGTACACCTCTAACCTACTGCAAAACTTCGCGTATGCCGGATCAGATCATTTGCTTTTCAGAAATAGAGAGGATAACACAATCCTATGTATTTCCAGTGGTAAAATTGTGACACTTAAGGTGTTGACTTCATTTTTTCGAATTTTTGCTCATAAAAGTTACACAAATTGGTATTTTGTTGAACTGGTTATTATAGAAATCATCTACAGATCATGATCTTTCAAATGAACTGTCATTTTGTGACAGAGGATGAAGTAAAGTGTACAAACAGACACTTTTCGTTGGTGTAACTGCAAATTTTAACATAGAAATTTCAGGAAAATTGTTGATATACTTTAACGAAAAGTGTCTGTTTGTGCACTTTACTTCATCCTCTGTCACTGAATGATAACTCATTTGAAAGATCATGATCTGTAGATGATTTCTATAATAACCAGTTCAACAAAATACCAATTTGTGTAACTTTTATGAGCAAAAATTCGAAAAAATGGAGTCAACACCTTAAATGTCACAATTTTACCACTGGAAATACATAGGATCGTGTTATCCTCTCTATTTCTGAAAAGCAAATGATCTGATCCGGCATACGCGAAGTTTTGCAGTAGGTTAGAGGTGTACTATGCTATGTGAAAGTTTTATGTACTACCTCGTTCCCTGCACAACTTCACGCTAGCTCCCGGACTATTCTTCACTAACATGTGAGAGATGCCTAGATTGCTAGCAAAATCGTGGAATTTGACAGCGGTTTTTGACTTTCTGTTGCTGGCTGAATAGATTGAATGACTGCACAAGGCTGTTGGATACTCATCCTTGTGCGTCCTGTCCAGCCCGGCAGTAAGGTGCAGTTTGAGCAATGGTTAAGGTGGTAGGATAGCTCAGAAGGTCCAGGGTTCGAGTCTGTCCCCTTAGGAGGTACCACCGCTCTTTTTAGAGTTTGCTAGTAAAGAATGACAAGTTCACAAAAATTTTGAACGGCGTTGAGCTCACGTTCATTTTTAAAATCGAGAACTCCGTTCAGTTAAAGTCTATGATATTAAAAATATGAACGCCGGTCAGCTCAAGTTCAGCAATTAGTCCGTCTCGCTCACTTCAAGTTCACCTTTCCTCTCCAATCATTTCAAAACTAATTTTAATTTACTTTGACTACGCAGTTAGTCTTTGCTTCTTTCACATGTCTAAATATTTCAGTGTAAGATATTGCGATTTACGAACTATAATGTCACTGCAATTGGAGAATTCCCGGGTTATAAGCTTACTTGGCTTTACAGCAACGATACTTTCCTCTTTGACATAATGGTAATTGTATGAAGGTATACTTGTATAAATCTATTTGTAATAGATGGAACAGCACTATAATTTGCAAAGATCAATCCTAGAGGAGGCCTGCAGTTTTTTGTCATAAAATTAAGTTGTAGCTGCTGTAACGGCATACGTCACATTTGCGCTATTAAGTTGAAAACACCTCAACTGATGCACTAGAATTTTATTTCTTAGATGCAATGTGAAAACTGCAATAAAAAATGCAGGATACATCATTTCACGCTCACAAGTAAATTTTACATCATAGGGAGTTACAAATATGCCTAAAACTCACCGTTTCCAGGTTTAAATAGCACAATAGAATTACATGTAAATAGTCATTGTAAATATTGTGCTATTTAAACCTGGAAACGGTGAGTTTTAGGTACCCTAGGTGACCTATAGGATCTTGATAGATCCAACAAATCAAAGCCTTTTCGTTGTCTGGTAACTAAGAGACGCAAAAATAAGATCTACAGGCATAAAAATTTTGATTTAGAACTACAAGCATCAAGAAATTCAGGTCTACAGTTCTTTGTCATAAAGAACTGCTTTATGACTTTTTTTTTAGTCACAAAGCATTAGGCCTCTACACATAAAAATATATTAAGAATAAAAATATCTAAGATTTCCAAGAATTCTATATTGTGCATGCGTGTCATCATGAGCGTCTGGCGTCCGACAGTATGGATAAAAATAGCATCGGGTGAAACATTCTAAATAGATAATTTCGGTCAATCATGTGTGAAGGTTTAAAGGTAGAAATGAAGGGGAGCATTCAGCTCTCGGTCATCTCCGAAATATGCGGACACCGTTCAGTTCTTCGTGAACTAGTTCAATTGAACGGCGTTCAGTTCTTCGTGAACTAGTTCAATTGAACGGCGTTCAGTTCTTCGTGAACTAGTTCAATTGAACGGCGTTCAGTCACACTCTGGTTACTAGCCCTAACCTGATGAAAGTTGCGAGTGTGTAATAGCTGCTCCAACCCTAGTATGGTCTCGTGCCTTGGGGGGGGGGAGCATGGATAAAAAGAAATAACAGAGGATGTTGAAGAGAAACGTATTTTTTAAATTACGACGGTATCAGATAATAATTGCGTCATCTCAGATGACACACGATCTTTCAGAAAACTGATACATGTGGAATTTGAGAGTCTGGTAGATTAATTATTCTTTTTTAGGATAAAAATTAGCGTGCGAAGCCTCCTATGCGTGCTACATCAGAAACTAGCTGCATGATAAAAACCTGTAAAATGATAGACCAACATTTTTAGCGAAATAACAGAGAATGTTGAAGAGAAACGTATTTTTTAAATTACGACGGTATCAGATAATAATTGCGTCATCTCAGATGAGACACGATCTTTCAGAAAACTGATACATGTGGAATTTGAGAGTCTGGTAGATTAATTATTCTTTTTTAGGACAAAAATTAGCGTGCGAAGCCTCCTATGCGTGCTACATCAGAAGCTAGCTGCATGATGAAAACCTGTAAAATGATAGACCAACATTTCAGTTATCACCTACACATTTTTGATTTGTTCAGATTTCTTTGCATTTTTGCGTGACAGCACTTAATGGTCACAAGATTCCTCATTGAACAAGAGTATTTTCGTGTGTAAAAAATGGCGACTTTTCCGAGACCGTTATTATTCCCAAATTTTCGGTGTACACCTTCTTCTGGGGAAGCAAATTGGAAAGGAGACAATTCATTTCAAGGGATGTTTGCGAAAACATTTTTAAAAAATAGTAGCTGAAATATCATTGCATGGAAAAGGACATAGATTTTCTATAGCATAAATGCATGCGCTAAATGGGAAACCTCTCTGAGGCAGGGAGCCCTAGATAGCGAAAACAATGCTAGTTAGGGTTCCCTGCCGCAAACCTACCTTCTATGGTAGGTGCAGTTGTACATATAATAAGAATGAAGTTGTCTATGGAAGTCAATAAAACGTTATAGACATAGACAACTTCATTCATTATATAATCAAGTTAGATCTCTATGAAAAAGAGATCGAAGTGACATTGTACATAGACATCTTTAACTACCATAATGCAATGAAGCACTTGATTGAGTTTGTGATATTTGTCATTCTATTTTAACATTTAACGATTAAATCATGCAAAAATGGAAATCTTCAGCTGCTTCGCAGCTTCAGATTTCTATATTATACTATGGAAAATTACCAGGCATTCATAAGATCTATGTGCCTGGTAATATAGTTCAAAACCTTATAAATGGCGGGCAGTGTTGCGATTCGCGCGTGTTTACACGCGCGCGCGTTTTTTTGACAATTTGCGCGTGTAAGCGTGTTTTTTTCCATTTTGCCCGTTTTTTAAGTTTTCGACTTCTATTTTTAATTTTTGATAATAGAAAACTTTGGTTCTAAAATATCAAAATCAAGATTTCAAAATTTCAAATTACATGCAGTGTCTAGATAAGCCACATGTATAGCCTATCAAAGATCATTTAGGTTCATTAACATCTCACTCAATGGATAGCCTATAGGCCCACTGCTCGTATGCATCTACCACTTAAGGCACGTGTGTATTTGACTTGTCCTGAAAAATACCAAAGCTCTTACTATCTGATCTGCAAATTTAAGCTTTGTAAAAATTCGTTTCATCAAATATTAGCGATCATAGTTGCCATTTTGGCTTATTTGTAAGGAAATACATGTGCGCGTGTTTTTCGACCTTGCGCGTTTTTTTTTACCCTACGCCAAGAATCGCAACACTGATGGCGAGTAAACTTGATTATATAAATATTTTTTCTATGCATATAGTAAAAAGCTATCTTTTCCTGAAAAGTTTTACTTTTCGTACAACTTTTACTTTACCCTACTCATTTTTACTTTTCCGTACAACTTTTACTTTTTTGTTAAATTTTTATTAATTAAGAAAATAGCAAGTAACAATATGTGTGTATTGCATGTTATATAAAATTATTGGTAGACAATGATAAAAGAGTTCTAACTGCAAATAATTTTAGCGAACAATTAACACATTAACTAGAATGTTTTCTAACATCAAAAGTTGAAAACAATGTTAGAGCAATTGGAAAAATTGATAATTTTTGACTGTTCAGCCCTTTCGGACGTTTGATTCTGCATATGAATGCCCGAAGAACTTGACGGTTGCTTTTTCATTAGGCTCGCAATGCTCAGTTTCCTGGAAGTTGTATTGTCCACATACTTTAATGCCGTGTTTTGGTTTTTCCAGTTGAAGTGTTTTTGCAAAGATGTTGAAGATGCTCCAGCTTCAGCAAGAATATTTGCTGAAGTTCTCCTCATAGCATGCCCCGTATAAGTTGTTGGTTGTTCCAGTTTCAAAAACGTCGCAACATTATTTTTTCAACATTATTTACAACATTTATTCGCAGATAATTTAGCTAATAGATGCACTCCTATTGGTTGTTTGGTATAATACGATCGACCATCTTTATGCAAGCGATATGATTTCATAAATCTTCCTTCACAACTTCACAGTCTGCCAGCATGTTGTCATACTTTTCCAAAAAGCCACAATATTCCAGCGGAATATTAAATTTATTATTGAATTGCTCACCTTTCTGTTTGCTCACGGAATAGGTGACCCACATACCTGTAGATTCATTAAATTCAAAATCATCACTGTTTAAGTTGGCGAGATCTGAGCACCTTAAACCTCCAAAATAACACACGGTGACAGCTGCATTCATATGTATGAATTCTTTCTCATTCGGCGCGTTCTCCAGAAAGTTGAATATGTCCTCTTTAGAAAACAAACTAGCAGTTTTTCGCTTATAACCTGCCTCATAAGATTTTAATAGAAGAGTCAAACGTGGGGAAGCTTGGAGTTTTCCTCCGTGGTATAGTTGAAGTTTATTATTCAACATAGAATAAATAGACCATAATGTACTTGAAGCCAACTTCTTTTCTCTTTTCAAGTAATTGAAATACTGCAAAAAGTTTTCTTCGTTAGGTTTTTCGTTGTTTAACTTAGAATATTCCTGAAACTGTTTCCAATTCTTATCGTATTTTTTAACACTTTTCATAGGATGAATATCATCAATAATTTCAGCAGCAAAACGCTTCATTTCTTTTGCAGTTTGCTAACTATACTGCCAACAAGTTGATTTAGCAATTTGAAATTACAAAATGAGAAGTCTACACGGAAGTCTATGGTTTTGCAAATCAATACATTTCCATGATGATGTCATAGATATGCATAGAAAAAAATTACGTTCCTTCATTGGAAAAGCACTATTTCCATACTCGGATTTCTATTCACACTCGATCGCTGGCGCTCTCTCGTGTGAATAGATATCCTCGTATGGAAAAGTAGTACTTTTCCAATTTCAGGAAAATAATTATTGAAAGAAAAAATAAATTGAGGAAGTTACATGCATGTCTTATTTTGCACGTTCATTAGCTGTTGTTGAGAAGAAGGTGTACACCGAAAATTTGGGAATACATTTATAATAACGGTCTCAGAAAAGTCGCCATTTTTTTTATACACCCAATCACCACAGACCGATGGCATATCTAAAATGTATTATTCAAGAGTATTTTCGATTATATTTAATCTGAACTGTCATGCTGAGCTCTTGCGATTGGTACTTGATCAATTAAAAACAGACTATTAGTTAAGGAGAAATTGATATTGACAAATTTCTGTCCCATTTTCCGCTTTCGACTATGGATTGTAATGCAATGATATGTGGATCGAACTTCTTGCATTAGCCACCGCCAGGGATTGGTACTAAAACTCCGTGTTGTAGCTGTTCTTTTTCCTCGATCGTAACTGTCGTCACATTCAATTGGCCAGTCGATCAATGGCCTGAAGTAACTTTGTGATCTTGCTTGAGAGGGATTGGGCATCCTAAAGCGGGGGTTCTAGCGTTGGTCATCGCGGCAGTTGCGGATAATGTGGTCGATATTTTCTTCTTCTTCGCAGTGCTCGCTGTTCGGGTCTTCTGTTTGCCAATTCGGCAACGATGTGGTGCGTCCAACGTGAAATGTCCTGTTCTGATTTTGGCCAGGCAAACTTTCTTTTCTCGTCATGAATTTTTCTTCTTTTTCTGACCAGGTATTTTTCCATCTTCTGTAGTCTTCATTACCTTATGTGTCCTCATGACTCGGGATCCATCGTAGGCTGATGTCATTTGCTTTGATAAAAGTCATTCCAGATTTTGTTTCCTTCAGCTGTTTTTTTGGTTCATGTGCCCTTTACTAAGCTCTTCTATGGCACTTTTGCTGTTGGTGAGGATGATGGTGTGTGACAATGCATTCTGTGGCTGCTTGAATAGACATCATTTCAGTATGGAAGGAGGAACAACACTTTCCTGCTGCTGTCAAGAATTTCATCGTATGGTCTTTAGAGATAACTATAGCTCCACTTCCACCATTTGTATGGTCTTCCATTGCAGTCTCTATGTTAAAAACTACATGTTTAAGACTTGTTTCATGTGTTGCAAAGCTAACTTTTTAGATTTTCTATTTAATTCGAATTCTCAACATTGATAGTCATTCATTACGTTGTGAATAACTAGCACTTCAATACCGTGTTAGCTTTAATTCATAAATTATTCCGGTGAATTTTTCACTCTGTCTTTTATTCACGAGCTGAATGAAACGAAATGAAATCATTAATAAATACTTCGTCTTTCAGTCTTTATAAACAAAGTGGGCGTTCTAAGTTGGTCGAAGCAATGTACTAAGCTTGGAATATGTTGTAAGCAGCTCATTCAGTGTAACAAGTACGAACATCATCGTTTTTTAACAATTTGACAGTTTTTTGTTGCAGTTTTTAATGCATATTTGGAGTTTCAACCAATACTGTTTTTTGCCAATATTGTTCAGTGTTGGGCGCGTCTAAATACCACAAATACAGCACAAATGCACCACAAATACATTTCAGCCGCCACAAACATAGCACAAATGCATTTTCCGTGCCACAGACACAGCAGGATTGACACGGAAGCAACAAATCCTGCCACAAATACATTATTCATGTTAGAAGTAGAAACTATTATTTCTACAAGTTCACTTATACAATACAATCAATGCAAATTTGAATGAACTTGAAGATTGCCACAAAGACTATCCTAACACATTCCTTTCCCACAAATAGATTGTAACGCACATGAATGCATTGAGTATGGCCACATAAACTTTCCAGCTTCTGCTTAAACTGCAGAAATCATGTCTATACATAAATTCTAAAATTCTGCATTGCCACAAAACCGCTGTTTAGATCAGCCGCTGAAATCTATTTATAGGAAAAGGAATATGTTGGGGAAGTCTTTGTGGCACTCTTCATGTCGATTCAAAGTTGCATTGATTGTACTGTATATATGTTAGTTTAAGAGTACCTGCGGCAATACGAGCTTCTATTTCTAACAGTAAGACTGTCTTTGTGGCAGGATTTGTTGCTTCTGTCTCAATCCTGCTGTATCTGTGGCGTTGAAATGTATTCGTGCCGTATTTGTGGCGTATTTGTGGTATTTAGACGCGCCCTTCAGTGTTCATCACAGTGAACTTGACCACTCTCTGCAAGTTACAATTTGGCAAAATTTTTAGATAATCTAATAAAACCACATATAAATTCGAAACATATGTTGAATTCTACCTCTCACTTGATAGAAGAAATTAATAAAAATCAAGAACTTTTTCATGACAAACATATTTTAATTAGTTATGATGTTGAATCACTGTTCACGAACATACCTGTAAATGAAACAATTGAGCTGGCGGCTAATTTAGTCTATGATAAGAATTCAACTAATAAACCTTTGTTTGGCAGGGATGTATTTAAAAAACTGTGCCTGTTTGTCACGAGTGGTCAATTTTTATTTAATGACCAAATGTTTAAGCAGATAGATGGTGTAAGTATGGGTTCCCCCTTGCTCCTACACTCGCAAATCTATTTTTGTCACATATGGAACAAAATTGGATGAATGAAGAATGCAGTCCACTTTATTACGCAAGATATGTAGATGATTGCATTTGCGTTTTGATGATATAAAGAAAGTAGAACGGTTTCACCAATTTTTAAACAGACAACACAAAAATTTGAAATTTACTGTAGATATTGGAGTCAATAGTGTAGCATTCTTGGATGTTAAAATAAATATTACGAATAATTTGGAAACTAGCATCTTTAGAAAAGAAACGTTCACAAATGTGCTATTAAATTTTGAAGCAAACTGTCCAAGAGCGTGGCACCGGGGTCTGGTTATTGGAATGCTGAGTAGAGCATATACGGTAACCAGCAATTGGAATATATTTCATGATGAAATTGAGAAAATTCTGAAAATTTTTGAATGCAAAATTATTTCTTCATCTTTCTTGCTTTTGTTAATCTAGTTTCCATCTAGGCTGTATGTATATGCAATATCCTGTAAACTGTTTGGTACTTATGGGTTATCTACCCATCCCCACGTTTTCAATTTTGTCTAAAATCTGCAAAAATGCATCAGCCTTACTTTTTGAATTAGAGACGGCAACTTGATGTGCAGCGATGTCAGCATCTTGATCTGACTTTGTCTGTTCGACGGATTATTGTTACTCGTGTGTGCATTGTTCTCTCTCCCTCTTCGTCTCATCTACTGCTATCTGAAATCTTCCCACGACCACTACCCTGTCACTCCCTTCTTAAGTCAAGTATATTAATTGGAAGGAAGTTGTCGCGACATGACCTTGTTGACCTAGCGCTCTGCTCAGAAGATGAGGTCAGATCAAGCTGCTGACATCGCCACACTTCAAGTCATCGTCTATAACAGGGGTTCTCAACACGTGGCCCGCGGGCCATTTTGTGGCCCGCAAGCTTGTTGGCGGTGACCCGCGATGAAACGAGTGAGCAAGACATGCGTATATTTGGTGGCTTGTCAATTGAGCTTGTCTATCAGTTTAAGAACAGCTAATTTGTAGCGCACGGCGACAAACGTGATGTGCGCGCTATCTACGGTAGCCAGCAATTGGAATATATTTCATGATGAAATTGAGAAAATTCTGGAAATTTTTGAATGCAAAATTATACTAAGAACTTTGTTCTTAAAATTGTTTCGGATTTTGTTAGCAGAAAAGTCAAGGGTAAGAGGCAATGTTCTCAAACAAACTATTATTTCATTTTTGTCTCTCTGATGTGACCTTTTGTGCGCAGGTGTGATCGAGGCTAGGAAGGCTTGTCTTCTCTACTAAATCATCGAGTGAAGCTACCTTTTTTCACTATCACGGTTCATTCCCTCAACTATTACAAGCTTTGCATGCACTGCTGTCTCTGTACTTTTGTTTGACGGAGAAAGTTGACATCAAGACAGTGACAGCTATGTACGTCCTATCATTTGATAGGACTCCGACAAAAATGATAGAACTCCGGGACTCCGACTCCGCATCCCTGATTTGACGTCATTCATATTATGAATGAAATTAACATGAAATGGAATAGGTCTTTCATTTCAAAACAAGTTGAGATGTACAACATGTACGAGTATAGTGTAAAACATCAATTACGATCCACAGTTTGACCTCGCGGACTTAGCTGAAACTCATAGCACTGATAAGTTTGTTGTGTGGATATTTGTACATAAATCAAAGAATATAAAGGGCACGTCGTACATCGACCGGAAAAGTGTTTTCAGCTTCCTTGTTATCAGATAAGTGGTAACAACACTGATGATGTCAGAGATATATAATAATAATAATAGTAATAATCTCTTTATTGTTTCACTACAAGGAATCGGTGAACACCTACAAAATGCGATGACATACGTTTTGAAAGTAAGGAATAACATGCAAGGTACCACAAACTATTTGCATTAAAAAAGAGTAATAAAAGGAAATGAAGGGACTAATTACAATATCTAATAAGAGTTTGACGATCTCATCGTTTTTGAGCGTGGACGATACAAGGTTTTTGGCGGAGCACGAGGACTTATAGTTCTTTCCGCATCGCTAGTGCAAAACATGGAACGTAGTGGATGTTCAAAATTTGTACCTATAGCAGACATAAATCTTTCACTTGATTTGTTTACAGAGTACAACCATGAATTGCTTTCCGATTGCTGAATGCCGATAATACGGAAAACACGTTTTTCAACAAGGAAAAAGTCATTTAAAAGATATTTAGGTGCATTGCAAAATCATGGAAATCCGTAAGTCATAACAGATCGTAAGAAGGCATAGTAACTTTTCAACAACTATTCAGTATCACAACCACTGCGTTTATGATTGTAAATTATAATTGGAAACTTTCCTCACAATCTCTAGAAAATGGACATTCCATTTGAGATCACAAGAAATGGTTACACCCAAATAAGAAATGGAGTTCACACTATCAATACAAACGATAACATTTCAAGTAACTAATGATTTTTAGCGATGTTGTCCATTGCTGAGCATTTTGATAAGTGATGGATGTACCAAGTACATGTTGGGGGTGATCGGTAGTTAGAAGGTGCCGGCCACCGCCCTGTATGGAAACCGCAACTGACTGAGTGATATACTTCTATGTTATTTGCATGCTAGTCTGGTACTCGTTAACACATGTAATTATCAGCTCTTCAATTGTATTGGTTTTCGAGATATACATGTGAACAGTTTGTAGGCATAGTTTGGAATTTTTTTGAAAATGGCTCTTCGTATTTTCAAGTTTAACGCTTTATAACAGTTTAGCTGCAGCATTGAGAAAATAGCATTACTCCTTACATGTTTTTTCAGCATAAGTTTTAAGTACCCCATGGGGGAGGTATGGACCGGCCAGTAGCACCCCATACTACATTTATGTAGGAAGTTAGCCCCATGTCAAGTTTGTAATATGAACTATCTGCATCTATATTTTGTTATTGCACTGTACTAAAAAATATTCATGTCATGTGAGATCGACGATGTTTCATATTGTTCTTTTTTTATACTCTGGATTTCCCGCGTTTTTCTACGAATCACACACATTAAGATCGAAGATGTTTCATGTTGCTCTCTTTTTAGACCTATGGACTTCCCGCGTTTTTCTAAGAGTATCATTAAGATTGTTGACATATCCTATCTCGGATTACGAATTGACTTGTTGGATACGAATTCGATGGCGAAGTGAATGTCAACGAACTATAATGGCATGCTTTAAAAACTCTTTGTGAAACACAATTATAGAGCCATCACATCAACTATGTGAGTAGATAAAAGATTTTCGCACTTCTTTTATCTATTCACATAGTTGATGTGATGACTCTATCCAAAATCGATTGCTTTTCTTCGTAGCTCATATTTTTCTTTCACAAAATTATAAGGCCTGTCGAATTTATTCTCGGTATGATAGACAGTGATTGTTATTAAATTGATAAAATCCATGAATGATTAAAAACTATTAAACTAATATCAAACCATCAAGGTCAATAATTCAACACGTCCTTCAATAAGTTGAAATCGATCTGCTTAGTGACTTTTCAAGGGATTTTCCTCTTGCCCAACTTTGAGCCCTGGTCGAAGCATGCTGTCTTATTCTCACAGCAAGTCTGTGATCCCCAGGTGCAGGAGCATTGACGTTCAAGCTTATTAAAACCCTATGATGAAATGAAAGAAGCATCACGAGCAAACGACTTGAAAATTATCTAAGCCCTGTTAATAGTCAAATTGCTATCCAACCCATCCTACATTTAAGAAGTACGAGAATGCCATCCATATACGGTAGTTCAGACACACAGCAGCAGATGATGATGGTTTTGCGCCAATGCTGCCCCATACTGGAGACTTGAACGGTATTGATATAGTCAGACTTTAATCTGGAGCGCTGTGATTTCCTAGCCCGGATGCCCTTCCTGACTACTTCCAATGACACTTTCGGGGCTCGACCTCTAGACCGAAGGATCGCTAGGCCAATCACTTAACCACTCTGCCACGGAGACCTAGCAGTAGCAGCATGCTGGCAGCTAATTTATGAATTGCAAAATGACTCCTCTCGTTTCAGAAATTCGCCACACGAATTCAGCTGCCCGCAGAACACGTCTACTTCTTCGCTCTCTTTCTCATGCGGAAAGAAGAAGACAAGAATGTGACGAGTAAGTTTTAAGAAGAGGCGGTGAATCATTATCTCTTCTTCTCGAATCTACTTTTCTCTTCAGTTGTGCGCAAGTTGCAAGATTTCGAATCTCCTTTCCTCTCGCTCAAAGAAGCCAATGATAAAGCTCTGCATCGGATAGTCATTCGAAAGAGGTAATTATTTCTAAGCTTGATAATGGGCTTTTTGTGGGATTCGTTGAGGATCCATCATGCAGCTAGAGTATTGCTGATGATTTTTCCAACATTGTGCAAATGGGATATTGACAATTGCTGGCACAGAGTATCTGAGAAATTTTTGCCGGTAAATAAGGTTAAAAGGAGAGTAATGTCGATGATTTGGGAGCGCTTATTGCCGCGTGATTGGGAGCGCTTGCTGTCGAGTAATTGGGAGCGCATATTGTCGCATGGGTGGAAGCGCTTGTTATCGCGTGATTGGGAGCGCCTGTTGTCGCGTGTTTGGAAGCGCTTGCTGCCGCGTTATTGGGAGCGCCTGTTGTCGCGTGTTTAGAACCGCTTGCTGTCGAGTAATTGGGAGCGCATATTGTCGCATGGGTGGAAGCGCTTGTTGTCGCATGGGTGGAAGCGCTTGTTGTCGCATGGGTGGAAGCGCTTGCTGTCGAGTAATTCGAAGCGCTTATTGTCGCATGGGTGTAAGCGCTTGTTATCGCGTGTTTGGAAGCGCTTGCTGTCGAGTAATTTGAAGCGCTTATTGTCGCATGGGTGTAAGCGCCTGTTATCGCGTGTTTGGAAGCGCTTGCTGCCGCGTGATTGGAAGCGCTTATTGTCGCGTGATTGGAAGTACTTGTTGTGGCGTGTTTGGAAGCGCTTGCTGCCGCGTGATTGGAAGCGCTTGCTGCCGCGTGATTGGGAGCACCTGTTGTTGCGCGATTGGAAGCACTTGCTGTCGCGTGATTGGAAGTACTTGTTGTGGCGTGATTGGAAGCGCTTGCTGCCGCGTGATTGGAAGTACTTGTTGTGGCGTGATTGGAAGCGCTTATTGCCGCGTGATTGGAAGTACTTGTTGTGGCGTGATTGGAAGCGCTTGCTGCCGCGTGATTGGAAGCGCTTGCTGCCGCGTGATTGGAAGTACTTGTTGTGGCGTGATTGGAAGCGCTTATTGCCGCGTGATTGGAAGTACTTGTTGTGGCGTGATTGGAAGCGCTTGCTGCCGCGTGATTGGAAGTACTTGTTGTGGCGTGATTGGAAGCGCTTGCTGCCGCGTGATTGGAAGCGCTTATTGTCGCGTGATTGGAAGTACTTGTTGTGGCGTGATTGGAAGCGCTTGCTGCCGCGTGATTGGAAGCGCTTATTGTCGCGTGATTGGAAGTACTTGTTGTGGCGTGTTTGGAAGCGCTTGCTGCCGCGTGATTGGAAGCGCCTATTGCCGCGTAATTGGAATCGCTCATGTTGTCGCGTGATAGGAGGCGCTTGATTTGGCATGGGTGGAAGCGCTTGTCGCGTTAGTAGAAACGTTTGCCTTCTAATTGTTTTGAAGATACTTACAGCAATTTGTTTTGTAATAGCTTTCTTTTAATTGCAAGACTTTTCCTAGTACCATGCGTTGCATGAGTTGCTGTGGAATTAAATGATTTCCTATTATTATTAAAAGAGGCCGTTTGTTGCAGTGGTTCTTCTTAAATGTCCTTGCCTCTAAAAATGTAAACTTTTGACGTGCTCAAATTATGCAATTTATCTTCGATTGGTGACTCTTTTGTTGATCGGCTAGTTTTAAGGAAATTCGAAAACGCCTTTTAGTCATCTGTGTCAGATAATGTTCTTGATTTTACCCTGAAAATTAAAACGGCAATTGAGAATATGAGCATTTCTTTATGATGTGCATTCCCAAAGAACATGACGGGGCCTATTGAATAATGTCTGTTTGCAGTTCAAATCGGCAAATTTTGAGTCGAATCGGATCATAGAAAACTTAAATAGGTTTTAATATATATATTATATTTCTAATAATATCTGTGACATCTTGGTACGCATAAAGAAATAACCGGTCAGATTGAAGTGTCCCTATTTTTCTAAGATATCTAAGATAATTGAAATCTATTGTACTTTGTTGCTATACGAGGTCTGTCTAAAAAGTATCCGACCATGATCTCTAACTTTTAGTGCTATGAATTTAGAATGACGAAAAACTTCTCAAATATGTTTTTAAACTTGCTTTACTTGAATTGAAGGTTAAATGGCGATTTCTATTCTTCATATCCGATCACGAGGCATTTGAATCACGTGATAATTTTACTTTCGGCGAATTTCGATTTCTTCATTTCAATCAGCGATGGCAGAACGGTTAGAACAGCGCTACTGTATCAAATTTTGTCAAAAGTTGGGTGAAACTCAAGCGGAAACAATTCGAAAAATACAACAGGCTGTTCTTGATGAATCCATGAGCATCACACATAAAAGAATGGTATAACAGGTTCAAGGAAGGTCGAACATCTGCGGAGAGTGACTTCCGATCTGGCCGTAGCAAAACAGGTGCGTAGCAAAACGAAGTTCATGCTGACGGTCTTCTTCGACTGCAAGAGAATTGTACATCACGAATTTGCACCAGAAAATCAGACAGTGACGAAATAGTACTACAGAGAAGTTCTACGACGTCTTCGAGAAGCACTTCGACGAAAGAGGCGGGATTTGTGGGAATCAAAAAAATTGGCGTTCGCACCATGACAATGCACCGTCCCATTCCTCACAGTTGGTTGGAGATTTCTTGGGAAATGGGACATGGCGTCCCTCTCGTTGGCCGACCTCCTTACTCACCAGACTTGTCCCCCGCTGATTTCTGGTTGTTTCCGAAGGTAAAGAAACAGCTGAAGGGCCATCGATTCCAGACTCGAGAGATTATCATGGACAATGTGAGAGATCAACTGCGGGCCATCCCAGAAGAAGGCTTTCGGGGGTGCTTTGAAAATTGGAAGGTTCGGTGGTCAAAGTGTGTTGACTCTGATGGGGCTTATTTTGAAGGACTTTGATCCTGTTTACTGTATACGTGTATTTTCGGCATTAAATTGTTATGAATGAAATATATAGCAAGTTCAAAATTAAGAAATAATTTTTATTTTCTTCTATAGTCGGAAAGATGAAGGTCGGATGCTTTTTAGACAGACCTCGTATGCAGCCTACTACAAATGACTATTGACGCTAGATTATGAGTTAGCTGAATGTTTGATTTGACAATATTCGCTTGAATTGCCCGTTGGCCCTTCTTTGTCAAATTACCTGCCGGTAGATTGATGATCATTTATCACATAAATTCAGATTGTTAATTGGGTACGGAAATAATGAGTTTTCACGACGGGCAGTTCTTGAGAAAGGTTGTCTCAGTTATCTATAGGGTGGGAGTCTATCAGGCACAAAAGGTATAAGGAATGGTTCTCATTCTGCTCTGCAGTCAACAAAAGCTTGAAGGATTGATACAAATGTAACTGTCTTATGTCTTGAAATAGGTCACAATCACATCCGCTGCCACATATTATGTGAAGAGCCCTCTTTTTGGTCAGATTCAAGTGCTTGAATATGTGACGAATTCAGTCCAATAAGATCCGGTGAGGTGTAGGTTAAAACTGTGACGATTGCAGAACGGTAAACAGTGATCAAGTCTTAATTGTTCAAAAGCGGCGTGAGTATTCTCAGGGGATGTAATCGTGATGAACACATCTTAACCATCACGTCAATATGCTCATGCCAACTTAGATCACAAGTTAACGTAAGTCCCAAGATCCGTGCATGATGATCACAATGACTGCACTCATTCGTGTTCGTACAGCGGTTTCGAATGATCAAATGCTTTGTATTTTGATCGTTTAAGACCAAACCCTTGCCGTATAGCCAGGACTTTACATGAGATAGCTCCTTGTTGGTGATTAAGTCATCATCACAGAAACGCAAACCTTGCAAAACAATTACGTACCATGTTTATGAGCTCCAGTTTATAGAAAAAAGTCCTTTGAATCTCACGCACGCCTGGAAATGTAACCTCCATCAATCTCTCCTGTACTTGAATCTTCAGCCCAGGAAAAATCCAATTTTCATGAACAAGCATTCAAGATTCTATTATTTCTATCGTAATTTTCAGATCAGAAGACAATAATAGACTTTTTGCAACAACTATTTCTGCCTATAACTTCCCACGTTGTCGCTGTCCGTAAGGACTCTAAATCATTTCAAAACGAGTTCAAAGTAAATTGTTAATAACCTATGTAGACTTCTATGTAAATTTGTTACTCAAACTCATAAAAGAGAATTACTGAGGATGGTGGAATCGAATATAGCTAACTGTAAAGTAATAAATGAATGTATACTTCGACCTGTTTCTCGTCAATTGTAAATCATTTTGTAGAACGATCTGTCTGCGGATGTCACATTTTATGATTCAGATTTCGTTTCGATAATTCTTCCTCACGTTAATAAAGAAAAGTTAGAGTTTCCGCCTGAAGCGGACACCTGCGGTATACTGCAGTCTTCTGCAATATTCGACCTGCCTACTGTCCCGATTTTATTGCCATTTTCAGCAATCCCGATTTTCTGACAAATGTCCTAATATTTTAATTTTTTATGTTGTAGGTTCTTTACTATTAGCAACGATGAAATTAAATAACGATTGATCAAATTGCCATGCAGAAGATATGCGGCTGGTAGGATTCGAACCTACGACCAAGGTTAACTAGACCTGTGCTCTAACCAACTGAGCAACGAGCCACTTATGCGACTGAACCAGTTTGCAGGATCAAATCCTCACCACCACACATCAGTTGTCAAGGCAATAATAATCAATAAATAAGTAACTCGTCACAATTGTGACCGCCGACATTAAGGCAAGTAGCGGGGATCGATAGTCCACCAAAGCATCTTAAACCATGTCGTGAATGCAATTAACAACAATGAAACCATGATACATGTATGCTATCGTGCTCATAAGATAACACTCGCTTTTCACAGTCATATATTATGTCATATATGTTTTATGATTCCATTGTCTCAAATAGTCGCATTTTAATGAATTTGTGTTCAATAAAATATTCAAAATAATGTAGATTTTTCAAATATGTATATATGGGTCAGTTCGCATACCTGATGATAGTGACCATGTCCAGATTTTGCAAATGTGAATGTTGGCAGGTCTGTATAATATTAGTTTTTGGGCGTCGGGGATAGAACACTTGAAGGGTTTCTCAGAGTGCTAAACTATCAAAATGTATTATTTCTCGCCGAGAGAACACGAAGATGACGATGGCAGAACAGTGGCTTCGAGTTACATGAACACATCTCGTGATATGGAGTATGACATTGAAATTAGACGATGAATATGACACTGGAAGGAGAGGATTATGGCACAAATGACTTTTTTATGGATTTAATGAACGTGAATCACATTTTGTGAATTACATAATGCGGTCTAGTATCATCATATTAATGAATTCATTTAATCCGAAAATAATATTCACTACAAGTTAATGAAGTCTAATTATTAAGAAGTCTGACAAGACTTATATGAACACATCTCGTGATATGGAGTATGACATTGAAATTAGACGATGAATATGACACTGGAAGGAGAGGATTATAGCACAAATGACTTTTATGGATTTAATGAACGTGAATTGCATAATGCGGTCTAATATCATATTAATGAATTCATTTAATCCGAAAAAAAATTCACTCCAAGTTAATGAAGTCTAATTATTAAGAAGCCTGACAAGATTTTTTTGAAGTAATCGGATGACACATACAGCTATACAATACTCAGTAATTCACATTTTAATGAATCTTGCCTTAATTCGAGCATGTAGATACATGTAGATTCATCGAAGTTCATCGATCAGCAATCATAAGCAGCATGTATGTGATCATGTGATACTTGATTTACAAAATAGTCATAATTCAATGAATGCACTGAAGTCATTCTAAGTACTCAATTCATCAACAAGCAAATGATTCTAAAATCAGAACACATCGTTACAGTATACCGAATACTAAAGCAAGATGACAATTATAGTACATAGCACATGAAGGGTAGGAAAATTCATAATTGGAGAACGTCATATATACTTTGTTACAAAATTGGCAGAAAACTAATTTTGGTTTTCGTCATAAAATCTATCAAAAATACTTTTATACACGTGACAATATGAAAAAAAGACGAGCGCATAAAAAGAGACTCTACGAATCATGCTTCATTTTTGTTTAAGCATTTTAAAGTATGTCAAGCTGGTAGAGGAATCAATATGCAATTTATACGATTTAGTTAATCAATCTACATGTTCTCACATAATTACAGAGACAATAAGACTTTCAAAAACAAATAATCGGTTCAAGAATTAAAAACCGATCTATAAAAAATAAAAACTAATAAATAATAAAAACATCTCAGTAAATTAAAAATTGTATGATCGTTTGATCAGAAAAATTGACAAATTTGACAGCAATGAAAACAATCCAAAAGTTAGAGGTTTCAATTGATACAAATTGAATTGTTGCCCGAAAAAATCAATTTTAGTGATAGTGTGCGTAATTGAAATGTACTGGCCAGCAATGTTGTGAAAATAAAGGCTAGTTGAAACATAGAGTAACTATATTAGATGGAGTAGCAAGTCAGCATTTATTAAATCCTCAATGTGTATGCAGTCTCGATTTTATTAAATGAACTTGATGTGAACACTGTTGGGTATTGTTACCAAACTAGGCAGATAAGCAATTTTTTCGGTTTTGATGAAATTGCCACGGAATTGACTGATCATGATATTAATGTAGAGGGAATGATGAGTATTTTACAGATTCTCCGTGTCATGACAGCCTTGGAGAGGTAATGCTTGTTAGTTTAGCAATTCGGTAAGCTGCTATTACTTTTATGCTCAACCTCAAAGAGTATTTTCTTAAGCGTGATCATATCACAAGCAACGTGCCACTGGCAGAGCAAAACAGCATAATCAAAGACAATGATTTCAATTAGCTTCAAAAGATGTTAATGGGTCCACAATGCTATTCAGATTCAAGAAATGAAGCATAGATTTAGTGAATCGCAAAATCATGCCGATGAAAATGTAATTATATACTTGAAATTTCAGCCAAGAATCACAATAAGATCTCAACTTTTTCCTGAAGACTTCCATTATAATGTAGTTCATGACATTTCCTTGATCATCAGCACAATTTCCGCTTAGTTGCGATGTTTGTTGGCAAATATTCATTCCTTTTGATATCCAAATTGCTTCATACTACTTATAAAGCGGCTTCATGTGGGCAGTATAAACATTTGCAAAAATTTAGCATTCTAAGAACTGGTCAAATAATTGTTCATACCGCAGGAACGTTATCTTGGTAAAAAACTGAATCTTCCATGTAAAAATTTTCACTGTATACAGATACTTATTTGAGTCGACACTGTATTTTCTATATATGCTTACTCTCTGAACTGAAATTTCTATGATATCTTTCACATGCATCTGGGCAGAGATCATCATTATGAGATACATTGTTACCTTCCTCTCCACACAATACCATGGCTAAATTACGCACAATATGTAATTTTCGGTCGCTCATTGCTTTATTGTAGCTTTCAATTTATTTTTTTTGTTAAAAAATTGACTTTTCCTGGTTTGTAATGTTGTACATCATTTGAAAAAATGTAGTCTATTGATAACTACAGGATCACAATTTGATGACGTGAAATCCAAGAGTTCTTGATATCACGATATGACATTTTGTAGCTTCTTCGATCCGAACGTAGAAGAGGAACTTATTCAGTCCGGTGATACTGTAGCACTCAACTTGCTGTATATTCAAGCGGTCGCAGATATGGACCGAGGTTGGATCATCGTTTCAGATCGTGCCATTGAGCGTCAATTATCGAATTTGCAAAATAAACAATCCAAGAAGGAAGTAAGTATTGAAAATTTATTCAAAATTGTGTATTTCAATTAATTATATTTCCCTTGTAGTTTTGCATGTAGTTTCGAGAAAAATTCCATTTCCATTGAGTTTATCAATTGTTTTACCTACTACTGCTTTCTTTTATCAGTAACAGCTTAATTTCGTATGAATAGATATGTAAATAAATGTCCTGTCTGTCCTTTCTTATCAAATAGCTGATAAGTCTGTCCGACGTGCTAGTTAAGCGTAGTTGCACTGTCTGTCTCATTCATCTGCTGGGATTTGAAGGGATCCCAC
Organism: Prostheceraeus crozeri; assembly: GCA_907163375.1. Taxonomy (NCBI): domain Eukaryota; kingdom Metazoa; phylum Platyhelminthes; order Polycladida; family Euryleptidae; genus Prostheceraeus; species Prostheceraeus crozeri. Next base: position 68,341 of record CAJQUW010005703.1, read on the forward strand.
GATCCAAACATGGAAAAGCAATGACACGGCAAATTTTTCAATATATACATTAATGTTCATTGAAAATATAGAAAACAAAATACACGATCAACTTGTGAATTCATTGAAATATTTACAAAAGTTTTAATATTTATTTAATTGTGATTATGTTTTTATTTGATTTATTATATTATTACCTTGTGTATTATTATTTTAATGATCATCTGGTAGTCCACGGATAAAGAATTAACTGGAATCTGCGAGAAGTATTAATAGGAGGCAAACAAAGCTGTTCTGATCTTGGCATAAGTTCATGTCCAAATGAATGTAATGACTTGGGTGGTAACGCAGCCTCATCTATGTCTGATATCACTGCCCTAAAAACCCATGATATAATGCACCATTATATGCCCGCCAATTTCACATAGAATTCTCACCGTACCAGATAGCCATGAACCGTCGTCGGTAACTCCAGCTTGAGAATCCATTAATGAATGAATTGGTAAACTGATATTTCAAATCATTTTAGATAGAAATCTGAATTTCAAATCTATTCACATTTGCAAACATTCATAGACTCAAACTTTTCATGAATCGAAATCAATTGAGAGAGAAAACTTTCACAGACTTCAATAAAAGTCAATCAAAGATTTCTTCATCTCTCCATTATCTGTTGCTGACAGTGATCAATAATTGCAATATTCATAGACTTCTCAAGAGTTACATACAATAGCATTATATCATGGATTTTGCGGGCAGAAATATCAGACAGTCTGCTAACGCAGCCTCGCGTATGTCTGATATTTCTGCCCTAAAAATCCATGATATAAGTACAGGATATCAAACGATATTTGAAAGCATTATCAACATAACAAACGACGGCCGCATAGGATAATGCTTGAAAATATCGTATAATATCTATCATAACGCATAGTTTTACCTGTAATTCGGAGTGTGATATCTGATGGTTTCCGTTTGTTATGTACATAATACACGGAATATATCAGACAATAACCGTAGATTTCTACATGCTATGGAAATCCATGCAGAAGTCCATGGAAATATCCAAATCCATTCATTTCCATTCGAGTCATCTACGGCATGAAGACGGCGTGAATTTCCATCAATTCTGTTTATAGTCTACCACTACATGTACGTCAATGGTGTCAAATTGTTGTTTTCTAACTTGCTACTGAGATCCCAATGACGGGCACGGAAAGCAAGAAAATTTTGAATCTCGACATTCTTGAAATATAGCATGACTCAAGCTTGATAAAATGCATATGGTTCAATGGTCCGTCTAGCTCTGATAGCATTCAAAGTTTGTCAGCAAAAAATTGTGCATTTTATGAATTCTTCTAAGAATGAGTGAACTCATAGCAGCATCAAGAATCAAACTTGGTCTTCGGGGTTGCTCAATGATTGAAGAAAATTCTGCGTCTTTTAATCAATGCACACGACCGAAGTCGTGAAATCTTGCTGTTGCATGTTATGGAACATAACATACCACCAAGCGCGGTGTCAACATCAATGGACAGTGGCAGATAACAGTAAGCGCTCAATTAAGATGGAATTCGTCGATGGACCCTATTATAAGAATCAAACAGGCCTCCAATCCAAGCTTCTGTTTCGCAAAATTATGAAGCAATTCTTTTATGTGCTTATAGCGACGCACTAACAGTCCTTTTCCGTTGAACCCAAGCTCTTCAAACTATGTATATATACATGTATGTGATATTTAGTCTTCTAAAAATTCATAAAAATTTCCGTGTGATATTTTTTCATATAATACACTGAGATCATTGGAAGACCAGAGATATCTGCACTAAACTATGCGTTATGTATAAGATATTCCATGATATTTCTGGGTGATATGTAAATAAATCCCGCGAGCCATGATAAATAAATAAATTAAAAAATATAATATAATGATAGTAAATAAATACCATGATATTTTTTATGGGAATTATTTAGTTGTTTGTGATCAGCGCATCATAGAATTCTTATTACGAGTGCATATAGATCTACTTCGGTTGCATTGACAATTTTAGTGTAAACATTTGCCAGACATGGATGGTATATTGGGCATTGTCAAACCTCTGGTAGACCCCACTAATGGATTCATCGGCAATCACGATCCGAATATAATATCATACGATGAATTTGAAACTATTGAAGATCTGTTCCCACTACTAAGTGATTTGCAAAACCACAACACGAATTACAGCAGATTTGCCAACTACTCACAACAAGAGCTAAATGAATTGAATAAATCAGTGACAAACAAGAACACCAAAAAGCGCAATAAATGGGCAAATAAAATATTTGAATCTTGGAGAAAAGAACGACTGGATTATGTAAATTCAAACATATGTGACTTATCCGATGATGCATTATGCCAACTTATGACTAAGTTCATTCACGAAGTAAGGAAATCAAATGGTGAAAGATACCCAGGCAGTCTCTCGTGTCGATTGTTGCGGGAATACAATCACATATTTCGCTTACACGAAAAGTCGACTTCTTTCGAGATGAAAAGTTTTCAGCGGTTACAGTGAGTCTTGATTCATCGATGAGAATATCCACTGAAAGCGGTGCCAGTTTGAAATCGAAGTCGGCTGATGAGATAAGTGAAAATGAGGACAAATTATTATGGAACCATGCAATGGGGGCCTCCGATGGACAGTCATTGTTATATGCTCTGTTTTACCTGAATGGATTGAATTTTGCTCTTCGAGGCGGTGAGGAACACGTGCATCTTCTTATTGAGCAATTTTCTTATGAAGTTCGTGACGGCAAACGATGTCTAGTCTGCCGTGAAAAACATTCGAAAACAAATTCAGGAGGTTTGAATAACTTGAGGCACAAAACCAAGGAAGTAGTACATTTTGAGAATGTATCGAACAGATCAAGATGCCATGTAACTTTGATGGAGCTTTCCCTCAGTAAACGACCTCAAAGCTCAAATCGCTTCTATCTGTAACCTTTAAAAAAACCAAACAATTTATGTTGGTACACATCTAAGCCAATAGGCAACAACAAGCTCAACAAATTTATGAAATCAATATGTGATCAAGCAGGAATAGATTCAAGCAGCAAAAGTAACCATTCCCTTCGTGCGACATGCGCAACAAGACTTTATCAGAACAACATTGACGAACAACTCATCATGGAACGTACGGGTCACAGAAGTCTGGCAGGGGTTAGATGTTACAAAAGAACCGCAGATACTCACCTGGAAAACTGTTCTGCCATTCTCGATGGAACAACTCTATCCAAGGTTTCAAAATCGTGTGGAAGTGGAACAGACTCTCTCATATTCAATTTCAACAATTGCAATGTCGTGATCAATAATGGTACGAGTACCGTTAAAAACAATTAGACATTGCTGTGTGACAAGTTCTCATGTTCATGTATACACGTACATTGTTGGCATATTTAGAAGTGGGCATCCACATAGATATCCATATGGATATTTTAGCTGTATTCCCTGTTTGATAATAGAAAATACCATAGACATATATTTTTGATGGAATTCCATTGAAAATAACTACCGGGAAATAGTCAATATCATGGTATATGATATATCTTTTTGCATTTTATATTGCCAAAACTGCATTGATTACTGCCAAAATATGCAATCTATTTCTTTGTTGCTCTCACATATCTTTGTTCTATATTATGACTTCATTGATCCATGATATTCAAGTTGTACTTGATATCTTGCTTGATAAACATTGCATTATCATGAAATGCTACGGAATTTTCCATTTAACAACAATGAAATTAAATAAACGATAGATCAAATTGCCATGCAAAAGATGTGCGGCTGGTAGGATTCCTACCTATACCTTAACTATACCTGTCCTCTAACCAACCGAGCTACGAGCCTCTTGTGCGACCGTGTCAATTGGCAAGATCGAAGTAGATCGTCATATTTATTGAAATATAAAACGCAGCTCATTGTGGGATAGTGATACAGGTGAATTCAAATTTCCAGATCGCATTTTCTTTTGCAAAAGATGGACTTGGCATAGGCCTACTGGAAATATTCGACAAATTCACTTTTTCTCAATTCACAGACAGTGACTATGAAATATAACTGAAACAATAATGAATATATATGCATGTTTCCCATCTGGATAAAGATTCCATAGAGGGTTCGGCATTGGATACCAACATCAACGACTGTCTATAACTGAACTTCAACAACATCCTAATTATATATTTATGTGCATATATATATTTTTGATTCTGGAATAAATTGCGAAGAAAATCGGCACTTTTTTCACACCTTACATATTCAAATGACATTCAATCAGTAAAGACTCAGTAGAGAATCAGTATCATGGACTACCATAGTCAGATGACATTATAACAAAGAAACATGTGTTGCGCAACGCAATTACCAGTTTCCTCTTTGAAAAACCTTTATCCGAACTTTTTTTGTTTAGTAGGATAATCTGTCTGTAGGTATTCGAAACATAATACGACGACAAAATGCGGTAATGCATTAGGTTTCTTGGACAGATAATTAGGTCTATATATTGAAATGTACAGCCTTCTTCAAACATTTACATGTGGATGTATGTGTATGCATTCAACATCTTCAAAACAAATCAGTAACCAAGACGTTAATCCTATATTTATCAGAAATCATCTTAGAACGATTCCAGACTCTTGAATATATTTGTATGAAGATGAATAATACAGATACACCCTTTTTTGACCATGCACGCTATTAGAGTGCAAATGAAGTTGGCCCACTTGCAATGGTCAGAGAGCGATGCAGAATGAACTGCTATCGGAAATGATCTTTTCCAGTATTGCGTATATCTGATTGGTTTTTATGTCAAATTTTACATTGGGCATTAAGGGTTAAGTTATCAGATGTCAATAGACGGATCTCACTTGCATCAATCCAAGATATGAAAATAGGCTAGTACCCTTTCCTGTAGACCTTCTACTTAGCAATAAACCATAGACTTCTAAATCTACCTGGACAGATAGGTTGGCAAAATTTGAAATCATTCTATACATGTTCAGGCCAACTGCAATTGCTGTACTCCATTACTAGCATCCTGTACGATTCATTCCAGCGCAAAGATGCCTAACAAATGTGTCGCAGTTGGTTGTCATGCTAAGCGCAACGAGAATGTAACATATCACCGCTTTCCTCTACAGAATAAAGAACTTTTGAGTTTGTGGTTGAAACATGTGAATAGAAAAGATTTTATTCCAACAAAACACTCCGTGTTGTGTTCCTATCACTTCAGCGAATCTGACTTCAGCACTACCACGAAGGACACTAATAATTATCGAAAGCAAAGGAGATCAAGAACATTGAAGAAGCGCTGTCTAAAAGAAGGATCAGTGCCATCAAAATTCCCCAATCTGCCAATATACTTATCAACAGAAGTTCCAAAGCCACGATCCGGTATGGCCACTTCTTCTAAGCGTCATGAGCGTGACGTCTTGGCGATGGAAACACGGTCGGAGGATTTCATCGGGAGTGATAAAATATCTTGTTATGATGATTTATTGTCAAACATCTACAAAGAAACCACTCCATCTGGATTTGTCATCTTTGAAAACGATAGTGGAATAAACATGGCGATTATGAGTAAAACCCTTCCCTTCACTGTTATCGCATCATTGACAGTTGACAAATGTATGAATGTTCTTGTCTATCACAAAGAAAAATCAATTCCACATAGTTCGTATTATCACATCATGCAGAAACAATCAAAATTTCAATGATCTCCCAGGTTCTCAATCTGATGGCATTTGTAAAATCTCTGGATGATCAATCCTCTATAATGGGTCATAAAGGTGCAGCAATTGAATGCTTGAATTCATACCTAGATAGTGGAATAGAAGATGATGCAGAGAACATGCGAATCGCCTTTCTGAAAGAGCAGTTGGAATTATCGTGTCACTCGAAATTTGGAAGACGCTACTCACCTGAATTGACTGTGATGTCTTATATCTTGTACGCATCAAGTTCATCGGCATACCAACTTCTACTTGATCAGAGAGTTTTATGTCTTCCGTCGATTTTGACTCTACGCAAGATTACAAGACGAACTGATTCAGATACTGGATTGGATAATGCGGAATACTTGAAGATGCGAATATCTAAGCTAGGTCTTTTTGAAACCAATGTCTCTTTAATTATGGATGAAATTTACCTTGGAAAAAGAGCTGAATACAGTGGTGGTAGGATTTACGGATTGGTTGAGCATGAAGTAAGCGATGTTGCACAAACTGCACTTGTATTTATGGTGAAATCTTTATCATCAAAGTACCAAGATGTTGCAGGTAAGTATGAATTATTTTCTTTGGTAAATAATAGTACACTGGCAAAAGTACAAAGTTCGAAGTAATCATTATTTATCGTTGACCTACATGTATTTATATATTATATATTTGCATGTGTAGTATAACGGATGTTTTAGGGGTATTACAACCTTGATGATTTTGTTCTGGATAATTGTTACGAGCCCCTTGCATGCATTTATTCAGTAGTGGGCATATCCAAAAGCCGTTTGAAATCTGCATTTATAGTATGAGGACCAACGTCATGACTGTGTTTATCTGATATATTCATTTACGAGATGCATTTAAATGTAGATTTGAAATTTCGGATACGTTATGAGTTTTGATTATGATAAATGCATTCCTGACAAATTAAAAGTTGCATTATGCGCAAAACATAATGATGACGCATAAAATTGCGAATCGTAAATTTTGTAGGAATTTACCCCATGAAAGGCCTGACAGCAGACGCTCTCAACAAATGTTTCGAATCAATCATGGATTTTCTGCATAAGATTGGATTTACTGTGTTGGCTTTACTCGCTGATAATGCAGCATCAAACAGAAGATTTTTCCTTCAGAATTTATGTGAAAGAACATGGAAAACACATATTGTTAACAAATGGAATGGGAAGCCCCTTTTTCTCTTGTTTGACCCAACTCATAATATCAAAAATATATATAATAATTTTCAGTCCAAGAAAGTATTCATTTGTCCCGAATTTCCACCTTATTTGAACTCTGTGACTCGTGCAGATTTTTCTGATGTCGAGGAAATGTATAAATCCGAGTTGAATAAGCCGTTGAAGATGGCGCACAAGTTAAATCCACAAATACTTAATCCCAAGACAATCGAGAAAGCCTCCGTCAAGTTAGCAGCTGGTCTGTTCCACGAGTCAACAATCAATGGCATGAAATACTTTGGAAAGCATGAAACTGCTGATTTTCTACATTTGATTAGAGTAATTTGGAATATTATGAATGTGCGGACGCCTTTCGTTGGCATTGCGAAGAGAGATTCTACTAAACATACAATCTGTAGCATTCATGATGAAAAATTGGAAATTATTTCAAAGTTTGCAGATTTTCTTGATAGATGGAAAGCTTCCCTGGTAAGCATAACCAATGCAGATAATCTTATCTTTTATGCCGGAATATAATATAATGTGTTGAACTAAAAAAGTCATAACTATACGTTACTATGCATTCCCAGATACAGGGACTTGGTCTACAATATAAACGAACATGCATGACGGATATAATTTCATAATGCAATTCATAATAATATTACATCTATTCTTTTGCATGACATTTGTATTCAGCAAAATTTAGTGATTAAATATGAAAGTGATGTAACGCAACTGTAATCGTTCTGATACTTCCTATGCGCCAAAACAAGATGATGCATTGCATGCGTTATATTTCAGAGACCTGGTCTAACTCAAGAAACCTTCTTGGCAACAACACAAACCTGCCGAGCAATGGTGGTTTTGGCCCGTTATTTGATACACGAAATCGGATTTAGTTATGTAATACTCGGGAAAGTACAGTCGGATTATCTAGAGAAACGCTTTGGCTGGATACGACAAATGAGTGGAGCAAACTATTTCATCTCCATGCGTCAACTTAAGGAGAGTGACAATAAAATAAAGGCGATTTCGTTGATAAAGTTCTCCGGATTCAGTGTGAAAAACATAGATGACAAAATATCAACACAGACAAATACACAAGAGGAAAGATCTGCAGCAGAATGCTTACACGCAAAGCTTCAGTTTAGTAGGAATCCTGACAACACAGATAATGCTGTAATATATTATGTCAGTGGTGCTTGCTGTCGTTCACTCTTGAGATGCAAAAAGTGTAATTCTTGCCGTGAATGCACTGTAACAAATGATGAGTTGGCAATGTTCGATATCGATGATTCCCTTGAAGCTGCAAAGTTTCTAAATGATATTGATCGTGGGGGTCTTCTCTCACCAAATGAAGCTGTGTTCCAATTATGTATTCTTTGTTGGAGGGTCTTCTACGAAATCAAACTGAACAGTGATCTTAGAAAAGAGTTCCTCGCTTTTAATAATCAAAGGTCGGTGTTCAGAGAATTGATGAATATTATTGCTCTTGGTGACTTCTCTGAATACTTCTTTGGAAAATCTCATTGCACAAACGGACATGATCTGATATCCGAAATTTCAATGAGATTTTTCAATTGCATGTGCAAGAACTTTGTGCATGATATATCAGTTGCCTCTTCTGAGAAAGTTGTAAAAAGAAAGATTGCAAAGCTAACAAATAAAGTGAAAGCATGCTGAAAGCACATGACTTTTACGTGCGGTTTAGACATGTGGGACCCAATGTTGTAATCTGCTTGAAATAGGCAGGCATACTCTTAATGTTTATAATAAACAATGACAGACAATGACAGTCTAGGTTTACTTGTAAGATGCCATAATTCAGGATTGTTGGCCTGATCATGTATAAGTCTGATTTCAACCTATCTGTCCAGAGAAATTTAGAAGTCTATGAATAAACCATCGACTTCTAAATTTAGAAGTCTATGAATAAACGCACATTCACAAATCTATGGTAATTATTGAGGATCAAAGATATATCAGTTAAAGTACAAAAATATCATCTCTTGGCAATAATCAATGCAGTTTTGGCAATATAAAATGCAAAAAGGTATAATACAGTTATTTACGCAACTACATGTAGTGCATGATTGCTCCGTCATAGCATTCCATGAGTTAGATATCTTAAATGCCCGAACCCGTAGGGTCATAGAGGTCGGATGTATCTATGCCGGCTACTAAGATGGCAAAGATAGCTAATAGTCCGACCTCTATGCGTAGTGTCGGATTTCTATGGTAACACATCGCTTTTCACAAAGTTTGCGTGTGTAGAGAATGCACATACACACAGACTCGTGTGCAAAGTTGTGTGGTGGTTCGCTGACGTAAACCGGATCTAATAGAATTTGATGTCCGCTGAGTGAGAGGAAGTTGATATTTGAGGTGCAGATGGGATTGTGGATAGGGGGAGTAGTTCGATCGCCGTCAGCAGAAAGTCATGGATTTCATTGACCGACACCGAGAATGATGCTGAACATGCTATTCGTATTGACATAAAGGCATGACAAAGCCTATATAGCTGACTTCAACGTGTGTTCGCTGACCTCTATCCAATCGTCACTCACCGCGGAAGTGATTAAAAATTGATCATTTCCATTACCCTGATTATAACTAACGTAATAACACACTATATTTAATTTACCATTCTATCGAGTACATTTTGAAAGTGATGCAATTAAAAAAATGAGGAAAATAATCGCTCCTAGCGCTCCCAATATTTATGTCGCATTCACAGATGTCTTTGACTAAGAAAGTTACCGATATACTTGTTGTAGATATCAATGTCCTCTATACTAAGGTAGCAGCTGTAGATGCTTCAAAGTCGGCGTCTTTGATGTTGACTGAGTCAGCCTTTTCTTCTCGGATTGCTTAGAGACGGCAGTTTAAATCATGTGCTCTTCATTACATGCCTGACACCTTACTTTCTCTCGGTAGACGGCTTGTCCGAGTGATGTATGTTGTCCTGTCTATTACTTGGCTAGTCTGAATGTGGTACTTTCTGTGATAATGTTTTTAGATTTCGGGTTTTCTAGATGTCTAATGTACCATGTTTACTTCTGTTCCATTGAAAAGCTGTAAAATTATATGCATATGCAGCAGGCATGGACAACCCTGGTAGACATCACGCCCGGTAGCCTCTGGTAAACCTCATGTCCGGTAGCCCTAGTAGACTTGATTCCCAGTAGCCCCTGGTAGACATGATGCCCGTTAGCCCGTGCTTGACCTCACGCCCGGCAGCCCGGATAAACCTCATCCGCGGTAGCCCTGGTAGACATGATGCCGGGTAGCCCTGGTAGACTTGATGCCCGTTAGCCCTTGCTTGACCTCACGCCCGGTAGCCCCTGGCAAACCTCATCCGCGGTAGCCCTGGTAGACATGATGCCCGTTAGCCCGTGCTTGACCTCACGCCCCGTAGCCCGGATAAACCTCATCCGCGGTAGCCCTGGTAGACATGATGCCGGGTAGCCCGTGCTTGACCTCACGCCCGGTAGCCCCTGGCAAACCTCATCCGCGGTAGCCCCTGGTAGACATGATGCCCGTTAGCCCGTGCTTGACCTCACGCCCGGTAGCCCCTGGCAAACCTCATCCGCGGTAGCCCTGGTAGACATGATGCCCGTTAGCCCGTGCTTGACCTCACGCCCGGCAGCCCGGATAAACCTCATCCGCGGTAGCCCTGGTAGACATGATGCCGGGTAGCCCTGGTAGACTTGATGCCCGTTAGCCCTTGCTTGACCTCACGCCCGGTAGCCCCTGGCAAACCTCATCCGCGGTAGCCCTGGTAGACATGATGCCCGTTAGCCCGTGCTTGACCTCACGCCCGGTAGCCCCTGGAAGTCCCGATGCTCGGTAGCCCCTGATAGACATCAAGTCCGTTGGCCCCTTGTAGACATTACTCCCGGTAGCCCGTGGTGAACCTCATACCCGTAGCATGGAAGAGCTTGACACAACAGTGACGAACCATTTGTCTCGATTAATAACTGTTCTTCTTGTATTTGCTTGCTAGCTCGCTTACGATTTCTGACACTTCAGTTTAGACCGACGCCTCGATCAATCCGTGCGGTAAATAATTGCATGCGCATATAGTCACCCCTTGGTAATGGTATGGATGATCTCCGCATTCGACTTGATTTGTTTCCTGTCCCCCCAGTCCTCAACTTGCCTTGTCAATCTTTAAACTCTTCTTGGAAATCCTGGTTTGCTTGAATTGAATATTGGCAAAATATGTCTCATAATTGATTGACATTCATATTATTCATTTTTATTGGTGGAATAATTATTCCAAACATCATACGAAAATCTCAGGGGTCTCACTTGGCAAAAAAATCAAAAAATAGCAGTAAATTTAAGAATGTGGCAAAAAATAGCAAAAAAGTAAAGTTTTTTTTTAGTTTTTTAGATTTTGGGATTGTTTGGACTTTGAAGGACATGAAGTTGTTTAAAATTTTATATTGTTGTTTTAAATTTTAAATTGTTACATTTGTTCGTTGATATTTTGTTGATTTTGCATCTAATAATACAGATTTTAATATCAATTGTGATCAGAGTATTTTGATGTAGAATGACTTAAATAGCATTTATACTTAGGTTGAACAAGTTAACTGTCTTGCATTTGACTTCCGTAGCTGGGTCAATGCTAAAACATTGCTGGGAAAATAACTTGCAATTAAGGACTACTTAACCTAAGACGAATGTTTTCAGTGGACGATAGGTACTCGAAAAAAAAAGTCGATTGTATCGTGGTGAATACTTCATGGTGCACTATTCACTCAAGTCATTTAGTTTTCTCCATTTTAGAAGAAAAATAAGGGGCATAAAATCCGAAAATTTGGAGTGAGACCCCTGAAATCTTCTACAAAACGGAACGGATGATGATTATTACATGATACTCTACTTGTCCGTCTCACCGTCTCCACAAGACTGAAATAAAAAACCAGAATTTGACGTCAATCTTCGTCACAATGTAATTATTGCACAATTTGTCCGCTTCTTTCAAATGCTGCGTTTAATGAACATCGATAATGTTGTACCATGCTAGTAATAGTCTCATTTCTAGTATCTGAGCAATAAGCTATATAACAGAAAGCATGCTGTGATAATGAAAAGAATAAAAAACTTGTAAGTAAATAAACAATAAATAACATAACAAATATATAAAACGTGTCCTTCAGTACTTTGAGGAATAGCTTCATAAAGTCGTGTAAACTATCTTCGGCTCCATACGTGTCATTGTACAAACTTCCCGCGTAATTTATCGATACATCACGCCGGAACTCAAGTGTGCTTTCCGTTATTTGAAGATATTTTCCCCCAATATTCAGCATTAATTCTCGTGTATGAAGTTGAAGGTCGTTAATTCGGACACAAACAATTAAGATTTCGCTTAATTCAGATCATGCGGCCGTGGAAATTTTTTGTATCTTTTATATACAAAAGCTGCTGTTTAATTAAGACTTTCGATAAGAAAGACATTGAAAATCGTGGCATTTATGGTCTTAATAAGCGAACATTGACTGTTAATGTCAATTGATATTATTGAATTATTTTGAATTACCGTATAGAGAGAAATGTATTTGTTTTGCAGTCGTTAAGCAGCATTTTAGTTATTTTTATATTTGTTTTGCATTACTCACAATCTTCAAATACAGTGTTCTCCTGATGCGCTAGTGCTTGGGGCTAGTTACCGCTTTAGTTTCCACACAATGATGTATTTCACTCAAATTACTGTATTTGTTGTTCTCTTCTTTATATTCACCAGTGAACTTTATTGTCTTGTCATCAAATTTGATTCATTTTGATAGCTCGTCGCTATATTCTATGAATCTGTTTTATTTTTGCAGTTTTTAAATTTATATGTTATCAGGTTTTGACCTTATTTTTTCAAAACCAATGAAGCTTCTACCGGATTTATATTTTGCACACGTCCTGCATTTTGTTATCCTTCCAAATGACATAACTGTCTAATTTGTTCGAATCTTGAATTAGGCTCTGTATGTTTTCAAAACACATTGTTAACCTTCGCATAATCACGCCTATTGACACGGGATTTCAGATAGTAAAATAATTAGCCCTACGTGTAATTGTTTGGGCACAAAGTTTTTGAATGTTATACTCAGGTGTACTGTACTAGATAGACATGCACTTGCGAATTGTAGCTATTGTGCGCACAGAATCAGATTAAGAGCTGACGCTGTGGCCTTGTGGTAGAGTGTTCGCGCTGCGTCCGGCAGACCATGGTTCGAATCTTGGTCTGGTAAAAACCTTAGACATTTAAAAATAGGTGCTGCACTCTGCATTCTTGCCAAAACACTCAGCACAAAAAGAATGAGAGTGGAATAAATATCAACTCAGCCACATGGAAGAAAGGCTCCGTGCCTAATGTGCTTCCGAGTATAAGCAATGTTCATTTATTTAATTTTGTGATTGCTCCACAACAGAGGTGCATCTGTACTTTGCAAGGAGGTTTATTGCATGTGATAATAGATGGCATTCAAATATGTTTTAATATCAGGTGAGTATCTTATCCAGTGTACCGTATATCCAATGATAGTTAAGGTGCTCACAGGATGTGACGGACATCGTATTTTCAGCCACTGTGCAATGAATTCTTAGAATTTATGAATCATCGGTATAACACCGTCTAGAGCGGTTATTGTTCGATAGATTGCAATGATTATGTTATCCTTAAATAACATTTCAAACCTTGACTGTATCCCTCTTTCGTTCTTTGAACTGAAGCCCCACCACAGATGTGAAACTTACGGAATGTTGACACTAAATTTGGTATCTGTAAGTCACCAACGGAAATGAATAGTGCAATTTCTTTGATCCTGCGTATTCTTCTTCGGATGCATGTGAAATATCGTGATTATTATCAGGGTGTCGACATATATACGACCTACTGCGAGTACATGCAATCATAGGATCTCAAGGTGACATTTTCTGGACTTAGTTTCCAGATTTTTCAAGAATTTTTTAAATTCTTTCCGTCCATTTATTCGTATAATATTTGAAACAGAGCAGCATTCATTTTCTCGAAGTCTTGATCTTTCTAAAGTCTCAGTCAATGGCATAGGGTAGATATATTAGGTAGAGTGGTAACTTATTAAATCCCCAACGTGTATACACCTTCGATTTTAATTAGTGAACTCAAGGGAGATCAGGTGTTACTGTCACCAAATGTAAGATATGAAAATTTTTGCAATTTGAGTGATGGAGCAAAAGGAATGATGGTATTTCACAAATTCTCATGACAGCCTTGGAGATTTAATGTTTGCTGAATTAGCAATTCGATGGGCTCCTATTGCTTTCATGCTCAACCTCAAGAGTATTTTCTCAAGCGTCTCTTCATATCACAGGCAATCTGCCACTGGCACAGTAAAATCACACAATCAAAGACAATGACTTCATTTAACTTTGAAAGATGTAAATGGATCCACATCACTATTCAGATTCAAGAAATGAAACATGAATTTAGTGACTCATGAAATCATGCCGGTGAAAATTGAATTGAAAACTTGAAATCTCAGTCTTTTGAAATATCGCGACTTTTTCATGAAAACCTCCATTATAATGCGGATCATGAAATTCCCTTGCAAATTAGCTTAATTTCCGCTTTGTTAGGATACTTATTAGCAAATATCCATTCCTTTTGATATCCAACTTGTTTCATGCTACTTATAGGGGCTTCATGTCGGTAGTAGCCTATATATATATTGTCAAATTTTATTTTTTGGACCACAGGAACGTAATCTCCGCAAATAACTGAATCTTTTGATATAAAATTTTTCACTGTATACAGATACTTTTTGAGTCGACACTCTACCTATAGGGGAGACTGGGGTGACTTGACAGTCTTTTCTTCAAATGCCCATCCCGGCCAAACGACTAAATATTACAGATTTCCTTTAGTGCGGGTTGACGGAGAAGAGTATTAGGAACATTTTTGCTTCAGATAGCTTTGCCGTAAATTATAGTCTTGTCCTCGAAAAATTCAGTTACAAAAAAGTTCTAAAACTACCAAGTCACCTCACTATTGGGGTGAGTTGGCAGTAGGATCATGAAACATTTGATCTAGGCTTGCATTATTCATTGCTGCTACAAACACCGCCAAAGTTGCAAAACACAATTCATATAAATTGCGATAATTCATGTTGCAACGAATCAACAAATAAGGGTTGGTTTGACGTACCTAGATGTTTCTGAGTCATTTTCCACTAGGTGTTAAGATGTGTGATATGTAGAGTCAATCAACTACTAAGGACACAAAAATGATGCTGCCATGTCACCCCAACCTAAGTAGGTCACGGTTAAATCCTCAGCTCCGGCTCGAATGTTTTACACTATCAGGGTTCATGTAATTATAATGTCTTCAACATAGATTTATCTGAAATCTATCAATCGCATTACGTATTTTAAAGTTACATTTTTACATTTTAAATAGGCCAATAGGCCTGATTTTTTGAAAAGTAGAAGTCCGAAAAGTAATAGGGATTTCGAATTGTGAAGCATATTATTTGCAATACCAATACTGTCAACATGATTTTGCCAGTCATTGCCCATACAATGTTAATATAACGTTTTTATACTGTAATGCACCATGACCTGTAAAATAATCTATCACAAGACGAGAGTGTATAGATTTTTGCTCCTAAAAAAAGTACAAGTACAAATAATCCGCAGGTATCTTGCTCCAGCATCTTTATTTTAGAGCTACTTCAAAATGTATATTTCGGATTTTTGATTTAGGAAGCCTATTAAGTGCAAGACCCCAACTGCCATGTCACCCCAGCTTCCCCTACATCCCTACTCTATGGTCAATGGATTGTTTTCTACTAAAGCTTGTCAATAGATGCCATGAACATATCATCCCACTTGTATCATCATTGCGAGTTTTGCTCTATGAAATCAGTGGCATAAAACATTGATGTCACGGCTTCATAGAAGATGTGCACTGTCAAGTATTCGGGTTCCTCCGACTTTTTGTGTATTAGATAGAATACTTATTTCGAATACTTCAACAAGATAAACCGGCTGGTCTGAGTATTCATGATTGCCGTTTGAGGCCGCTGTCATGCAGGAAAAGGCGTCTCTCATCTTCCATTTGGGATTTCCTTTTAATTGCATGTAGAACGGAATACAACCCATCACACAGAAAAAGTCATCATCAGCCACAAGTCATTTTCCATCGTCCATCATGCTGTCACACAGGAAAAGTCATAAGGCGTCGTCCATCGGACATCAGGCAAGAAATCATGCGGCACATGAGTTCATTTCCATAAGCCGTCAGCCGCGAGACTGTTCTAAAAATATAACCACGTGAAGTGACGTCTGAGAGAAGATATAGGAAACTGTCATTTCCGAAGAGAAGCAATCAGAAAACAGCCTTTGTTCACAATGTCGAACGAGAACAAGGATCAAGACAGTAGTCATAGCAACGGTAAATAGTGAAAAATAGCGCTGACTGTATCGGAAATGGATTTCCCCCGTGTGACTGCGGTAGGTGGAAGACGGCAGATGAAAATCGTCTCATCACGCCTTATGAAGAATATGCAAAGAGGCGAGTGACATAGAAGATGGAAGACTCATTTTCCTGTGTTACAGCGGCCTGAAAGAAGTACTTTAGTTTCTCTTGGAAAATAGCACCGGTGAGGAAAATATAGCTCAGTTATCCGACATAGTTCGAAAGTTATCTTTGGCAAGGAACCCTAGATGGCTATGCACACAGTCGCCTTCTGGGGTTCCCTGATCTTGGAAATACAATCCGTGATTTGCGGCAATTTCAAATTTCACACTCGTAAATCATTCAGGCACTTCATCACTATAGACATAGACATCTATTATCTAGACAAGTATCAACTGATGTCATGATGAAATTTCTATGATAACTTCACTAGTTTTTGGTAGAAATAGATTCTCATAATGCCTGTGAAACATGCTTTGATATGTCGGCTCTGATCTCATACTAAACTCCCATGGTGAAAGCGTTCAATCCGGAAAACATGAAAATGAAAACCGGAAATCGTCGACACCCTGATTATGCAGATTATCGTGCTTCCTTTGTCAATTATTCTGATCAGAATTCTATGTTCGAAATAGTTATCTGACTGACCTCACTTCTGTTCTTCAGTATCTGCGACTGGCTCGTGTTCAGAAATTCTACGGCTACATTCATCTCCGACCTTGTGTGTGTGATTGGCCTCGGAATAATTCTCCTGTTCATGTCGTTGCTGGAAGAGACGAGATCGTGGTGCAATTTACTGATCCTAATGTAAGTATTGAGACCTCAACTTCCGCTGCCAAAAGTGTTGACATAGACCTATACTCCGTTTCACCGGCGCTGTGGCCTTGTGGTAGAGTGTTCGCCCTGCGTCCGGGAGACATTGGTTCGAATCTTGGTCGGGTCAAACCTAAGACTTTTAAAATAGGCACACCCTGTATTCTTGCTAAACACTCAGCACAGAAAGATTTGGAGTGGGATAGATAACAACTCAGTCGCATGGAAGAAAGGCTGCGTGCCTAATGTCCTGAGTATAAAAAAGGTTCATATATTTTCATTACTGCAATGTTAATGCGATGTCTATGAAAATGTAGAACGAGCGAAGCGAGTTCTACATTTCCAATGAGCATAGACGAGTATTAACTGTTATTGTTGAATATAGACATCGCGATTAACCAAAGCAATGATATTCAAAACAGATCATATCAATGAATCAGGCCATAGATTTACAGAGATGTGTAACAAAGATATCCATGAAATGAATATCTTCGTCATATAGAAATGTGACTCATCAGCGACATTTAGTTGAAGGTGATGTTAAAAGAGTAATGTTTAGCGGTTTCAATACATTCAATGCTAAAATCTATGACAATAAATTAACACAGAAAATGTCAAATTTTTGATTCAACAATATTTATTGTAAATTGGAAAAATCGTCGCAAAATTGCTCGAAACTTTCCCTTCTTTGCGTCTTTTTTTAGCCTCATCGTCCGTCCTATCAAACATCTGTATCCCATTGTTCATATCACATTGTCATATTCACAACCAGTCTTGACGCCGTAGCGAACGGACGTATCTCATGCGCTCCTCGTTTAGTCATCCTATGCAGTGGTACAATATCTTGCTTATCATCGTTAATTTCTGGCATTTACCATCACAAATTACATCAATCGATTCGTCTTTACTGCCACAATCTGATTCCGAGACTATTGAATTCACAACTCAAATACCAGCATCGCAAACTCAAACTTTCGAATTTCCGAGTCATTCTCCCTTTGTTCTACCCATCGACTGCCTTCAACAGCATGTGTGTATGACGTCATCTTCTCGCATTCATTACTCACGTTCCGATCTACTACAGCTTCGCCAGGATTATCATCTCCCTCGCAAACAAAGACGTGCACTTTGGTTCCACAAACTTCTGCAGCCCAAGCGTCCTACTTTATCATGTGTTTCCCTCTCTCAACAGGCGATTGCATCATTTTTTTTTTACGGATTTTACGTCACTTTTTACCCCTACTGGGGTCTTGGACGGTGCTGACTTAAGTCAGACTTTGTTTGGAGCGTTGTGGTGCTTTGTAGTCCGGATGCCCTTCCTGCCGACTTCCAATGACACTTTCCGGGTTCGACCTCTGGACCATGAGATCGCTAGTCCAAGTACGCAACCACTGTGCCACGGACACCACTATCATCCCAAGTGAAATGTCCCAACACCGGTCTGAAATTACGCAACCCAAAACGTTCTACAATTCCTGCCCCACCGTCTATTCTACAGTTCAACGCCAGATCTCTTTTTAACAAACTCGATGACCTAACCAATAGAGTGTCTCAATTTGACCCTGACATCATTGTGATTACTGAAACTTGGCTTAGCTCATCCATCGACGATCGCGCTGTATCACTCCCAGGCTACAAATTGGTAAGACAAGACCGTAACTGTAATGGAGGCGGCGTAGCTCTATTTTTTAAATCCCATCTGAACTTTTCTGTCTTTGCGTACGGTGAATTTCCTGATATCAATTCAAATGTGCTATGTTGTAGAGCTGTCGACATTAATGTTACTATTTGCGTAATCTACCACCCCTACTGGGGTAAATTACCGGCGCATTCCATCATACTAGACTATGTTCAAACTTTGATTGATAACTGTGAAACTCAACATTTTATCATTTCTGGTGATGTAAACGATTTGAGATTGTACATCAGTGAGTTTTTCTCTGTAAATGACATTCAACAACTTGTTACTACCTCAACGAGAGGTAAGAATATCCTTGATATTATCGCTTCCAATATGCCTGCTATGTTTGATGAGCCAAAATGTGTTGCCCCCTTAGGTCGCTCGGACCACAAGGGTATTTTCATTCTACCTTCAAAAGGTAATCCTGTTACGACCACCAAGATTAAAGTGCGCTCTTTTACTCCGTCTTCCTTTGCTTCTTGCAAGCAGTATCTCTCTTCGGTCAACTGGCATATTTGTTGTCTGTATCTTGACGATGTTAACCACGTAGTAGAAGATTTCCAAATGATTTTGCAATTTGTGTTTATGTCGTATTCCAAAGAAAAGACAGTTCGTATGAAGAGTACCGATCCCCCATGGATGACTCCAGTTTTGAAGTCTCTCTCGGACTCACGAGACAGGGCTTTGAAAAGCGGGAATTTTGGCAAATATCAGGCACTTAGAGAAAAATTTCTTCTTGCTCTTTCAAAAGCCAAACATGAATATTATTCTAACTTAAATTCATCATCTCAATCTGATATGTGGAAATCCATAAATTCACAAATTTCCAATCACAGCTCGAAAGTGAACATAGATGATCCAACTGCTCACGATCTGAATGATAAGTTTTTTTCGACTTTCACTCCCCCCGACCTACCTGAATCTTACGACGATCATAGAATTTGTCCTCATTTCACACCTACCACCGAGGAAGAAGTAGTGTCTATGATAAGGCAACGTAAATCCAATTCGATTGGCGCTGACGGTATTCCAGGCTACTTCATTAGATCCTTTGTTGACGAATTGGCAGCTCCTCTTACGATAATTTATAATCGCGGTCTTCAGTCTGGTGTATTTCCTGATTTCTGGAAGTGTGCCAACATTTTGCCTCATCCAAAAGGCAAAACTGATTATCGCCCAATCTCTATCCTCCCGTTCCTTAGTAAAGTCTTAGAAAGGCTCATAAGAGATCGTATTCTCCTTCGGTTTTATCCCTGGTAGGAATGGTGGTTGCACGAATGCTGTGATTGCCATCAGACTGTCAATTCTTCAACACATTTCTAAAAGTTCTTCACATTATACTAGAACCCTTGCCGTTGATTTTCGTAAGTCCTTTGACACCGTGAGCCATGCTACTCTTTTGAAGGTTCTCAGCGATAACTTTGGTTGTAATGCATTTGTCCTTAAAGTTATTCGAGATTTTTTAGCTAATCGTTTTCAACGTGTCATCACTAGGAATGTTGTTACTCCATGGAAGCCTGTCACCAGTGGTGTCCCGCAAGGCTCAATCTTGGGACCACTGCTCTTTGTTACCTTGATAGATGACCTTCCACAACTACGTGAAAGGAAAATCATTGCATATGCGGATGATATGACTCTGATCTATCTCAATGAGCTGAAGTGTTCTGATTGCTTTCAGAGTGATGTCGATGTTTTCACAAAGTGGGTGTCTGATAGAAAGCTTGTAGTAAATGTTGATAAAACGAAGTGTATGACTATTTCTCGAACAAACTGTAATCCCACTGTCTCTCCTATTTATATCAATAACGCATGTATTGAAGAGGTTGAAAATTTGAAAATATTGGGAATATTTTTTTCATTTGATGCGAAATGGGATAAACAGTTTATCGAACTGTATAATAGGTGCTGTCGGGCAATGTCAATAGTAAAACGCCTGAAATGTAATTCTAACCGCGGCAGTGTTGTTTGGCAGGCTTATACGTCTATTGTGTATTGTCACATGTCTTTTTGCTGGCCAGCCATTTGTGATGTTTCTAAGACAAACTTGAAAAAACTTGCTCAGCTAGATCGTGTTGCCCAAAGATGGGCAAAAGTCAATGACATTCCCAGTCTGTAAAGCAGACTTGACAAGACTTGTATTCGGATTATAAAAAAGATTTCATGTGTGAAAGAAAATCATCCCTTATCGGAATTTTTTATTGAGAAAAAACCAAAGTGGTGTGAGACATTCACGGATTTTACGACCTTTGAATAGGCGACTTGCTTTGTATAATAACAGTTTTGTGAAATTTTCGATGTACTCATGATATTGTCACCCCGCCTCTGTCATTGCCGCCCTTTGTAACTGACGAATAAAGTATTATTATTATTATTGTATTTAGCAGAAATCTTGTGATGCAATTTTCCAAGAATGGCAACATTTCCATAAATTAAGCAATCCTGAAGCTCATAAAGTCTCCAATCAAACTTTATCATCATAGTTAAGGAACAGTCATTCTTTCTAATTAACTAGAACACACACGAGTGTGAGAACATGTTGGAAAGTTTCTGTCGTTCTTATGTCTGCATTTACAAGTCCTATAAATGCTGACAGCAAAGGTCTGTCATATTGTGCTGAATACAGTAAGAGAGTGACAAATATCAGGTCAATCATAAACATCAACCAACACCTTGATTCCACGACCGCACTCGCCTGACCCAGGAGTCGAACCGAAGTCTGCGGTGGAGACGAACTTGTAGGCTAGGCTATTTTTTAGAAAATGTATCATAACGTGGACTGTGCCACCAGGCAACATCATTATGCATTCCGGTGTTGTTTAATAACTAGGTGTCTTTTTTTAGCTCAATAGATGATGTATGCACTACAGGTTTAATTCATTATTTTCTAGGCTTCTTGATATTAGAGGTGCGGCGTTTATGGCGTCGTTAATTGAAAAGTTGACCACTCAGTTGCGGCTTTTATTAGAGGAAATACTATATATCAATTTCATTTATGGATATTAGCGGACACAAAGTCTAGTGAAAATGACTGGATCATTTTATGCATATTTTCATCCGGAATACTGGTTGATCATCATGGAGGATTTTGACACAAAAGGAAAGAGATTTTTCATCATGAAAACTACAAATTATCGTGCAAGTAATTGCTGCAACTGTTCATACGATTGTAAATTCCTTTCTAAATCATGTGACGATGATGATCCTAGGAAACTGATATTATGCATGAAATAGACCAGATGACCGAAACATTTACATCAGAAATCTTGTTCATTATCATCGACTGTGCCTTTGACTTGAATTTTAGGAATCTCTGACAGTGTGATTTTGCAGTTGAAGTCATAATCTCATAAACAATAAATGTTTTCATGTTTTTTCAAACTCATCTGCCCTGCCTTTCATTAACACCTATAGACTATGGGCGGTTCCAAATGGTGGACAAATGGAAGCGTAAGGGCATGAATTATCTCATTCTGTGGTCATGAAGAAGTTTGCTTTGATTCGGTTTAGCAGCAGAAGTGTCCGATAAGTTATAACCCTTCGAAATGCCGTTTGAATCAATTTTGACTCCTGATTTTTGATTGATTTCGTCATTAACTAAATTATGGTCAAATATGGCAATTTTGTTTCTGAAATTCAAGCCATTCTATCCATCATTTGTGCTTCTCATAGCAAAATCATTCAAATACAATAATTCAAAGAAAGGAACCAATTTGTGATCTATGAATGTTTTCAGGTGATAAAGAAATGATAGAATTGAACTATAGGCCTACATGTCATCACATAGTGGTTGATCAACAGACCATGTGAATTTGGCTGAACGACTTGTCTTTTCACTTATCGAACAGTTGGTTCGTGTTTTTCACATGATGCAGTTTCGTTAAAGACCGTTTTGGAAGAATTCTAAAGATAGTTTGAAGAGTTCAAATTCGCTCTGAATAGCCCACAGTTTCCATTTTTCAGGCATCCCATTTAGTGCTAAAGCTGAGTGATGGAGGCAGCTTTTACCTGATTAATTTTACCCTTTTGATGCAACCAAAACACTTAAATATTCAACAGTCACTTTGTTTTACAGTAGAGCCACCAAGTGCATACAATAGAAATTGGCTACGAATTCAGTCACTGCAGCTAGAATGGTTGGCATATACACCTTTGAAGACCAGTCCGTTGACGAATTCGTGACCAATTCAAGATTGTTATTTTGCTCAAGTAGTTGTCAGGATCAAGCCTTCTTCAAATTTTGTAATTACAGTAGCTGACATATCCCGTCTGCTTATCAACTTTCGAACAGCAATTCGCAGAAAACATATCAACTATCATGGACAATGATAGTGGTTGGGAATGCATGGCATAGGACACGCAGAATCTAAAGAAGTTTGTGGCAGACTATTGATTTCTTCTCAATCGGTCTGTAATTGCCAGTCAAACGATATCAATCGGAAAAGAGAAGGAGCAGGAATAAGCATCTTGAAGTTCGTTGCTTCATTCTGGCGCAGGCAAGTCAAAAAGCAGCGGATATAGGCCTACAGCTTGGCTCCTTAGTAGCAAAATGTGATTAGTATATTAGTAAAATATGATCACAGAGTTGTAATGAGAGTATATTGATGTCGCAATATATCAATCACAGATACATGGCATGTTATCAACAACACACTTTGAAGACAAAGAAACATAAATTTGACTCATTCGATCGTTCTTGGGGTAGAATTCAACATCTATAAGACCAAAGTCGGCATCAAACTTTACAACAAAACATTAATAAACAGCGAGCTAAAGAAAAAGTTAAGTAATATTAGTTTTCAGTCACTTTAAAATCAGCAATGAATCAAAATTGACTCTTCGGCGTTCCTAGTGTTGAGCAATCGCGCGCAGCCAATAACTAAAATGCTTAATTTAACGCTTTTAAAGAGTGACTGAAGCTTCTAGAACTTCGAAATTGAATTCCAGAGCTTTTAAGTTGTAGCCGTGCTGATTAGATAGAAGTGTTACGTCACCTGTGCAATATTATACACAGCCAATGAAGGCCACGAACATTTTGTCATCCCTAGTATGGTCATGCACATTCGTTTCCAACTTCAAGTCTTCAGTCGCCTCTGTTTGCATAACGCTTCAGCTGGGTCATATGATTGATGGCTATGCAAAATAGTGGACTCATTGAATTTCTAGAAGCAGTCCGTGTATTAATTGCACTATTACCAGGGGCGGTCGGTAGTAATAAGCAGGGAATCTAATGAATACCCATCTAATTTTCCTAAAATCATTGTAGTCTGCATCGTTTGTACTCTAACTAATGTTAACTACGTATTTTATATTTCATAGTGCAATAATCTCTATAATTATTGCTTCCATAATGTTTTCCAAAGAGTGCAATAAACAGTCTTTATTTGTGTCCGTGCATGTACATGCAATGAGAATATCCTATCGATTTATTTGACCTGTAAAGCAGATTATTGCCCTCGCAGAAGACAACATTTGCTCGAATGCACTTGAAGGAGTATGATCTATGACAAATAATGACTGATTTTGTCCTGCGTTAATGTAGATATGAGACTAGATCAAGCTAATTTCTATTCAAATACTCTTGATAATCATAGACATATCAGTCACTATCTGTCCTTGATCATCATAGCACGTCGCCAAATAAAATTCTCTACCCAACTTGTGCATGAGATTGCTTCATCACCCATACCTCGATCACCCTACGGGTTCGGGTATTTAAGATATCTGACCCATGGAATACTGTAAAGAAGCAATCATACACCATTTGAGTGACTTTTTTATGAAACATAGATGGTGTCATCGGCTGTCTTGATTAACCCGATCAATGCCTTATAAAATATCTGACAATTTCTAAAAATTTCTGAAAAATGAATTAATTTCTATGTAGCTTTCGATCTATGTCAGAGGATCATGGATGGTCTTAAAATGACAATGGATACTTTAAAATGTCACCTAGGATAGAAGTAGTGAATTCCTAGCTTGCAAGCCAACCACACGCCCCTCGCCTTAGTCATTAATTAAGATGTGACAGATGTAAAATACTGATTTTTTTTTGTATTCCACAGATGGAAACCGGCCGAAATTTTCAGGCTGATGCGGGCCAGCGGCTGGTTTCCATCTGTGGTACAATCTATTGTGTTGATTCGAACAGTTCCTATTTCGGCCATATTGACATCGGTCGAACAGTTTATCTGGGGTCAAATGTTGGGGAAAACTGAGCTGAATATTAACACTTCAAAATATCTGAATGCTCATTTGTGTGACTACCTCTTAGTTTCATTGCTCTATCTTTCAGGGGGAAAGGAAGGAATGTGTTTTTAGCCTCACTCGCATTCGCACTTGGCGCCTTGTAACACCTACCTCCTCACCGCCTACTGGCTTGCCTGTAAATGACAGTGACAGTTTTAGCAATCCATCGAGATCACCGTCGTTGTCCAATTCTCTTCCTAACGAATTCCATTTTGAGTATTTGGTGTCAGACGGAACTCTTCGATGGATTCGATTGCGCTGTGAAGCGGCTGATCAAATTATCCTGCTCAGTTCCCTTCTGCAAGCAATGGTGGAGGAAGCGCAGTCAAGAAAGAGTGGAGACAGACCGTCGGTGGTTGCCAGGCCTCAAGATAGAGACCAGAACTCCTCTCCAAAGGTAAGAAGAGGTCATGTGAGATGTTGTCAGGATGAATGAATTTCAAGTTTTTGGCGTTTGAAATAGGGGCTCATGTTGTTAAGAAACTGACAATGCAATATTCCGAAAACCAACGACGGAAAACTTGCATATCTCTGCATGCTAAACTTTTCGAAACAAATTATTTGTCCTCAATGAATGCATCGTAGCTACTATTTCAATGCATCATAAGATACCACAGAGTAAGTACATAGTAGTGTTGACTCAAACAAGTATCTGTATGCAGTGAAAATTTTTGTATGAAAAGATTGTTTTTTTGCGGAGACTACGTTCCTGCGGTCTAAAAAATTATTCGAGCAGATTTTAAAAAGCTAATTTTTCTCAAATTATTCCTGTGTTTAAATACCACCAAGATGAAGCCACTTTATAAGTAGTATGAAACAAGTTGAATTTCAAAAGGAATGAATGCTTACAGGCGTCTTAATTAAGCTGATGATCAAGGAAATTTCGTGAACTGTATTGTAATGCAAGTCCCTGCAAGTCCTCAAGGAAAAGTTGAGATCTTATTGATAGCTTCTTGGCAGAGACGTCATGTTTTTAATTCAGTTTTCAACGGCATGATTTTATGATTCACAAGGCGTCATTTCTTAAATCTGAATGGTAATGTGGACCTAGCTTTTGAATCTTTTACATATTTTGAAGTTCATAATTGTGATCAGTTTCTTTGATTACGATGTTTTGCTCTTTCAGTGGCAGTTTGTGATATGATCACGTTCAAGAAAATAATGCAATCACAATAAAGCTGAGATTCTAAGAAAAGTAGCCCATCGAATTGCTTATTTAAAAAAACTATATTACGTCTCCAAGTTTTCATGACATCAGAGTTTGTGAAATATTATTCACTATTCTGCATTGGCATCATGATCAGTCAAATTCGTGTACCTAAAAGTGTAAACATTTGCATATCTCACAGGTGGTACTGGGTACCAACTCAAGTTCATTTAATGAAATCGAAACTGCATACACATTGTTGATTTAATAAATGCTGAGTTGCCACTCTACCTAATATGGGAGCTACCTTAGATAACTTATACTATCTGCTTTCTTCTTAGAGGTGACTAAGATTGCTTCAGTTGCCACTTTTGTCATAATATGATAGTGAGAGGATTAGACGTAGTGAGAATTTCGACAGCGACAGAAAGCCTCCTTAGCAATTCCCGTGCGGAAAAATTGGTAGAAATCATTGTATGACCACATGCATGAACTGAAATATATTTCATTCATATGCGGAATTCATATTCATAACATACTGTGTTCATACCTGTGAAATGTACTTTGTATGGGACATATGAAATTTTTGAGTATGATCATACGTGTGATTTTATGATTATTTTCATGCGTTTGAATTTTATTCACTAACATATCAATGAACATATGTGAACAGAACATACATATGAATCGCCTATGAATACTTGTAAATACAAATTAAAGTTTATATGGCTGATGTGAAGATGTGGTGTATGAAGAACGGATATGTATGGTTGTTGATATCATATCTCTTCGTAGGCTTCATGATAATTTTTTTGGAAGGTGCATGCTTAATTTTGTTTTAGCGGTCATTAACCGTCTCTATAAAGGAAAGCTGTTGACAATTACCAGTCTATTGTATCTGTCGATTGTACGATTTTAAAAGTATGTTCATTCTGACAATTTACGGAAAGGATAAGAGTTTTGGTTGGCTTTCTGCGAATCTAGGAAGAATCATTACTTATGATCATTCATATTTCAGGGTGTCGTAGATGCTAGTGTCATGTAGGCCAGTGATGCTGTGCGGTTGTGAGACATGGTTGTTGAAAGTGGAAGATGAGAGCGGTCGAGATGAGAAAACTGAGATTCATGGGAAGAGGAACGAAGTTGAGCAGCGAAAACGATTGAAGCTGTGAGAGATAGGAGGTAAATGGAAGAATTTAGAGATGTTATGGAAAGCGAGATGAGACGAAAAGATATAACAAAGATATAAAAGCAAACTAAAGGTAGCGCAATAATGACGCAAGCATGCAGAAACATCATGCATGATGTTTAGCCTATATCAATAAGGGAAGTACACGTATGATTTTCTGCGTATCATGATTATTATTAAATCATACGTATGTTCTCATAGAAAGTTCCTTATTTCATGTATGTTCAGTGTTCATACATATGATCATGCTATGAAATTAAAAATGTACATACGCATTTTTTATAATCACACGTATGATCATGCATATGAATTTCGTTACAGTTCATACGTATGACATACATATGATCATACCCCAAACATACGCATGATCATATGTAAGAAAAGGTAGGTTTTCTATGAAAGCGTCTTAATTTTTTTCCTTTCATGCTGTATTTTCATACGTACGTAATTCCACAAATCTCTGATTAATACTTTTCATACGTATGATCTTCCGCATGATCATCCGTATGATTTTTTAAGGTTTCTTACGTGTGATCATGCGTATGGTTGGACTTATTTCAGACGTAAGATCATCCGTATGATTTTTTTAAGGTTTCTTACGTGTGATCATGCGTATGGTTGGACTTATTTCAGACGTAAGATCATCCGTATGATTTTTTAAGGTTTCTTACGTGTGATCATGCGTATGGTTGGACTTATTTCAGACGTAAGATCATCCGTATGATTTTTTAAGGTTTCTTACGTGTGATCATGCGTATGGTTGGACTTATTTCATACGCATGATCACACTGTTCATTTTTCCGTACGGGTTAAAGCATAGATTCTTTGGAAAAACTGATTATGAAAGCTCCTTCCAAGGCTCCGAGAAATGTGTGGATAATTACAAGGCGCGGAGACTTTCGAATGCTAGGAGGTCAAGGATCATCGTATCTTTCGAGGATGATTCCATCAAGAAGAAGTTTTGCATACAGGATCCTATATTTCATCTTTGATATCAGTTTTAATGGTGAGACAACGTTCTATCTCAATGACAAAGTCAGGCACACAACCCCTCACTCACTTGACGGGAAACCGATGCCGCCACCTTTGATAATCTGTTGATCTGTGGTCTCATCTCAACTTGCATTTGGATAAGTTACCAAGTAATGTAGAAGGGTACAAGGGCATTTTGTTGAATCAGTGGAGACACATCTACGAAATCAGACACACAACAAATAGGATGATACAACCACTTAACTGTTGAGAGACGTGAGCTCCAGACATCAAACTTGAATAATCGTTGGATTGTTCGGGATAAGCCTACTCCCTGTTGTCCAAAAGTCAATACGTGCCACTGGTGGACTTCTGGGTATGAAGCCCCCCCCCCCCAGATGCGAAATGGTGTCTCAGCTTTGATTTAATGTTGATAGCCAAATACTTCATTAATGTATTGTTATAGTTTTCTGTCAGAACTTGACCTATTTTACAAGGCTTTAAATGTTTATGCTAATAAAAGCAAATGATGAAAAGCTTAACATTGTATTAAGCATTTATCATTTCTTAGTTTTTACATGTGCAGCATAAATGAAGTACAGTGTAGGCCTAAATAATTTTATTTTATAAATTAAATATAATAACGGTGATAAAAATGATAAATTTGGCTAATGGCTATTAGATTTAGATGGTGTAAAAGTTAGGATACATATTACCTTAGATAAGATTTAGACTAAACAATCAAAACGATACCATAATCAAGTGTAGACAAATACACATTTAGGCCAATATTGTAAAGTACTCAAAAATGTTCAATTCTTGTGATTGCAGGTGCTAACTATAACATACTGATTTCTACGACTTTTTGATTTTCTGTTTTTTCTAGATAGGCCTACATAGGCTACTCAACTTGTAGTTTTGTTGTAATTTGTTTTTTTAATCTTGGGTTTTAAATTGGGTTTGGGTCCGCAATATCTTGGGTTCGGCACCCGAATAAACACAGTACCCAAGATCCAACCTTGCTGTCAGCACGAATTGGGACAAGGACTAATATTATTGGACAACATAAACAAAGATTAATCACATAGGCTAAAAATATGATACTGATGCAAAATCATGCATTCCTATTAGCCATTGAATGTTGCTATGTGCCATTTAGAATTACCATAGGACTAACTAACAGTGCAAATTCAGGGAGTATTCGATGCGAGGTCAGATTTTAGAAAACATCGACGAGATTTCCAAAGCGACTCATACACAACTAAGCATAGTTCGAAGTACTTGCGCACCAATTTTCAGTGTTTGTATAAATTTCATGCTCTGTAAATGTCAGTTGGTTACGATGGGACATTGGAGTTCCAGATGAGACAGTGACTTCTCCTCTCCTCCAGTGAGTAATATATCTCACTACAAATAAATCCACAGCGACTATTATATCTCACAAATTGAAAATTCATAGCTATTTGACTTTGAAGTAGGGACCTGTGAATGGGCAAATCTTGAGTGGAATCGAATCGTGAAAAATTTACATAGCGATTTAAGTACGATTTACTTAGCTTGCTATGCCATTAGACATTAAGAAAATACTATAGGCCTAGTGAATAGGGTAATTATTGTCATGTGATTTACGTGTCTATTGAAAGACACCTTGACACTATAAAGAATTAAGCAGTCAAATTAAATATTCTGTGATAATCAAAATCTACTGCGCTTTTTAACTGCAATCCACTTTAAGTGACAGTGACCCTAGATTGTGAACTATATTGCAGATGTTGATTTTACGTGCGACTTCCTATTGGTCTTGTTTAGCCAAGTAGGTAGCTTGATGACAGCGATGCTCTCGAACCTCACACAGACTGGAAATGTAACCTCTATCAATGACTTGATTTCTTCCAGTTGATATTAGACCGGTCTACTGGAAATGCTTCCCTTACCCGGGAACATCTACATCTCAGAGATGAAGTCAGTCGGGTGGTTCAAATGTTGTGGAAGTAAAGTGCGAAAAGTCCACCATCATGTACGAGGGGCGTAACAAAAGTTCGTGACGTTTGATTACTGTGTTTTTAATTCGACTGTTTTCTTTGATCATTGATCGTTGTCATGTTGTATCAATCATGTGCATTGCCTCTGATGTATTGTCAGTTGATCGCTAGCCTATAGAGACACGAACTGTAGCCGGTAACTAGTGAAGCAATTTTACTTTTGTCAGCATGACGGACTTCACAAATCGTAACTGGAGATCTTGTCTGCTCTTTCTGTCCAAGTAATAGGAAACACCAACCCGATCGGCTTAGCGTCTAAAAGCAATCTTCGAGACAATGCTCCTGGAAGAGCGACCATCAAGCAAATGTTCCCAGAGGGACGGAAGTCATTGGAAGACGTTGAGCGCTGTGGTCATTCATCCAGTCAAGCCAGCGAATAAAATGAAGATTTGGTGTGGCAGCTGATCCAGTCTGACAGACGTCCAACATTTGATGAATTGGAGGAAAAGTCTGGCCTGCTGTCGCGTGGGACTCATGAGTGCATCTTCCATGATCACCTTGAGTTGTCCAAGGTTTTGGATGGTTGGGTGCCAAGGCTGTTGAATGCAGAACAGAAAGGCGCTCGGGTCACCAACTTCTCTGTTGTTTTTGGTCTTCTGGAAGACCATGGCAAAGGGTTTTGGAGGATATTCATCACGGTTGATGGAGTTCCGCTGCCAAACTTCATGCCATAACAGAGACGAAATGAGAAATGAATGCAATGAATAATGCGAGATGAACAGCCACTGGATCACGCCAAGACAGCATCTTCTGCAGGGCAAGTTCTAGGTGACAGTCTTTTGTGATTGCGAAGGTGTGATTCATGTTGACTAGTATTGCCCTCCTGGTCACGCAATCAACCCCGAATACCACAGCAGCCCCTCACAGATCGTGCACAAGCTTTTGCCGTAAAAAGACAGGAAAAGATTTCACGACGTCCTTCATGTCCGCAGCATAACGCAGGGTACCAAGGAGCGAAAACGATGACCACAATCAAGCAGCTGAAGTGGCAGCTGTTTTCTCGCCCACTGTATTCCCCTGACTTAACCTCTAGTGACTGTCATCTCTTCGGTCCGATGAAATAGGCGATCGGGGGTATTCGATTCAATAGTGAAAGAGATAAAGAGAGCACCGAAAGCTTCATTCGGGAGATTTCCGCAACAGTCTTTCCGCAAGATTGGCTTGAAGAAGGAATGAAGAAACTAGAGAAGAAATGGGAAAAGTGTATTGAAATTTACGGTGACCAGATCGAAAAACAAGTTTTGATACGTCTTTAATTCTGTCAATAAATATTTGTAAAAATGGAAGTTGAATGTTTTTCTTGTGAAAAGCAATTATCAGAACTATAAGAAATAATATTTAGATATGCACATGCGCCAAAATGGACGTCTATAGATAGGACATACAAACGTCAAGAACTTTCGGTACGCCCCTCGTATTATAGTGTTTTTCGGATAATTCGTCACTCTTTGCAACATACAAAAATGGCGAATTAGCAGTATAAATAAATTTCCGTAATCAGTATCTTCAAAACTCGTGCATTTGTGCATCATGTATTCGCAACTGATTCTTTCCCGTTAAATCAAGCAAATTATTTCTACAGTTAATGTCTACTAACGGTTAAAGGACCTAATGCTAGGTATAAATGATCAAGATGGGTCTGACTTCATATATGGTTCTGATAGCGTTTTGTCTATATTTTCATGAGCTCCGCACAAAATCTTCCATGAATCAGACCCTATTGAATTAAATTATATAAAGCAATATCTGAAATTTCATTTTACGTTTCCATTGGTCCATCAGTGAATTGTTGTATCATGGTCGTCTCCATCAGTAAATTGTTGCAATTAGTAATACTTTTAACCGCAATGTTAATACAATCATTGGATTAACAAACGATCTTTGCGTGTTCTAAGCAAATTTTTTGAAACAAATGTCGAATACTTTGTCTACGTGTCTCTTCTACCAAAACCCTTCACAAACTTCCGCGAACGAGAGAATTTTGTAATAGCGATAAAATGGGAATGTGTGCGATTTTCAGATTTCTTGACGAACTAAGCGTAGAGATTAATATGAAGATTTGCAAATTGGGAATGGAAAAAGTGACGAATTCCGAATTATCCGTACGTTTTACAATGTGCAACATATGAAACTTATTCGGGGAATAGGAAATGTGGCGAATTATCCGGAAAACACTTGTACGCAGGAAGTTCCGAGTCCCCTATTTTCTTTAACTTTGAAGGGTTTCCTTCATTAAAAGATGTCTGAGGAGTAGTGTCAAGGGATCAGATGGTACACTGGTGCATAAAACATTTTGCTTATTGACTAGATGCTGTTTGAGTTTTGCTTCCTTACGTCATGGTCTACTTTTAGTAGAGTTCCTGTTTTAGGATATGTAGCATTTAGTATCGACTGTTTTTATAGTGTACCTAAGAGTTCCTGACGAAAGACCTGCCTGAAAAGTCCGTCCTATAGCCATACGGATGTAAGCTTACGAGTCTATGTTTAACAACCGATGTTTTTAACCACTTTCGACCAAAGTTTGAATCCAACATCTCAGGCATATTAAAATGTCACGTTGAATTTAACGAACGAGACAAGACTACAGATCAAAAGAAAACAATTGTTGAAATATTTTTTTGCCCGCTGACACTGATCGATTCGACTTTTTCTCGAATCACAATTTCGATCGAAGCTTCGCAGGTCCTTTGAAGCCCTAAATTCTGGCGCGAGCACACTGACTCTCCTCTTCATTATGCTGAATAGGCATATTTCTCGCAGTCTGTTGAGGTAAAAAATTGTTCTTTTTCAGACGGCTCCTGGGACTTCAACAGGTCGCATTTCTCTCTCCTCTCTTGGCTGGCGGAGCTCTCGATCTTCAGGTAATGCCAACAATTCAGCTCCATCATCTGCTGTGCAGCATGCGTCTCGAAATGTCGCCTTCAACGATGCAATCGGCGATGATGATTTGTGATTGATATAACTGCCTTTTATAGTGCCTGCGTCATATCGTAGAACTGTCCAAATCGAGAAACCTGTACCAAGGTCGTTCGATATTCTCTCCACTCGATTCCACATATGCTTTATATTTTCAGTTGCCATGGTGACACTACTGGGTATTAATCATCTCGTGCTAATTGATGAGTTCCATATCACGAAATACATTTTTCTCTACCACTGATAATTATGTAATTATCAGTAGTATCGAATTGTCTTACGACCTGATTGGATGTGGAGATGTTGTCTTTCAATTTTTGTTTTCACTTGTCCGTTTTCAATCACAAATTTCGAATGAACGACTAACTTTCAAACCGTATTTTTAAATATTGTTTGTGGATCGAATTTTATGCTGTCCTTCCCGTTTTGATGAAGATTTGATCATTCCATTTGTAAAATAAATTATCGAAATGATAAGATTTTTTCACTGCCAAACACGTATAGAGTGACAAATAGGTGCTTTCAAGAAGTCTAATGCAGTTTCAAGAGGCATTTCAAATAAGTTATATCTCAGAATTAGGCGCCAACGCTGCAAAGTGATGCGGGCAGCATTCGGCATGGTAAACTTAATTAAGCCGCGGAAAGCAGCTCACCTTCTTCGACCGTTTTACTATCTTCCCCTATTAGACAATATTCCCCTATTGTTACTTAATTTTAAGCTAGTTTGCTTTTGAGGCTTTTGCGTGTCCACTGAGGTTAGGGCTAAGCGAAGACAAGCCTCAAAACGAGGTGACATGCCACGCTCAATTACGCGTAATTACACATGACCGCAAACATCCGTGGTTACCGCGTGACATTACTGCAACATCTGTCGGCAGTCCTGTTATACAGACGTGTCTCATGTGTCTGCATGAATCAGAGGCTAAACAATGTGATAGGACCTAAATTTCATACTCAGGGAAGATAGAACATGCTTAGCGGTTCATCCGTGGTTCAAGCGGCAACGATGACAACCGCGTAAACGACGCGCTAACTATAAACGCTCGCCCGCGCGTATTCATAAACATATTTCCCCATGTTCTAACAGCCTCAGATCAAGTGATTTCTGACTCTTAGTGCAGCGCGTAGAATGTCTTTAACCACGGATCTTTGCGGTACTCCGTAATTGCGCGTAGGCCTATGGCATATCACCTAGTGCAGATATCTGATTCGAGAAGATTTCTTGCTCTGGATTTAATCGACTTCATATTGCCCAAAATATCTGAATCAGAAAGACAAGTATTTCCAAACATTAGAAAGCGTAATCCTAAGTGGCGCAAATTGTGGTTCTGATCTTCAGACAGAAGAGGCCAAAATCGATTGATTGGCAGGGTATAGTTTTAGGAAAAAACAATTCAATTTGTAAAGCTTCATCAGCTTCTGATATCGTCAGCGGAACGTCGATTCCATTGAAAGCGCGGCTTGGAGTCGCTTGCAGAAGTATGAAATCAGGGCAGAGGGCTTCAACAGCCAATTGCATCAATGCTATCGTCATAGAAATGAAAATTAAATTTGCAACATTTGAAATGCATAATGTAAAAAACAAAATCTTCAACATAACTCTACAATGAATCCATTTCTGTAAGTTGCTAGTACAGGCATGGATGAAGCCGCCGCGGCCACGCTTTGTACAACCCTGGCTTATATGTTGTGGCTTTCACTTTTTGCTTCCCAAGTGCTCATGAGTCCTCACAAATGATTGTTTGTCCTACGGACTCTCACAAGCCTTACGTAGGTAATTACCCTGGTGCTATTCTGCTACATTCTTTGATATTTGGGCATATATAGGGAAACATTGATTCAGAAAAATTAATGCAGGCTATCATCATTGCTATTATCATTTACACCACTTACTAATGATGTAAATTCACGGCAATTGTAGGTTTGGGTAAAGTGGGAAATTATTCATCACAACAATAGCACAAAAATTAGAACAATTTCTCCGTCAACAGAAATTATATTTATTTTCACTAACAAGTAGCTAAGGCAAGCCAGGGACAACGTACAAATTCGCAAATAATCGCTGGCTTTTACCTCACCGAACTTTCTGCCAGCATGCATTGCACAACACACGTAGCCTGAACAGAAATGACGTTCTCGGTGGACAAAAAGAATCGGCTGAGCCGTATATGTCTACGGTAAGTCATGAAATGACTGTAACATGAGAGGAGGGATTATCTGCCACAAGTGTAGGATAGAAGAACAAAAGCGATTAAGGAATCGATGATGAAGTTTAATATTTACAATTCTGATATCTGATATTCAATTTACATGATGCTACTGATCCATGTATTGACGGTGGTATGGTATTGACTTCAAATCGATCATAGAATCACATGTTGAGAAATGATGTTTTCATTAAATGTGTAGGTCGCAATAAACAAACAAAGAAAATGATATATTGGTGAACACCATGAGTAGTAAATGAAAGGAATATTAGAAAACACGGTAACTGAAATGGATGATAATTATCTAACCCCACCACAACTCTGAAACACGGACTCAAATATAAAATTTTGCTATTGACCAAAACTACAATAGCAATTAAAGCCTTGACATACCACAGTTCCAAAATAAATCTCATTTTCACCGTCACTTACATGACAATTATATCAACATAGACATCACTACAACCAATCCACACTATCCATAGAACAATTCTAAATAGTCCATCAACCACAACATCAGCAGACTCACAACTGAATAACTTGTTCTTCCACAGGGTACGTCTGTAAGGTATACATTAAATTTCACACAAAACAAGCACCGAAAGTAACCACATTACTGACGACCGCTGTTACGGTTTCTTCTGATAACAGCTGTTCATTCCCTTCTTTTGATTATCCAACTTATGCCTTGGTTTTCGCAGATTTGCGCTGGCGAACTTGGTTTTGGTCAACTTCAGGAAGCTCACTGATGTCAACATCCTCGCGTTTTGCTGAAAATGCAAGATTGCATCTGATGAATGAAATTGAACATTCAATTACACAGAATTTGAAAGAAATACAATGAGATATCAGAGATGTGGAATCACTCAGGCCATTCAACGGTTCCGGTAACATGTAGGACACATGTAACACTGGTGGGTGGTAGCACTGGCTAGCTCAGTTCGGTACGGCAATGTAGAAGGTCGAGGGTTCGAGTCTGTCACCTCGGGAGGTGCCACCGCTCTCACTTGAGGTTACTAACCCCAGCCTGGCTTCTAGTATGACTTCGTGCCTTGGGTGGGGGCATGAATGAGTAGAAGCATATACAGTAACTAAACATGAAGACATGCAAAAACCTGCCTTCAAGGTCTCTGTCATCTCAATCACCTCTTCCATTTCTGTGTTAGAAAATTACAACATTAAGAAGGTAATAAAGTGAATTTCAAGTATCATGCATCTATTTTGTTGTCCTAGTTACTTTAGAAGCTTTACATAGGAACATGCATATCGCTCCGGAAATAGCCGCTGTCCAACACAGATGCTGAACATCTTAGTAACGACAAGCGTGCTCTTAGCTTGGTTCAATCTCCCCTGAATGGTGTAATCAGCATTTTTATAGAAGAACCCAGG
This sequence comes from Prostheceraeus crozeri, assembly GCA_907163375.1. NCBI lineage: Eukaryota > Metazoa > Platyhelminthes > Polycladida > Euryleptidae > Prostheceraeus > Prostheceraeus crozeri. The sequence continues at coordinate 105,329 of CAJQUW010005703.1, forward strand.
GGAAACCCGTGCTGACAGGATTTATGAGCTCCGAAAATTGAAACAGCACTTTTCTACAATACAATTCCTTCAGATTCGAAGAATTTAGATCATTGCGCACAAGTTTTCTCCATAATGTTGGCCCCTACGATAATGATCAAAAAAATAGCAGGCGCACGAAAATTACTTCACCTGATGATTTCATCATCACCAACCTCTTCTCAGCATTCCTCAATGCATAGTGCATACACTGAATTGAATGTTAGCCAGACGATGTGTGTTTCGGTGTGTGCGAAGTGATATCACAGCACGCACGCCACTCTCACTGACCATCTCCCTCGGCTGACAGCTAATTGTTTGCCATTTCTAATATTAAGCGATACAGGAATTATCCATTCGAGAAGGAGCAAGTTGTCTAATTCTGTGGTGCACTGATGTGCAGCTTCGATATAAGATTAGATACGATCCTTTCATTCTAGGAAACCGAAGACGCGCAGATGAATCTAATGCTGTGGATGGCATGGATTTTTAATGAGAAATTAGTGAACACTTAACAGTGCCTGAATCTGCGCACGTGTTCATCACAAACCAGATTATTTCACGGAACCTTTGATTTTTCTGTGATTCTGGTTCCGGCAGTTCCATTTCCTTGAGATGTAATCATCAAACTTTGCAGTTTCATTATTTCGCGCATAATCATATTTGCAACGATTTATTTATAGAAGTGTTGTAAGTCATTTTATAAATATTCATGCATTATACGAGCGTGAATTGCTCAAGCAATTTGTAAAAAAAGAACTAAACCACCGTTGGGAACTGGAGATGTATCAAGCCAAGTCGATAACTTTTGCATACGAAATCATGTGGACCCATTTATAATCGGCCCTATGAAAGAGCATGATTCAAGGGGGTTTGAATGTATTTGAATAACTGAATATCATAGGAATATTAACATCTACTCTGGACGATCTCTGTTGAACACTGGGATAGTGACTGTTTCACATTCCTTGACCGAAGGCGATATTTTGGTCCTGAGGTCAAGACCCGAAAGTGTAATTGGAAATCAATAAGAGGGGCAAAAGGAACACAACCGGTTATCACAACGGTCAATCAAATGTCTGATTGTGTCACCAGGCTTCCCATGGGTAGAACAGGCGCCAAAGCTTGAATAGCTTAATAATCTAATGCAATATCTGATAAATGCTTTTCTTTCAATTCAATGAATTTTGAACATCAGATTGACATACGACACGGAGACATTCAAGATACATGGGATAGTACGCATCAGCATGAGAAGTTGATGAATTTCTGAAGGAGACTGCCAGAATACCGTGTCATTTTCAAAATTATTATCACAGGTGAGAAATTTTTTCCCACTGTACATGCTTGCGATGTCCACGTTTGTCATGTATAAATGTCTTTCATTTCCTGCTCCGGTTGACATTATTATTACCTGTTAGAATGCTACTGGGGGACGTGGGACAACCGCGATCTTATGGGCTACGGCCTGCTGTTGTGATGCCGCTAATTCACAGTACCGCTAGGCATACATATATTGCGTCGTGCGCTAACATCATAACTATCTCAAAGGAATTTCAGACATTTTTAAGATATGCGACAAAATTTCGCAACCATGCCTTTCTTCAGTCGTCAGCTGTGTTCTATCTTTGTTTCTTATTGGCTATAATTGCCTAATATCGGCTATTTCTTATTTGTATTCCATGGCTGCATTATTGTTTTCCAAAGTTGTTGGCAATAAACGTTGACTTATTATAAATATGGAAAGTCTCAAAGTCAAGGACCTTCTGTTATTTTATATTTCCTGATCATCAAATGTAAGGAAGAATTGAAAATCACATTGTAAGTTTGGGTCTGACCAGGTTCAAAGTGGAGTATTGAAGATATGAAATCGACATTGCTTTCTGCATTGAAGTACGAGCATCATTACTTTCCCCATTGGGGTTTTAACAGTGCTGACATGGTCAGATGATCTTAGTCAAGCACTTAATCACTGTACCAAGATAACCTGAATAATAAAAATGATTCAACCTTGCTCTCAAATGTGCTATCACTGGGGCACTTTTTATGACATGTCATACTTTAAGGGTAAGGTAATATTCTCTTGTTTTCTGTGTCTAATCATGTTCTGTTCATTTTGCTGTAGCTTAAGATTGTTAGAGTTGCCGGGAAGTAACTATAGAAACGACCGATGCTGAGAAGACCAATGACGCAATATTGGTCTTCTCATCAGCGCAATGCAGTTTGAGGACAATTCCAATGAATCCATTGCCTACAGATATGAATGTCACCCGGCGCCGGAACTGGTTCGTCTGTCGTCTGCCAGCCAACCGCTGCTTCGGTAGAGCGTTCTTCTCCATGTTGAAGAAGATACTACGAAAAGATCGACTTCTTCAAACATCAAATGAAGTAAATTACATTTTGTACAACAAGCTGTAAATGGGTATACTGTGGTAAAATGTGAAATAAGCCATTTTTTGTCTTAAATTGAAATTTTCAACTCTTTGCCTAAAATTGAAAACTTACTTTTTGCTAAATTTAAAGATTTTCAAATCTCGCCAAACTGCAATTTAAGATTTTAAGGTATTTTATTCATATTTGGCTAATTTTCAAGCCTTTTAAGGTCATATTTTTTCGATTTTTATGTCATAAAAAATTGTCCTAGTTATCACCTCCTACTGAGAGTTCACGGTGAACGATGTATTGAATTAGGTCGAGGAAACATCAAAAGGAGTTGCATAATCGTTACTTCGAAACGCAGTGAATTGTTCAAATAACAATTGCGCATCACGCCTTAATTCCAAACAATATGTCAATGACCAGTTGTGATGATAATCAACGGTTGTTCAATACTCTTTCCAAACAACCCAATGCAGGCCACAATTCAAGTGAATATAATGCCGAATTCATACCAGCAACTACAACATCAGGGATTTTTGGTGTGTCCATAATTTGAAAGGACATGGTGCTGGTCGATTTAATATTCAATTGCTAACAGTACTATTGTAAAACTTAAAATGCGCACAGCTACTTCAATTTGTTATTCAATCCTTCAATTAAGGCTGTCAACACCCATTTCTTTAAATTAGATTCAATTTCAGCCCACTGACAAATGTATTCAACTAGATGTCATGTAGTAGTAATTCTGTTCATAGAGTGGGCATATTAGGTAGAATAGCAACTCAGCATTTATTAAATCCTCAATGTGTATGCAGCTTCGATTTCATTAAATAAACATGAGTCGATACCAGGTCGAGTACCACCAGTGAGATGTGCCGTTTTCACACGTTCGGAGAATTTATAAAAAAATCAAATTTGCAAACGAATTTGACCGATAATGATAGCAATACAGAATAAGGAATAGCATTTCACAGATCCTCCATGTCACGTCAATTTGGAGAGGCAATATAGTTTAAAGTGGCAATTCGATGGGTCACCATCACTAACAGCTCAGCATTATTATAATAATATTATTTTCTTAAGCGTGATCATATCACAAGCTGCCACTGAAAGAGCAAAACATCATAACCAAGGAAACTCATCATAATTAACTTTGGAAGTGAGTCCATCAGTCCACATTACTATTCAGATTCAAGAAAAGACGCCGTGTGAATCATGAAATCATGCCGCTGAAAATTGAATTAAAAACATGAAATCTCAGTTAAGAAGCACAATGAGATCTCAACTTTTCCATAGACTTGATGGAACTTGCATTATAATGCAGTGCATGAAATTTCCTAGATCATCAGCTGTATTTCCGCTTAATTAAGATGCTTGTTAGTGAATATTTATTCCTTTTGATATCCAACTTGTTTCATACTACTTATAGGAGCTCCATGTGGGTAGTATATAAATTTGCAAAAAATATAGCTTTTAACCTTTTCCACTCGAATGGTCTAGTTTACTGAACCATTCATATTTTTACTCTAGCACTCGTATGGTTCAATAAATTAGACCAAAATTTACACGCCTTTGTATTCAATTCACTGACGTTAAACAACGACCAATCACGGCTTGTCTATTGTCCGTGGACCTTCCCTAAATGACAGAGCGCCGAATATCGTGTTTCATATCGCTTCATGATTGTAAGGAGTGATGGCAAGGCGTGCCAAATTGAGTGCAGAAGAGATAGTGGCGCGAATTCTATCAGACGAAGACTCGGACGAAGAACTGGAATCTACCGCAGATGAGGACAATGATTTGGATGACATTGAGAGTTTGAGTATGGATGATTTAGAATCCGATGAATCCAGCAACGAGGCAGAGAAATGATATTTTTTCTGACTTAAATTTTAAAAATACAACGAAAAATTAGTAGACTAATAATAATGATAATAATATATGATATATAATAAATAATAATAATATATAGTAAAATATTAATTATAATACTCTAGATATTAAGTTTAATACATCTAAATACATATTTACACATGTTGTGATGACTGGCGATGTGCATTGCGACATACAAACATGATAATTACTGGATAATTAAATATTAAAAAATTTCGTCAAAATTGAAAATATAATTACGAGTGGAACGACCTAACATATGCAAAACAATTCGAGTGGAAAAGGTTAAGAACTGCTCAAATAACTTTTTGGACCACAGGAACGTAATCTCCGTAAAAAGCTGAATCCCTAGATATAAAAATATTCACTGTATACACACGTTTTGAGTTGACACTCTACCTATATATGCTTTATGATTCTGTTACTAATTTCTAAAATATCTCGATTTTAATAACCAACTGATGATCTTTAAAACGTAAGCGAGGATCTCCAGTTGCTTCCTTAGATCACTTCATTGATGACATGCAATCAGTGCATGACTTCTGAAAAATGCATCAGAAAAATCGACAAATCATTAGAAGAATACAAATCCTGTAAACATACATTTCATGTATCACTATATTCGAACATCACCATCTACATGTATACTATACAATGAACGATGGCAAAACTAGTACCAAACTACTGGAACTTTAAAATTGGCCGTAGGTAGAACTCATGCGGTTTAAACCGGTCGGTAATTCCATTAATTCTAGGATATAGTTACTATAAAACAGGAATAATGCGGACTCATTTCATAAAGAGAAAAGTTATAACCAAAGCACCGTGAAAATGAATGATCGGAAACACATAAGCTGATACTATAAAATTTAATCCATTGCATGTCGACCAAACAGATCCAGAAATAAGATCACAAGGTTAGAAGAAAATTTAGTTATTTTAGTAACTAAAGAGTAAGCACTTGTGCACTCTAACTAAAGTAATACGATGTAGATTGGACGAATTTCATCTACACTTGGATCAATTGAATAAAGTGCACAATTATCAAATGATCGCATCAAAAAAAGTGAGAGGAAGTCCGGACTGGGTCAGCGTCGGATTATTTGTCCAGGTTGAATTTGGAAGAGCCAAGTTTATCGTTATTGATATAGTTAATTTGTTATGCAAATATATTTCAGACATACTCCATGTCCATTCTCAATACAAAAATAACTGTAAATATCGAGGTCTTATGGAACACAGATATCAAAATTTGAAATTCACTTAATAAACAATAACGTTGGTATAGCAAGATGCACAGGATATCTGACAATTATAGAATGGAGAAAGCCAGATATCTACAAAAAAACACTAAAATGATTATACTTCCAACTCGTTCAACATACAGTTGTTGATAAGTTTCTCTGTTCGAACAAATCAGGAACAAATTTTTTGAACCAGCTTTTAACATTTACTATCATTGGTCTTGATACTTTCAAGGAGGGGTTGACTTTCAATTCCTGTAAACAGCTGATTATTTACATCTCTTGCTAAGCAACACTTGGCTTCTGTCATGCTTTTGCTATGAGCTGAGGGTGGAACTTCAGTAGGTTTACATGACTCGGGACTACATCTGAATACAATTCAACTGCTAGCTGTTAGTGATGACGAAATTCACTCAGGATGCTCTTTGACAGCAAAGGACACATGTGAAACCCCTCACTAGTGGAAATGATGAGCAATTCAACCGTTAATATACAACATCTTTGCATCGCATGAGAAACTTGGTGTTGTATGTAATCAAACGAACATGATCACTCAAGTCCCTACTTGACCTACGAAAAACTTTTAATCGTGATTATTCTGAGCTATCATAAAAGCTGGCAACAACATCAACAAATTCGATTGAATTTAAGCTCTATGCAAGAGAAAATTATCGAATCTTACTTTTAGAGGCCCGGATTTTCTGCATAAAATGAATGAGTATATATTCGGCACTGCATTAAAAGCAGATAAGGCCGAAACAGTTACATGTGATGCTATAGACAACCCAGACACTACGGGTGTGTTTCTTCTTCGAAATCATCATTTCCTTTCGAGGTTGCCGAATGATTATTATCTTGACTCTAGCATTCAAGACTGATTGAAAAAAGGCTGTATTCGTACAAAACTTCGAAAGTACACGCAACTGCACCAAAACGACTCTTAAATAAATGGAAAAATGTTCAATAGTGGCAGTCCTGAGGATGAGAGTTCATTACGCTCTAATTAAGCTATAGGCCAGTAGAATCCTACGGCGTCGGGAAATTTTATAAATTAACGAATCTTATCCTGCTTTCGTCATAAGAAATTAATTTCTGGATTCAGCTATCTATCTTAAATATAGTCATTTCAGAATATCACATCATAGGATGCCCAATTTGGTAGACATAGTGCTTTTACAGGCCAATTTGGTGGTAGAAAGAAAACAATTTAACAGGATTAGTATACAGGATGTGTACCTCAAATCACTAAATCGTACAAAATGCGCAAAATCTGGGCCTCATTATATTTGTTATGTTTCCAAAACTTCTTAAACCAATATTACAGCAAACAAAGAGCTTAATAAATCCTCGAGGTTCCATACACCAGCTAGCTATGAATCATGTAGCACGAGCAACAATGATTTTATCATCCAAAATCTACAAAATATAAAAATCGAGGAGTACACAAGTGCTTAATACCAGGTGTTACAATCACATACCAAGTCATATGAAAGAGTAGACGAAATCATGATGACCAAACGCATCAATCGAACCAAGTCGACTCGCCTAATGCCGTTTGGTAAACAATATACTTGACGCAATAACACTTGATGGTAATACAGTACTTTCCGGTTAATTCGCCACCATTCGGGACATCCAAAATTGGCGAATTAACAGTATAAATATATTGCCATATCAGCATCTTATAATCATTAAAACTAGTGTATTTGTGTATCATGTATTTGCAACTGATTCTTTCCCTTCAATCAAAGCAAATTATTGCTCAGCTAAAGTCTATTGACGGGCAAACGTCCCTTTCTGTAAATACTAGGTAAACGATCAAGATGGGTCTCACCAGACCCAGACTGGCCTTGTAGTCTATATTTTCATGAGCTCCACACAAAATCTTCATGAATTATTGAATTAAAGCATCAAAGCAATATCTGAAATTTCATTTTACGATTCATTTGGATAAAGCATCAGTAAATTGTTGAAATTATTAATGCTTTCATATCACAATGTTAATACAATCATTGCAGTAACAAATGACCTCTGCGTGTTCCAAGCAAATGTTGGATTTGTCTGTCTGTACCTTCAACCAAAACTCTGCTAACGAGAGAATTTTGTAATAACGCAAAAATGGGAATGCGTGCGATTTTCATATTTGACGAATTATCCATACGTTTTACAATGTGCAACATATGAAACTTATTCGGGGAATAGGAAACGTGGCGAATTATCCCGAAAACACCGTACTTTGTACAGCGGTCTGTACCTGCTAAACTTCATTTCCTTAGCAGCCTTGAATTTTGATTTCTTCATGAATATATTGCATCAGACAGACAATTTGGAGAATTTTTCAACACATGTTTGTATTCATCATTTATACTCAATCGGCAATATTTGAAAAGGTCGAGAAAAAATGAGAAGTGATTTAGATTTTAGTTTATTGATGTAATTACCTTAACTTTAAGTACGGCGAGTCAGCTAAGGTCCGTGTGACACCATTCTAAGATGAAATCAGACATTACGGCAGATGATTACTCTCTTTCACATGAAATGATAACTCAAGGCTGATAAAAGAGAATATATGATGAAAGAAGCATTCTCACCTATGTACCGGCATTTATTGTGCTGAAGTATTAAATCATTATTATGGCAAGTGCCTGACTATTTAAAAAATCTCAAAAATGCATCAAATCAACGACGAATGTAATTTAAATAAATCATGTTCATCGAATGATTGATTCATGTTACTCCACGGCTGAAAAAACTTCATGCTTTTCTGTATTTTTGTCGCCATTGCTATCTGGCAGATTACACTGTAAAAATGTATTATCATGTTCATTGTTTGTACTGAAAATCAAAAGGTCATATTTTTGAATAACTTCATTTAAACTGCCTCATCACCGACAATCAAAATCGCTTTTCTGTTGATTTATGTATAATACCTAAGATCTGTCACCGTCAGCGTTGGCCTGGGTCACTTTCCGGGTCTAATATTCATCCGAAATGCTAGGCCAAACTACGTGAGGTACCACGATCATCACTTCCTCCGAATCATTTTATTCTGAGGAATAATGATATCATTTAATCTTTGAAAAATGATATAATGAAAAATGTTTGTTCCATTATAATTTCAAATCATAAATCATTTGCATTTTGTATTGAAGCACCTGGATAATTAAGGTTCTGCTTAATATAGACCGCCGTTTTCTGGGATTAGCTGTACATGTACATTGTATTGCTGGTTACTTCAGGTCTAATCCATGATTGAACATTGAACTCATTAATAACTGTCTTGATGTTTTTGAAGTCCTGATCGCAATCTAAATATTTTTAGCCTTTTTTCGCACTTTAGATACTGTTGGCCTAACCAACTGCATATTGTAGGCATAATTGTAATTCGAGTGTATAAAAAGCTTAAATGAAAACTTGCGATGTCTAATGTATAGGTCATAGACCCTGCTAAGTTCTGATATACAAGAAGCTTTGTATGACTAAACTGCTTTCTTCGGTCTTCCATTATTTGGAATATATTGATGTTGCATGCAATCTAATTTAAATTTCATTGCTAAGAGCAGTAAAAGTAGCATGATGGCAGTGTAAATCGAAAAATTCGTGCGACTAAGTCTATTTACGGTGTAGGCCTAAGCATATTTCACAAAAAATGGCATATTTTCATTATGAAAAAACGACATCATTGCCGATCATAGGATAAAAAGCTGCAGGTGAATGCAATTTTTGCGTTTGCCAATCACTGACGCAATTATGCAGGATATATGAGTTTCTAAGATAGATCTCTAGGTTCTCGGAATTAAACATTACAAGACGGGCGTTTCACTTCAGTCTGAGGTGCGAAAAACACTCATAGCTGAACGAATCATGTACTTTACATAAGGTCAAAAGAAAATTGTCTTCTTCTGTTATGACTTTCGACATACTGCTCAGCTTGCTTCATTTTCATATGAATTTTCATCTTGCGACAGTATAATCAGTGCACGCAGCAAAAATCGATATGATAGAGAAAAGGCAACAAAATCATCAGAAGTCGAAGCGCAGGTCTCTTGAAAGTATCAATATTCTAAAAGTCAGACAACAGCTGATTCCCAAACGATTTGAGGAACTTCTCATGCAACTTCCTAAGCTTCCGACAGCATCACTTGCTTTATATGCTCAGTTCAGAGCAAAGAGATGCCATGTCTTTTACATCAGGTGAAATAGAACGCCGTTTGCCATAGGACTGACCTCTCTCTAACCTACGTAATACAAACTATGTTCACTGTTCACACACACCTTGACCACTACGAAGGCATGCTTGTCGTATCCATGTTTGCGGGCGCTAAAGGTGATCTATGAATTGTTGAGAAATGCAATGCTAACCTTCTTGCTCATAACCGCACGTCTAAATTCCTTCAGCTGATGTGTAGATAATATATGCCTAATAACTTTGCCTCCTATGAGCGCAGTGGCATGGTCTACCACATAGATCTGTGAGGCCGCCACTGTGAGATGCTGTCATGACTCCACAAGTAAATATTTACTGAGATTAGATTGGAAAATGTCATCGAGATTGAAATTTGACAGCTAACTCGTTATTGCTAACCTGCTCTCATCGACAAGAAAATTTCAGTTCTCCTCCGGTTCCCAAGCCATATGGGGACTGTGTTTCATGCATAGGGCGGATCATATTGAATGTTACTCAAATGACATCAAAATTCAATAAAGGGCATGTTTTTATGTCCCGGCTACTGAACATACACACGAGAAAAGCTGAAGGAATTCCACATGTTGAATGCAATAAGCATGATGTTGACTTCATCCGGCAATTATTACGGGTTGTAAAGCCTTTTTATTTGAAGCATTTCTTGTTTCATCATGAATACAATTGGTTCTTGACACAAAGAACCAATTGTGCAACATATGACGCAGTAATGAAACTGAGAGAAAACAACTGCCTCATCTTTCTGTGTAACGAGCTTAAAAATGAGAATGAATTAATCAATGGAAGAAATCGTTACAAATAGTTTAGCTGAGCTGTCGACTCGACTAAGGAACTAATTGTTTGAAGAGAACACTGCTGTTTATTGCTTGAACAACTCTTTATTGACAAATAAAAATAATGCAATGCGTCAGACGGCCAGATGACGCTTTGTACGTCTAATAAAGTCGCTTCGACGTGTCATTATGAAACCTATTATTCGTGTTCAATCTCATGATTCCATAAGTTATTTGAGCTTTTATAACGAAAGAATTTCAAACTCATTTTTTTATATTAACAGATGAAGTTACAAGGAGTTACTGCATGTAATTACATTCTCTGCATTTAGTTTGTTTCTTCTAATCATAGCCATCTACTTTCAGCACTAAGGGATCAAGAAAAAAATCAATTTAAATCAAGCGCCCTGCCAACTTTCGCGGTTTACTTTTCTAAATCACCAATATTACATTTTTAGCAGAAGCATCAAGTAATAAGGGTCCGCGAATAAAATAATATTGAAATAACTGTCCCGGGTACGTCTCGAAATTGAATTTTATGACAGGAGCGTTCTTGGGATAATTCAAAACTATTGCTTTTTAGTTGGCAAATCGATGCATAAAGATGCCCTCCGACGTGAAAAATTCAAGCATTATATCATTTATTGTAGACACTGCGTTTCGTCCGTACTGCTGGGGAATGACCCTTCGACTGAACAAACTGCTCTGCGCTTTTTTACCCTGAATTTGCCCTGTGACCGATGATATGGAATGTAGTGCTAAAATTATTCAAATCCAAGGACATACACTTCCTCACCCATTGGTACTCAGTAACCCTTATTATTGCCTCTTACTGTTTGAAAGGTCTACCTTCTCAGATGTCTCATAAGAGGAAATTGATTTTCCACTTGAAATTCTGACAGGCTTCAGACGTTGAGAGATGCTCGAAGCTTCCCACGGACAACTTGATCAAAACCGAGTTTCAAGGCCATTTCGTAAGAAGAAACCTATCTGATCAGAAACTGTCAACAAACAAATGTTGTATTAAATAGAGTCACGAGAATGCTAAATTTCCTCCCAAATCCACTGAGTTCCACCGAAGAGTTTTATATCCAATTGGAAACGAAATTTAAGACGTACATATCTAAATATTGTACCGTCAGCATGGCCTAGTGAAGAAGGTACGAGCTCGTCTCCACTGCGAACTTCGGTTCGATTCCTGGGTCAGGTGAGCGTGGTCCGGGAATCAAGGGTGCTAGTGCCTTTTACTGACTTAATAATGGTCATTCTCTTTAATGATTCAACATACTCGTACTACGACATGCCTTTGTTGTCAATTTACTGTGTCACGTAGTCGCATGATATGCTGTCTCGCTACATTATGAATGCTGGTTGCATTCTGTCAATGATAAAAAACAGTCGATATCACTTGGAGATGACTTCTGCCTTCCCTAGCATTCCTTTTGAACCGTCAGCGTGGCCTAGTGAAGAAGGTGCGAGCTCGTCTCTACCGCGGACTTCGGTTCGATTCCTGGGTCAGGCGAGTGTAATCGGTGAATCAAGGGTGTTGGTGTCTTGTATTGACTTAAAAGTTGTCATTCTTTACATATTCGAAATCTGAGGCATTTCCTACCATTATAAAACCGCCGCTTCCAATGTCAATGACGTGTCCGATGAGAGGCCAAGCGAATTTGTAAGAATTCCCTCCCTTTGAGTCACATCAATTGTGTCTTCATACAATTCACAACAATGAAGCCAACGCATCAAACATCGAACTTGGGAGTCGATGATTAAGATCTTGAGGGGAATCATTAACTTAGACATCTCACGAACCAAGTGAAAACGTGTGGGACGATTTTCAATCCTCATCCACAAGTTCACTCAGTTGTCTAAATAACGCCTACGTCGAGGAGACAGGCTAGAAAGCTCGGCAACGTCAGAGGGGAATTCTATTTTCGTCAAAACGGGAACTCAACCTCCTGCTACTGGCTGTGGTAGAGAAGAAAGGATGGATATGTTGCTCAATTTGCTTCGACTTACATTTTTTTCCTTGCGAGGTCGATTTCTTGCCAACTGTAGTGGCCGGGGAGATCCTCTTGGACAAGATGGTGCGCTCTCGCATCCGTCGCAGATGAAAGTTGATGAAGTTCCACATCATGTAAACTTGAATCAAACTGATCAGAACCAAACAGTTCAGACTGAAATGATGGAAAGTAATCATTAGAATGGTTGACTCATGGCAATGAAATTACTCAGAATTACCGGATGAATTTCGTGTTGAAATTTCCTTCTTGGAAATTAACTCTAGATTTCGACGTTTTCTCCAATCCGAGGCTGAAATTGGAAAGACAATCAACTTGAGAGCGACTACTGATCTCAAACATTCCCATAATGAGTATTGCATATTGAACATAAATTTAATAATTTAACTTTACTAATCACATATGGTTACAGAGTTTTCCACCTAATATACCTGGGTATATTAACTCGCACCAAACTTTCATTGTCTTTGTAACATTCAACAATTTTCTTGGAAATAACACTTCTGCTGATTTTTGAGAATCAAACACTCATCTTGGTCTCTCATGTGATCACACCGGAAGAAGATAAGTCTAATTTCCTGTATACTAGGATTTTCAAAATCCCAACTTTTCCTTATCTTGGGATTAGCAAGCTTAATTTATTTACCGATTGTGTGCTTAGCCTAGCGTAGGCTGAACAATGCTAGGCGTTGTTTTAAATTACCGTATTTCTTTAAATAAGAGACGCGTCTCTTATTATTTTTCAGATCCCTGATTGATGCGTCTCTTATTCAGGGGCGTCTCTTATTTATCAAATGTTCAAGTTTTCATTCTTTCATTAGAAAAAGATGTCTTAGTTTTTTGCTACTATTCTCTTAGGTAACCTTTGCATTCCTCACTTAGGCCTATGTCATGGGCAAATTTCGCCAGTAATTTTTCTTACATGTATATGCTTTATCATAATTCAGATATTTTGGAAATGAAAGGAGTTTTATGGTTTGTAGTAGCATCTCTTGTAGACTCATCTAATACATTCATATACCAGTACATGTTGACCACCATACATGTAGACTAGATCTGAATTTACCGAAACGAAAATACCGATAATCAGGTAGTATTTACAGTAAAAGTTATCGACCGGTACTCCAAATGCAAAGGAAGCTACCGTATAATGCCTCCTTAAATGGTAGATGAAGTAACCTTAAGTAGGCCTGCATGTACGTATGCACAACATGCATGTACTGCATGTACAACAACATGAAGCCTTATATATTATACAATATTGGTCATGATACCCGATATTTACTAGTAGACTGACTTATTTTACTAATATAAGTAGGCCTAATAATCGCTCAGGCGGATGTAGCTACCACATTACAATAGCCTGCATGTAATATGTCTATAGCAGTCTATTTTTTGTACATGCGTCTCTTATTAAATTTTTTCCTCTCACGGATGCGTCTCTTATTCGAGGGCGTCCCATATTCAAAGAAATACGGTATTTGACGAGTATTTTGAAAGATACACTACACCTAATGACATCAGATAGACATTGTGCCTTGGGGTCCATGAACTAATAATAAGCTATCTTTTCACATGCAGACATAAGCTATAACAATAAATGGAACTGGTTATCGCACACAATATGCGTTGTCGCATTAAAACCTGGTATTCAATTCAATTTTCAAATCGAAATGCAAATCCCGCGATTTTTTGACGTCTGGTAAAAGTCCGATATTGTATAACAATCGTTTCAAAAATTCTTTAGATATTAGTACGCCTTTATGTATAACGCTCTCTCTTTCCTGCTCTCGACTGCCTGAAGATGGTAGCTCTGTCTCGAGTTTGTAAGTGTCTATTGTTTTAAGGTGATCGTGGGAAGTATATTCAATTTTTGCATCGCGTCAACATTCACGTTTCACGCATTGCATCTGTTACTCCATGTTCCTTGTCCACAGCCGTATTACTCCATCTTCACATGACTCCTAACTGCCTAAGAACAAATGCTACCTAATCCCGGGATTCAGAATCCTGTAAAAATGCGATAATCCCGGGACACTGGGATTGAAAACCCTACTACATACCCAAGAACTGTTATTCTGCTATTCAGATGCTTGTTACGGTATTGCTCATTTTATACCCTAATAATGGTAATAAATTGCATTCAAATTGTGAATTACTTTTCATTTCAGTTTAGTTTCAAGCTCATATGTACCAAAATATAAGAACCTTTAATAAATAATTGTTGCTCTAAGTGGCGAATTCCATTTCATATATCAAATATGCTTATTTTGTGGTGTTCCCACTTAATATACCTGGGTTGATTATCCTGATCCAAACTTATTTTCCAATTTCGTCATTTTCCAGTTAATATACCGGGTATATTAAGTGGAAAACTCCGGTAGTACCTGTCAATGGTTTCAAACGATGCATCATAAATAGCTTATCAGAATGACCTTCTGCATCAAGAACTTGAACAAATGCACACATTTTTTTTGAACCATTTAAGTATGTTGGATCAAATGGAGACATTGACTTTTGAATTCGTCTTGCTGAGAGGTTTCAGAGAACATAACAATAATGCATTTTCACTAACTTCCTCCGAAAAAAACAGCACATCAATCAAATGCGAAAGGCCTTATGTGCACATCGCAAGGATGCAAAAGGCCCTATGGAGTGATGGGTCCTCCAAAACTGTATAGGACAATCTACAACAAAACCCTTCTGCAGCAATTTTTGATAGTAATGTTAAATGATAAAACTTGGCTACTTCAGTTCTTTCAATATCGTACATCACTTTAAAAAAATAGAAATAACTTTCTGCTGAAAAATGGAAATGCACATAAGGCATTTTGCCGATTCACCGACGATATATTTAATATAACCTGTGGTTGACTTGCCCCTGAGGGCAGGTGGCACGTTCCCACCGGCAACGTGTCGACCATTTTTGACTTTCTTAGGACTACTTTAGAGCAAAATTTGGATGGGATCTGTGTGATAGGACCTTCTGCAGTATTCCATTTATTGACTCACTTAGCGCTTCTTAGGTGGGGGCTGGACATAACCTCTATTGGTCCATCATATATATGATCCCCCCTCAAATGTTGAGCACTAAGGCTTTCCAAGATCTATGGTGGACCGTTCCGGAGGTCCACAACATTGCGCTTTACGGGCTGGACTCCACCCTTAAGTGTACGAGATCGTACAAGGTCGCTTAACAAGTGATCCTTTTCTGATTTTTGACATCCTTCTTCGTCACGTATTTTGTATCTTTTAAGGTTAGGTATCAGTGTATTCATTATCCGCACTTTCGTACAAGTAATTCCGCTTACAAAACGTCATTTTACATGTAGATAAAGTAATTCACGATAATAACAAGTAATCACTTCAATAAAAGACCCGATAACTTCTGCTTGTTTCAGCAATTTGATTCTTCTTATCACGTAGCATTATTGACAGCTCGGCACCTAATTGCAAAATGACCAACTAACAAGAGGTTGTCATTCTTGTTCTGCGTAAATCTACTTGTCATACTACTCGACACAAATAATCATCTGCGACAAGATTGGATGCATCCTTTCACGCCAGGCCGAGTAATAGGGTAGTCAAGTGTTTAAGTGCAACACAAAATTACTTCTTAATCATCCATAGGACTACGCTTGATATACCATAATTCACATGATAAGTGATTCCAAATCACAACGTTGCCAGAAATGACAAAAACAGCACGTAATATTTCGCTACCTTGGCACAAAAATTCCCCTTGTTGGTAAAAGGAATGATAACATTTCTGGTGTTGATATCTTCGTTGCACTGCGGAACTTAGCAACTGAGGTTTGACTGTATATCAAAATTGGGACTTTACTACCGTGCATAACATAAGTCGAATATATAGCAATTGGCTTTCAGCGTCCCCTTTAATTCATTTTAGTATTATCAGACTAGTATTAGTTTGATATCGATTTGTGGTTGGCTTCAAAGAGCGATACATGAATTTCATGGCAGTTTTAAGCACTTTTCACGATTAGCATAGAGTGAATGAAATGACTGAAATATACTTACTTAAACGTCAGATATGCCACTATCAGAGTAGCAACACGCGCAAGAACGAACAGCACGTTCCATAACATGTATCTGAAAGGGGGAAATGACATCAGGATCGTCCACGCATTAGATTTATCTCAATTTCTTACCCGATGTTCGCCACTTTCGTTTTATTGGCGAAGTAAAGCAGGCGTGCGACATGGAAAATGAACTCCACCGAGTAATGCAGAACCAGTAGACAGAGGCCGAAACGCGTCAAGCTGCAAATACAAGCCAGCATGGATAAAACATGGAAATACAAGGCTGCCAACACCTGTCGACTAATAATCGGAACTCCCATACAGAAAATCGGGACACAAAAATCAAACATTTTTCTTCCATTTTATACGTAACTATAGCATTATGTGTGCTTTGTTTTTCATCTTTTTTGTTGGAACTAGCCAGGCGATAATTCTTATATTTCGTAGACTTAAACGCGCACCTATCAGTTATGAACTACCGAAATTCTATCAGAAGAAAAGTATCTACATCGTATTGACGACTATTTCCGTTTCGTCACCTTCCAACCAATTGATTTGATAAAAAAATATGCTCTCGTACAAAGATAAAATTGACTGTTTTGTGACAAGCAAAAAAATGCGAGTTGGTGTCGAGTTGGACGATTTCTTGAGTTCGCAAGAACAGAGCGTCTCTTTATGTTGCTACACTCACATTTTTCCCAAAACGAAATCGAATGTACATTTTATATCAGTGCAAACCACAGAATTAGATTCATCTGCGCGCGCTTCGGTTTCCTAGAATGGAAGGGTTATATGCAACCTTAATATCGAAATAGCACATCACAGAATTAGACAACTTGCTCCTTCTCGAATGGATAATTCGTGTATCGCTTGCTATCGGAAATGGCAAACAATAAGCTGTCAGCAGAGGACACCAGAGCCACAGAGATGCGTGCGTGCTGTGATATCACTTCGCACACACCAACACACACATCGTCTAGCTAACATTCGATTCAGTGTATGCACTATACAGTGAGAAATGCCGAGTAGAGGATGTGAAATCATCAAGTGAACTAATTTTCGTACGCCTGCTGCTTTCTTTAATAATGATCGGAAGGACCAACATTATGGAGAAAACTTGTGCACATCGATCTGAATTCTTCGAATCTGAAGGAATTTTGGCAATAGAAGCACTTTGATGGAACTCACATTACTCCGCAAGCGACGCACGACTTTTTTCCTATCTCTGTAAGGTATGAGGAATTCCTTTTTGCCCACTTAATAGGTTCCTCGATGTGCCGTCAATTTCGCATTAATCACACTTCTAGCAAACCGAAGCAGATAAACAAAATATTTAATTCTGTGGTGCAAACAGTTTTTAAAAGGAAGACAAGAGGCCAATGTACATGACTACAGTATATAAGACAACCTAACCACAGCACCTAACTTCGACTTCAAAAACAGTATCCAAATTTCAAAATCCAAAGAATCGGGACAGAATGGACAGACGATTTTTGTGGCGAAAAATTGGGACAGTATGCAATACTGGAAATACTGCACTGGTGAAAAAACCAGCCAATTATTTATTTTTCCGAGGCGAACGGCCGGTGGCCGGTTTCTAAATTAATTTCTGGAGGTTATTGCTTGAAGGCCTAAAATATCGACCAATTTTTTGTCTTCACAACTTATTTCTTTTACAATACTTACATCAACAGATACTATAAATGCCCTGCGAATAACCTACAGCATTTCTTTAGACTTGGGAGCTGCTATTGAGCGCAAACTTCAATGTGTCACTTTCATTGAACATCACAAATCGAGTAAAATTAGTCATCAGGAAACATACCTCGGGCGCTTGTTGAAACTGTTTGAGATTGTTGAAATACCAGAAATAGTATTTGTTTGATAAATTGGATAATAAAAATATCGGACTCCTTATAATTATCTATTTTTCCAAGGTGCCCGGCCGAGGTACGGATTCTAAATTAATCAATTATTCTTCGAAACGGTCGCCGGCCGACGGTGCTTTTTTATCGCCAGCACAGTGCCACATGTACTTCAGTTTTCAACCTGTCTGTCTCCCAAGCTATTATATTTTGTGAAACTCATCGCGATGGGTTCCAGGTCAAAATGGTATTTTAATAACAGAAACGACTTCAGCAACATATAAAACCTATATTTCTGTTAAACTTTTAGACAGAAAGTCAATAGTCTCTGACAGTTCGTGGAAGTCTACCCACTTTCAAACTGTCAGAGGATACTGAGTTTTCGGCAATCATTTTAGAGAAAACTAGGTTCTAGATGTCACTGAAATCGTTTCTATTATCAAAATCTCATTTTGTGGCTTTCCCTTGGAGTTTTAAAAAGACCATTTTTACTTGACATCCTTCGATGCAGTGAGCGAGCATAGGAAAAGCATAATCTTATTCGCTGAAATAGACGGATCTCCTTTGTCTCTTGAGTAGAAATTCCCGTTCTGAGGACTTCAGGCGACTCTCACGGAGAAATGGGCACATATTGGTTAAGCATCAAACCAAAGCAAGTTACTTGCTTACAGCATGAATAAAAACAAAACGTTCCCAAAAACGTCGGGTCGCAACGTTGCGAAATTTGCGATAAATGATGTGAGAACATTTCGAGTACTAGGTCGGTACAGGCATCATCTATCGACAACAAGACATGCGGTACAAAATGAGATTGAAGTAGAGAAGAGGACATGTAACGCAGTAGGAGTACTTGAATTCGGGAAACACTTTCTTTGGAGTGGGAAAATAGACATCTGTAGGCGATTGATGTCGATAGTCTACAGATAGGGAAGAATTTCACGGATAGAATGGTATAATTCATAAAAACTGCACAATACTTATTACGGTAAGCCAAAGATCGCATGAATTTATTTGACAGTATTCAAAAGTACACAGTATGCTCACAAAATTTGTCAGTGACGAATGTTTCGGTAGAGAGTTGTGTTTTTACTAGGCCTACAAATATTGATTCACCTCTCGGCTGTTTACCAACGCAACGTCAACGATTTCATATTTAGTGAAAAGGCTTTCACTACGTCCTCAATTTTAATTATATGTTCCAATCTGTCACTCACAAAAACAAAAGGAATTTCATGAATTCGACTTCTGATTATTCAGCAATATGTCTGACATCTCATGGAGAATCATGGCAGAATGAAATTACATTTACAGCACAAATGCACCAGTACAAATCATGTGTCGATGAAGAGCGGACGGAATGGACACGTGATCACAAAACATGACATAGCACGCGGTATGTCGGTGGCCTGAATAAGACAATAGAAATTAAAGTCAAATTAGAGAAGAGATAAATTAAAAACAAATTCCTTCTGTACACACAAGGACGGAGGGCGAAAGTGTATGGCGACGGCCTCAGCAGTCGGGAGTTCAAACTTCCCACGGCAGCATTTGAGAGTTGTGAACTTATACTCTCTTCAAGGACAGGCAAGGAGGTGACGGGTAATGGCCAATGATGGAGCGGATCTGCTGCTTCGATTTTCTCTCAACCATTTCGGGACATGCTTAATTTATCTCTTCTCTAATTTGACTTTAATTTCTATTGTCTTATTCAGGCCACCGAAATACCGCGTGCTATGTCATGTTTTATGACGTGTTTTTTATCATTTATGATCACGTGTCCATTCCGTCCGCTCTTCAGCGACACATGATTTGTACTCGTGCATTTGTGCTGTAAATGTTATTTCATTCTGCCGTGATTCTCCATGAGATGCAGCGAGGCCCAGAATATATCGATGCCAGACATATTGCTGTTTTATACAGATTCGCGCACACGAAAATAATTCTGAGTATTCATCCATGTTGAAATTGTCGTTTGTGTCATTGTCGAACGTACGAGTACATTCGTGTTAGACACGCTCGCTGGGTATGCGACACAGCCTCTCATTTAGCAACTTTTGTTAGATATACCGAGTCGCACTGTCCTCCAATACAGTTGGAACACCGATAGCGGTATCCATGAGTGCACACAGGGTCTCGTCCAGAATTACTTAGTCTTGCTTTTTGCTTTTTGTATGAAAATCTGCGCTCAAAGAACATTCAACGCAATCTTGGCAAGTCACAGAATGTCGGACCACACTTCAATGTAGAATAGATAATATGCGTTGTAAAGTGGCCCAGCAATACTTGTATAATGTTGTTTTGCGAATGCATGCGACGTGCATGCAGACTTTGTTGGCAACTTGAGCTGACATTGCTGTAACATTATCTGTGGTGAATATTTCAATTCTACAAGTTTTGATGAGCATTTTTTTAGCTTGTCTATTCTACGCCGATCTGATCTAGTCGGCTTTCTACGCACTCATTTTAGTGGTGTAGAACACCTAAACAATACGATGAATTATCTGTAAGTATCTTGGCGCCACTTGACCTATTAGAAGTCCTCATGTCAGTTTTGATGATGACTTAAAAGGTCATTTATGAAATATTATTGACGTGAGATAATCACATGATATACATGTACACTATAATGGGTTTTCTCGAAATTGCTAACACGGAAACTCTTCAAATTGCATAAAAATAGATTTTGTGAAAATGCGTGGGCTTAACTCAATTCACTATTCACTTCATCAACAAATTCTCATGGAAATGTGCACTTAATTTCACATAAAAATGCCCAGAAAATGGGCTAGATCATGATGTGATCTAGCATGGTGATCATGATGCAATGGACAATATCATACAAACTTACTTCAGCGCGTAGGCCAGTGTCACTGTTATCAGATACAAGGTGGTGTAGATAATGCGCGCCGGCATTTCATCCTAAAAGAAAAATTGAAATTGTTGAAGTGAAAAATCTCAAAATGACTAGCAATCTATCAACTGTCATTTCATCGCACATCTGTCTATTCATCACTTCAGTGATTGAATTTCCTCAAATAACTCGAGGCCGGTTGCTATCAACGCCACTTCGGCAGGATGTCGTGCGGTCGCCGCGCGTGCACGGACCTGAAAGTGGCATGCTTCTGCTTGGTTTGCTCCGCCTATACTTATATCATCATTATCTGCCAACATAGTTATACCTATTATTTGATCCCCCCTTGCATCACTTGACTGTATATACCTCCACTTATGGGCGGCGGAACAGGGGGGGGGGTCCGAGTGGTCGAGACCCCAATATCTTTTAAGGGGGTTCCAATCAATATCAGAACCCCCGCAATCATTTGAACAACAAAATGAATGTTGAAGTGTGTCTGTACTATTGATAACATATTGCTAGCTTCAGATGTTGCATAGGATAAGAGTTTTCGGATCTTCTCATGTCTCAAACTGCTGAGTGACAACTTGGTGATTCATTCGAAATAATTCCACCGAAGTTCTTGCTCTAAGATAGCGGTGTACTTTCAATCAACACCTGTCATCTTTGGAAACTCAAATGGATAAATCCATTCCTTGAGCTACTAAAACTTGAATGCTTATTAGACTTGTCAAATAAAGCGCAATGGTAACATCGTTTATGCTATCAGTTCAGTATTGGAAAGATATAGAATCAAGAAGCGGATGACAATTCTGTAGGAAGTTGTTTATAATATCTCAGTATCCAAACATTCGGAGTCTAGATCCCCTCTGTTATATTGCAACAGCCAGTTGATCAACGGCTTTTCGGATCAATTACGGGTTTATAATAATAAACGTTTATTTCATTCAAAGCCTCAAAAATGATAATCGTGAGGCTATACATCATCAAAAGTGTGGTGCAAAGTCAAAAAGTTATGGGACAACAAGAAATTAGAAACAAAACAAGAGAATTAGTAACAAAAGATTCTAACACAGAGTTTTCAAGCACGGTGAAATCACACTGAAAAATCATTGTTGAATAACTGCGTCATCAATGGTATGAATGAGTCCGATCTAAGGCGAGTGCTGCAGACAGGCATGAGTAACTTTCGTGAATACTTCAAGGATGGTGGAATAAGTTCATGGAGAGGATGTATAGAATCTTTCATGATGTTGCAAAAAAGTCTATATGCTATCACTCGCCTTCTATACTCAAGTGGAACAAAGTTGGGGCATTCACACTTGCTACTGGAACCACAAATTATTCGATGACTCCTGTGTTGTAGATTTTCCAAGATGCCACTTTGAGTTGAATTGAGACGAACTAAGAGTGGAGCAGCATACTCAACAATCCCTCTGACATATCCATTGTAAATTGTAATCATATCAGGCTTTGAATAAAATGGCTTTAATTGACGCAAAACATACAATCTACTGGAAATCTTCTTTGATATGACACCGACATGAAAATTCCAAGTATAATGCTCGTCAAAATGAACACCAAGTATCTTCAATGTATTGACAGTGGGTATATCAGGAACTACGTGTGCTGAAGAAGACTGCCAAGTTGACCTTTGCTGTGAAATAAATAGCTGCTTGCACTTCTGCTTTTGCACAATCATTTTGTTTGCAAGTGTCCACTCAATAATCTTGGAATAGGCTGCGGTTAAAGGACTACTCAAGGACTGCTTTTCGATTTTCGCGAGTAAGATAATGTCATCGGCATATTTTACGGCACAAGCACAACTCCCACTCAGAATCAGATCGGAGACAAAATAGCCAAATATCAATGGCCCAATACTTGAGCCTTGTGGCACACCACTTGCAACTACAGTGTAGTCACTACACGTCCGCTTCCATCGCACTCGCTGATACCGGGAAATTAAGTAGTTACCTACAAACATTGCTACGAATGGATCGAAGTCGTCAGCTTTCATCTTCTCAAGCAGGAGCCGGTGAGAAACCTTGTCGAAGCCCTTCGCAAGGTCAATAGCGAGAGCATGAATGGCACAAACATTTCTTTCCTGCAGATTGGTTGTAATATAATCATCGATTTTAAGCAAAGCACACGTGGATGAACTTCCCTTTCGATAGCCGAATTGAGTGTTGTCAAACTTTGAGACAAAAGACGGGCCAATATGCTTCAGCAGCTTTTTCTCAAGCATCCTTTCAAGGAGCGGCAACAAGGAAATTGGTCGTATGTCGAAGGGATCTGGGGGATTAGATTTGGCTATTGGCACAATATCGGCATTTTTCCAAGCTTGTGGCAGATTTTCTTCACAAAGACATCTGTTGAAAAGCTCAGTAATAGGATCAGCAAGGAATTCGGCGAATTTTGACCATGCAATTGATGGGATATGATCCGAACGACAGGCAGTTTTCGGATTTGTATTTAGGAGCATATTCAACACTTGAAGTCTAGTAAAATGGAATGGAGAGCGCACAGGAGAGGTAGCATAAGTAGTTGCGCAGGGTGGATCACTAAAGAATTGTTCACTGAGTTTATGATTCATGACATTAAGAATGTCAAGTAATGACTGCTGTGATTGCATTGCACATGCTGATAACCAATCCGTCTTCGCTCTTGTCTTGGTCACACTTTTGAAGACATCCCATATTGAGCCAGATGACGAAAGCGATTTGCCCCATTGTTGCTTCAAAATGTAGATGGATCGCTTTACTTTCTCCTTATAATGCTTAAAGAGGCACCAGTTTTTCTCGCGATATGCTTGATAACGTTTGTTAATTAGCACCTTTACCACTCCACTGATCCACGGCTTGTCATTAGTTGATATCTTGATGAAATTTCGAGGCAGCAAATCAATGGCATGGTGTAACTTCTGATAAAAAGCATCGCATGCACCATCCAATGATTCATTTTGAAACAGGGAGAGCCAATCTATATGAGAAAGGTGTTCAATAGACCGCTTCAAATGTGATTCCCTAAAATCGATCACTTCAACCATAAGTGGATGAGTACGGACATTTTTCACTGGCTTCAAAAGAACGCAATTATGATCCCCGTCGCCTAAAGGCGGTAAGATTTCGGCACAACAGTCACAAGTTCCTTCTCAATAGAAGCAAAACGCTCAAATATGCTGCAAATATCAATCGATTTGCAATTGTTGCAGAAATAAGTCAAATTGTCGCACGATGTTATGCCTTTGCATTGTGTAGTTGTCAGGTTAGAGCATTCTTTCCTGGTGTGGTAAAGCTTCTTGCATAGCTTGCATTGTATGAAATCGCTTTCTATGGTAGAATCACAACAGCCACAAAGCACTGATTGAGAGCCATCCATGACACTTTGCTTTCTGGATCCAACCATTCTATCAGTTTGAACACAATTCAACGGTAAGTCAATGAAGATTTGAAAAATAGTACAAAAAACCGACGCCAACCACAATACAGCTGAAAATGGATGTGACCAACAGACTGCTCTCGATGAGACGAACAAGATGATGTGAAAATTTGATGTGCAACTTCCAATGCAGTGGCATTCAGAGACGAAAATGTAATTTGCAAGACGAGCACCTGTGACACGACCGCACACTTCGACAGTTGTTTTATTCTCCTCGTTGGACAATAAACGTATTCTGCTATTCTGCCATCGCTCGCCATTATCACTCGCTTAGTCATCGTCTCAAACCCAGCGACATCTCCCTTGCACATGACACGTCGAGTGCATCTTATTACCTGCGCGCCATCTCCTGCCCTTGCTTTCTCCAACATCTTTCTGCAATTCTGTGTGACGTGTTCTTGCATCATTCAACCAGATGACTTATGAATAAATTTATTTGAACATGAAACAATACAACTAGAAATTATCAAAAATACCAGTATAAAATATGAGTTAAAAATAGGGTAAAAAAAGACAGGAAACATGAAGATGACTTATTATGACCGACAGTTAGCGACGCGCTTTGATTTTCCTTTGTGAAAGCTCTTACCGATTCCTGATATTCAACCCGGCATCATTAGGCATTATTGAGAGATATTCATTTTTGTACATATTTTTCAAGATCGAAATTCATTATTGCATTTATTGATATAAGAGAACGTTCAGCTTAAAATGCATTAATGCGATTGCAATGCAATTCGTCTCATCAAAGCTACAATGTAGAACAGCAGCAAGACCGACAGTGTGCCGTGGTTGCATATATCCGACCCTCAAATCTGGGGAAGAAGAGACAAACGAGGAGCAATAGTAAGTAATTGTTTGTGACTTCCGCTAACTGCTCTGAAACAATATAATAGCGTCAAATTCACTATTTGACTACGAAGTTGTGACCAGACTTATGTCAATTACTCATGAAATGCAATTGATTACAACTACAAATTACTTGCTGAAAAATACAATTGATTTCAATTACAAATTACTCCATTTTTCTTCAATTACACTTGAAGTACTTTACAATTACTGTAGATAAGTGCTGATTCTTTTAATTTAGATCTTGATAGCAAGCTTCGCCTTAAATTTCTGTAGAAAAAGTTACACGTAGTTGTAGCCCTGGTACACATCTGTAAGTATAATATCACAATGTCGTATTGTGAGCAGTAACTGTGGCGCATAATGGACGAGGAGAATATTGACTTATGTTGCATGTTGAATGAATATTAATCGCAATTATTTCTCAATTACATGGCTAAAAATGTCATTGATAATTAGTAATTGTAGTCAATTACATTTTCTGATGAGTAATTTGTGAATAATCAGTGACATTTTTAGTCAACACAAGTCTGGTTGTGAGGATTCGTCTAGGGCAATTCCATAAATAACGCACGGACGCTCTTGACACAAAGTCGTCATTTCTCATCATGAAGCAATGCGACTTTATCCATGAAAATGGCACCATGCCATGTAGTAGTCTCTCTTTCGACGACCTAGGTCAAAAGCTCACTGTAACGCACGGCCTACGCAGGTGAATTCGTTGTATTTGAGACTAACTGGCACGGTATGGTGCAATTTTCATGGAAATCCTTGCACTTCATGAGGAATAATGACTTTGTCAAAGCGTCCGTCCGTCATTTATGGAATAGCCCTCCACTATTTTGACTGTTGACTAAGCGGCAATTATTCATGACTTGCACATGGAAGCCATAGCACATTGTGGTTCGGAGATTGTAGAATACAAACCGCTTATCCAAGCGTGGTATTTGCGAAATTCGTTTAGGAATTTAAAATTTAAATTTTTTAATTGCTCACCTTTTTGACTTTCTGGAAATAAAGTTCCGGATATCCATGTAGCCAGTAACATATCTGAAATAGAAATAGAGTTTGAGAAGAAGCATGGACTTGAAAGTTTCAATCTTGATTTACTTGGAACACGAAGTAGAACTTCACCCAAAACCTGCAAGACAATCAGATCGACAATTACACAATGAAGTTTTAAGAATGAACTGCGGTTACGATTTTGACACGCGTCATGATTCCTGCTAGAAAGTGTCGACGTGTCTGTCGAGATCGTTAAACTTCTGAAGGGAAACTTCAAGGCACACAAACTTTCAACAGAACTGACATTACAAGGTAACCACAATCTTACTTACGGGAGAAATACATGCGGATAATCCTGCCATAAACTTGAAAGACTGGTGACGTAGCGCTCTGAGTATATAATGTTGCCACCCCAGAACGCACTGACGAGGTAAAACACCGCCAGCTGCCCAGATTCGTTGAATTTACTGTTCTTCACTTTTGACAAATGAAGTTTGCGGTTCAATTTCTGGAATTTAATATAATAGAAATGAAAAAACAATTAAAGCAACGCATGCTATTTCATGTAGTATTCACAAAATACCGGTACTAAGGCAATAATCATTTTGCAACCAAGGCAATTTCTATCTCTATATATTTATCGGCAGCAGCATGATCTCAAGTCTTCCCCAGGCTCGGCTGTCACTAAGTAGTTCCCAATCAAAAGTATTTAACAATCTAGATATAATAAAAATATTTTCATATAAATGTTTTAGGAAGGCCAAGTTCGGAGAATGAAAATAGAAATACAGGCTATTGTTAACTGCGAGTATACACTGGTGGCAAAATGTCTTGCGCATCCTCGTGAAATACCTGTTTTGATGGTTTCGCAGTCTCTAATCACTCCCATCAATATATTTTTGGAGATTTAAGCTATTTTACTTAAATCAGTGTCGAAATGCGACTAGGCGGGTATTTGTTGACGACTGCTATTGTTTTGTTGGTCTCTTTTCTTTTCATAACTATAAATTTTGTTAGCTATTTGTGATTAAGGGACTGAACAACTGTTCAGGTGCTGACCTCCAAAGGATTACTGATTCTATTTCAGGGGTGCGCCACGGCATTTGGATCTGTGACACATTTCGTCACATTTTGATATCCAAGATTTGTCACATTTTGTTACATGCCCATTGACATAAATGCCACATTTCGTGACATGCTGATAGAATCATGTATACAAATTTTGACATGATGTGCAGGAAATTGGCAGCTTTCGTAATTGCCTTTTTTGCTGCCCTATCGATGAATGCATGTCAAGCGCGTTATAATGGGACAAGATCGAGAAACCATTAATTTATAATTACTACTTCTCATCATTTAATGAGTTTCATAGAAATTGTCATTGATCTGATATCTAGCAGTTGCCCCGAGATTTGTGGCAGCAGCGAAACAAACCATTGGTAAGACCGTGACAACTTTATTTTTGAAGTGAAAAATTCCACTCAAACGTAGTCATTGCAATTATGATTAATTTTAATGTCTCAAAATCATTTTGATGGTAAACAATAAGCACGCATTCGGAATTAAGTTAACAGAAAGAATTCAAATACAATGACCTCTACTGGCTGGACTCTGTCCTTCTTTCAAATGCCTGAGGTACATTTCAGTCAATAGTGACTCTATTTTTTTTTTGATAGATGCTAACCTTTCTCTATTATAAATTTAATTTTTGAGGCTGTGCATCTTAAATGTACAGGACCGCGCTTGGTCGGGTTTGAGCGTCCAGGATTAAGCGGTCGAAACGCGATCGTCCTGACCAAGTTCCTGTTGATGACCTCATTAAAAATAGTCAAATAATTTGTATGCATATTTTGTACAATTCTATTTCACGTTTTAGCTTAAGGAACTAATATTAATTCTCTTACACATTTGGTAGATTTTAGATAGCGTAATCCCGCTGTGCTATTAGCTAGATCTGGTATTTTGATTGGAAACAGACCTGTCCTCTTATCATCTGAATGGGCAGACTGTTAAATAGGATCTTTTCAATATATAAGTGATAAACATAATTTTGAACAGAACGACTTACTCGCCAATTCATTACACATGAGGAGAGGAGAAGCGTTGTTTGTCCTTCTAGTAAGTATTTTTAAAATTTTTAGACATTTTAGGATATAAAACTTTTCTTTTAAATCATACTTTGTACCTATTGAAAATTAAGTAGTCATTAGCTTGTTTTTTTTTATTTTTTGTTACCTTGACGCACTTTGCTAAGTTGAACAATATAAATAAGTACAAAAAATAACACTTTTACTCGTAATTCTGTTTTCAGTGAAGAAATATCACTGAATTTTGTTACAATTGCTATTATTCCTTGGAAAGCGTGCATTATCGGAACTAAAGTTCGAAAGGACTCCTGCCATCTGGAAATGACAATCGAAAAACGCATGACCACATGGAATGGAAAAATGACCACATCGAATGAATGTTGCAATTGGGCCATCAAGCTCAAAGTAAACTTTAAACAAGCGAAGTAGTGGCATCACGATTTACCTGGCGGAAGTGCAAGTCGCCAATGGGAGCACGAGAAACATATCTATCATACATATTTCGAGTATAAAATGAAAATCAAAGAATATAGTTGTCTTTATTTCACTCAGATGAAGTTGATGTTCCTCTGTGACTTGAAACCTCATACTATGTCAAACTACCGTAAGAAAATTACTCCTGTCAAATTATTTTCTGGTTATGTGAATTTGTCACTTTTTGTCACACCAAAAATGAAAAATACACATTATACCACATTTTAATTTGAGGTGAAAAATGTCACATCGGCCCATCCCTGCTATTTCTATCTATTCCTATTAAATCGAGCCTCAAAAAAACTTTGACGCAAGGGATCACTTGTTAAGTGACCTTGTGCGATCTTGACTTGTGGGTGTTGTAGGCCTACCCAATGCGTAGGAGGATGTCACAACCTCCTCCGACCATGGAAACCCTTGATCCTCCATGGACACCATTGGTCGATGACCATCATCGCTTGCAGCTCTGTAGAAGCCCACCGACGACTCTCTAGGTCATCATTCTTTAGTCTTAGATCGCTCATCGCCTTCGAGCAGCTGGGACCTTTAGATAATGTCAAATTTCTTTGATGGGCAAAGAATCTGGAGAAATCTCAAAATATCAGTTGAAAAATGGGCATGGGAAGACTTAATGCCACCAGTGTCTATAGAGAGCAATTGCCTTGGCTGTGGAATTAGGTTCAGATGATGGCCTTGGACATGAAGTCGTAATATAAAGTTAATAGCTATGTAGCTATTATGGTTAATAGTTAATTTAATCATGTTTGGCTTCCCCAAAACATTAATTCAAAATTATGTCGAGCCATGGCACTCATTAATAATAAAAATACCCGTTTCGTTCAACCACGATTCGTGCTCAACCTTGTGGACATGATACACAATAGCAATGATCCACCTACAACATACACAAGTAGGAATGGCTAACTCAATGCTTGTATGACCGGTTCATAATTGTCTAATTAGATCGCTGCGCGTCATACTTGTCAAAGAAAGAGAGCGGAAAGACATCGCCATTTCCAGGTTATTGAGGTCATTTGCTTTCGACAACTTTCCCAACGTGTCTACGGAACATTTGCCTTTACCCACAGGACAGTTGGCTAAGATTCAACTATTCACGATATGCATCATATCAGTTTCACTAAAATTTACATTGATACAGAGCAAGACATTCTTCTAGATTCTTAGATGTTATGCATGTCTCTTTTTTTGGATGTTACGAAATAAACGCGCATGACTAATCCCATAATTAGCCTCCGAAACATACTTTTACATGCACTGCTGAACTGCTAAAAGTGGCTCAACGAGCATAGGAAACTGACCCTTGACAACATTGAAAATTATTAAAGTTTGTTAAGACTCGCAGTTGCACGAAGCGGAATGAATAATTCCTAGCTAACACTGATAATCAGAAAGTAATTTCGGAAATATTTAATGCAGTGCTGTCTGACTCTTTTCCCCAAACTTCAATGAGGCACACACTGGTTGTATCAGCTAGACAGTGTTAAATGCCACTTAACATCGACCGAGAGAAGGCACTGGACGCCGAAGGCCCTGTAAATTTGTATCATATGAATAGGATGGCTGCGAACAGAAGGCCAGCAGAACGAATAAAATTTTATGGCTAAGAGATGACGTTAAAAGCTATTTACTTTTTACTGTAAATAGCTTTTAACGTCATCTCTTAGCCATAAAATTTTAGAAGAAGACAGAACTGACTGGTTTTTACCTACTCCGACATTTGTATCATAACCTATCGTTTATTTGGCCAATAAATTTATCGAGAGAATTTGCAACTTTTGTTCCGCTTTTGGACAAACTTGAACAATGATCATATTCCAAGATTAATGACTAATCAATGCAATTTATTTTCTTATTATGGGTAGCCTCAAATAGCATGCACAGTAAGTTACGGAATTATTATGAACACCACCATTGTATTATACTAGTTGAAACTATTTCATGCATTAAGTGAACTTCTACGACGAAAATTGATGATTTTAAATATGCCAACTCACATCAAGTCCATATTCTTGAATAACAGCATGGATGACGATAGAGATGAGAGTATAAAAGAAAACTGCAAACACATCTCGCCGTCCTGATGTGTACATTGTCAGTCCTCGTGTAGCACCTGCAGTAGCTGGAACGAGACATGATTGATTTCATCGACTGAGTTCACAGGCATTTCATTTCCTGAAAACGACGTTTGCACAAGGACCACAAGAATTTGTAGATTGCATTGAATTTTGATGCAATACACTACAACAATACCGGGTATGTTTCACATTACTACCCTCGTCAAAGAAATCATGTCTTCATCGACAACAATATAGAAGTCATAGCTTCGTTCGAAAACAGGCCGACCAGATGATTTCGGAAAAAAGTAGACCTATCTTTGAGATCGAAAAATGACTAATTGATTTACAAGCTATGTACACACATACTCAGGACAATTTCAGCGAAATCACGAATAGTTATATGAAATCAAGCCATCAACTGCGTATATTGTGACTGAAATCACGAGGAACATGTTTTTCAGTACCAGTTTATAAATAACGGAGACTCGTGCATTCTACATGTTTAACTACCTATATCTTGGCGATTATTGTATGCTTATCCCTGTGATTTTACGAGATAAATATTCAGAATCCACGAGCGTCAAAAGTTGTGTTCTCTCAGCCGAAGGAGAGGCATCATTTCTATCAAACTAGCAGGACAAAAACATCGTGTTTTTAATTTTCTTGATAAATGTAATCTACAATTAATCTAAACATGCCGAGACCACGGAAGGAAAAAATTCAAGAGGTGAGAACAAAATCTGACTGAAATCATTACGGAGACTACAAACGTTTCTGGCTTATTTGCCGTCATCAGTGTAGTATACCCTATTGTAGAGAATCAGTAAATGAGATGCCGATAAATCGTCATCTGACCTCCAGACTTATTACTGACATAATGAAACCTTACAAATACGACTCATGGTTGTATTTTGAGAAAAATCTGCTAAAATCATGAGTATGATGACCCAAATCTAAAGCTACTGAAGAAGGGTTGGAAGCTTCGGCGATGCTTTTCAGTCGAATTAAATTATATGACAAATTTAAATACTGCCTGGCTCAGAGTCAGTTACTTCAAAAAATTTGGTTTGGATGACTGATACTGAAATTATCTAAAATTTGAAATATATCCACAGATGGTCCATTAGCTATTAACGTAGCTGCTGCTCAATTTTATTTGACCTTCTGATGTTATCTGATCTTAATTGATTCGTTGTATCCTCCTCAGAATGATATGATCTAACAGAGCATAAACTCAGTTTCCCTTGTTAGCTGTTTCCAGTAATTGTTCTTCGCACGGGCAGACTGAAGTAAATCTAATCATTAATTAGGCAAACTTACACCGATAAAACGCAATTGTTTCCATTAAGCTATCTTAGTATTCCTAATAGTCAAAACTTCAAGCATCTGCCGAAGTGCTGTTTCTCATCTGTTGTTCAATTCAGATAAATGATAATGAAGAACTTTTACCAAAATCACAATTAAAGTGCAAAAAATTACCAATTTTACTCCGATGAAACGTCCTTTTAAATTATTCTCCCACAATTTCATTATGAATATTATTCCATCGCAGCAAAAGTTTCGAATAATTAATAAAAGTGTCTGAAAATTAGCAAATTTATGATTAAGATTTATACAGCAGCTAGGCTTTCCTTATTGCAGTACTACAAAACTACAGTGTAAAAGCTATGTTATATTGCTCTTGTTGTTGTAAAAGCCGAAGTTGACTAAACTTCAAATATACAGGGTGATTCCAAAGTAGCTGCTTAAGTAAATGTCGATATTTTATGTTAAGTATCAACGATATTCACCCACTTTCATCTGATTAGAGTCCAAGGCAATGGGGTCTCAGAAAATAATGGCATTATCATCATAACGATTGCTTTTTCTACGAAAAGTTTCAGTTGCAGTGGACAACCTTAACGCATGCTTACTATGAATCCTATTGTATTTCGCCGTTATCGCAATGTCTTAGTAGGTAATGATTCTCCCTTTCTGATATAGTCCGAAACTAGGTTCAAACTACAATCTTCATGAGAAAAAAGGTTCATTCACAGGTTCATAAACATTTAAGATTTGAATGGTTTTTAAGAAAAACCACAGCTTTCAACAAGGAAGATTGTAACTCAATATGAATTTTTAAACTCGTAAAGCAACTACATATTTTTTCGAAATCGAAAGCAAGAACTCAGCTCTATTAAACCTCAGAATCATCTCCACAATCCCAGTAACACCCCTTTATTTCGTAACATCGGCAGTAATTTGATGCCTTTATTGAACGAAACGATCGCCAATTGCACAGACTGAAGAAGTCAAGACATGTGTTCTCAATTTTTGTGACATCCTTATCTCCGAGAGAGAGTTTGATAGCCTACTGTTCTCTCGACCGACTAGGCATGTTGAGATTAGTTTAAGTTTTCAACCCACATAACCGCATTATGTGGGTTACTTGATGTTTCCATTCCTGTTACTAAGGGCCACTGTTACATTAAGTTTACTGTACTACACAATGGCATGATGAATTAGCTACATGCAATCTATCCAAAAATACAAAATAGCTAGATATTTCTATTTTTCTTCGGTATCGGTGTCGTGATCGATCTCGGTGTCGCTTGAAAAGCAGCACGTCACCGCATTTTTTGCTTCCACCTGCAATCGACTTCGCTGTCTATGTTGCACACATTCATGTTTCAAATGACATCAGTCGTTCGAACGGCGACATAGGCTACATATCATGTTCAAATTCTCCGACCAAATCGTTTTTGACGTAGACCTACAAGGCATGTCTAGTTTAAAGGACTATCTAGTTTTCCGGGCTTTTCGCTAGCAATACGAGCCGTATATACAATTTAAGTACCATCAGCTTCGAGATAAATCTCGATGAGTAAATTCACAGAAAGTCCACGAAAGTCATCATCATCAAAACTATGCGTTTCAAAGTAAAAAAGGCTTGAATCAAATTTAAGTCACTAACTTACCATTCACTGTCACGTTGTGATGCATCACGATGAATAACGAAGCTAACGGTGCAGTTGCCTGAAAGAAATGCATAGTTTCTTGTGAGATGGTCAAGCATCCGTACACGACAAAGTGAATATAGACAGTCAGAGAATAAAGAATGATTGAAAAGTTTGTCATAGGTGACATGTACATTATAATCGCTCTACTAGAACCGGGCTACCACTCATCAAAAATAAAAACCGGAAAGTCAAATCGGAATGGGCCCGCTAAATAAAAAAAAAATAAATAAAATAGTAGCCGTGGGCCCCTCAAAGTAAGAAACTTATGATCATTTAATATTACACAACCCGGTAAGTTTTGAAAGCATTCAGACAGAAGCTGGATCTGTTCTAATAAAGATATTTCTGAATCCTCATAGTCAGCAAGTAAAAAGTGGTATAAACAATCATCAGTTTTAAAAAGGTGTACTAGAATGCATGACTCGAGCAGACAGTCAGCTACTATTTTCAGAAGTTCTGTTTACGAAGGTTAGACAGAACGCGCTACGAAAAACACTTACCTACCCCAAACGCAAAATCAGCATGATGTTATTGAGCGCTTGATGATTTCAGCTCGATGTAAAGACTGCATGTTATCGAATAAGCTACATGTAGACCTGTGGATAATTTTACTTAACTGTTGCAAAGACAACTTTCTCCATTTCATTCAAATTTATAATGCACTATTCTCGTGCAGCTGTCATTTTCTATTAATCATGCCATGCCGTCGCACGACGCAATATCTCGTCCTTATTGTGGAGAATTTTCATGAAACCACTGGGAATTGCTGCTTAGCTGTTCGACGTTTGAAAGACTGCATCAGCAGAGCGGTCTGGTCACAGAAAATAATTTCATACAAAATCTATGGATCAGCGCCGTCTAACTATTTGGTCAGGTGTTTCCTTAAGGTATTTTCTTTTGGAGGAGCAATTTTTCTTTCGAGAAACCGAGAATACATGGTAAGATCTTCCTTTCAATGATGCGTAAAAGGATACCGAATGTCACTGAAGATAGGAGCATCTTCATGGAGTGGTATACCAGCGCACTACCACAGACCCATCGTAAATCATTTAAACTGCAATTTTCCTTATTTTTTGATTGACAGTGATGAGAACATTTGGAATGCCTTTCGATAACACCAGTTTTAATGCCTTGTGACTTTTTTCTTTTGGGCATGTTTAAGAAATGGTGCATCAGAGTCATCCTATACATTTGGATGAACTGGAAAACAAAACTTTGCACCGTTTTTTACAAAAGGGTATCCTACACTGATGACGACTGAAAAGCCACAAACGCTTGCAGTTCAGACTGAATATACTTCATCAGTACATGTAGCTCCGGCAATGATTCAAATCAAACCTCGTTCTCGTATCTTGTATTTCGGACAAATGTAATGAAAAAACGGCATGTCTAAGAACAACTTTTGGCTTTCAAACAAGATTATGACAGCCGTTTGATTAAATATGAGCCGTCATGGCAACATCAGCACGCAAAAATAAATCTTTATCACTTCTGCAGTTGTTTGCAATATTCAATTTTTGTTGGTGTCTCCGACGAAATTTAGCTGCTTTTGCAACAAGTGACCGCACAAATCATTCTTTCGTCACTCCCCTGTGCTTCCGAAACTTTTTGATAGATTTCTGTTTCATGCTTTTTGGCAGACGCTTCTTTGGAGAGAATCAAAGCAATCAAAATTCAATTCATAATCTACATGGCAATACCGTACCACAACTTTTTCGCCATGAGTTCCCAACTGCATTTCTCTCTTCTTTCGAAACCTTGATTACTTGCGTTTCGTCCTGCTTCTCCAAGACTGACGAAGGAATCACTGACTTGCTTGTAGAAGGATCTTCTGCCCATGCATCAAGCGGATTTTTAGAAAGTAGCTACTTTAAAATTGATGACCCTCTAAAATTGCAGGGGTTTTAAGGCCCCCTAATAATCTGCATAGCCCCGTTCAGAGTTTTAAAAGGGCCCCTACATAGTCTAAGACGGCCCCGTACTCAAAGGGTCCCGGTCTCAATCTTGTAAGGTGCCTTAATAATTGTAAGGTCCCTTACAATCTTAGAAGGTCTATTCATATCTAAATACAGCCCTTAAAAAAAGTAAAAAAAGATGCCCTTCACAATCATAAAAGGGCTCCTCACTATCTTAAAGGGTTCCTTTCACAATCTAAAATAATTCAAAATCCAAATTACTTGTTCCTTAGCAAAACATTATTTCATTACTTAGTTTAGTTTGAAAAAAACCCCGGAAATCCGGTTAGAACCGGAAGAGTGGCAGCCCTGCTAGCAGATCAGTGGTGCTAAGGGATTCCGAAATTCCACCAAAAAGCTGAACAAACACCTGAATGGTTATAGTCCGTTATCACAAAACGGATACTGTAAAACCTGTAATAGACCGCCAACCTGGAACGGTTTCAAACATCCAATTCAGTATCAACCACACAGCAAATGTGTCAAGGCATCCCCCAAGGCTCAGTCTTAGGGCCCTTGCTATTCAACCTGTACACAGCTGAGTTAAGTACAATCGTGGATTCCTATGGCATGCAGTTCCATCAGTACGCAGACGACTGTCAAGTGTACATTAGCGTGCCCAGTGATGAAGCCCAGTCTGCTGTCGACCGACTGTCCTGCTGCGTTTCTGACCTAGGGGACTCGTTGATGGCCTCCAGACTTCGGCTTAATCCAGAGAAGACAATCGTTATCTGGTTGGGATCCCGGCAGCAAGTTGCAAAGATCAAACCTGCTAGCGTCGACATTTTGTCTACATCGATCACGCCTGTCGAGTCAGTGCGCAATCTTGGCGTTATGCTGGACAGTAACCTCATGATGTCTGCAAACGTTACAGCTGTTTGCCGATCAGCCTTTTGCTTCCTACGCCAGCTAAGACCAGTCATCCACTCCCTACCGACCGACGCTGCTAAGACTTTAGTTCATGCTTTTGTATCATCTCGTGTTGATTACTGCAGTTCACTTTTCTACAATATCTCGGATGTTCTTCTACGTCGTCTCCAAGCGGTGCAGAACGCAGCAGCCCGCCTGATCACGGGAACACGGCGACGTGATCATATCACTCCGGTCCTCCGTGAGCTTCATTGGCTCCCAGTACGGCAAAGGATAAAGTATCGGTTAGCAGTCCATGTTTTCAAAGCCCTACACGGCATGTCTCCGGACTATATTGCAGATGAGTGCACCCTAATCGAGCATCCTGGGGATCGCAAATTAAGGTCATATGATGTGTTGACATGTGCCGTACGTAGATCACATACACGACTTGGTGATCGAGCCTTCGCGTGTGCTGGACCTAAACTATGGAACAGCTTCCCTATCCATCTCAGGGACAGTGACCTACAGCTGAATACCTTTCGTCGATCACTGAAAACTTTTCTATTCAGCGCCTAGTGACTTTTACTGTTTTTGTGCGCTCTATAAATGCCCTTATAAATAAATAGATAAATAACCTGTAGAAGTTTGAGAAATAGACCGATAGTACTTCCTATGTTTTGGCAGTGTCAGAATTAGGTAGTGAGTGCCAAGATATTTGCTTGTGTTAGGAATGTCCAATTTGTAATATGCTGCTGGCACTTTTTCACGTGTCCTAGTGTCTTCTCAATGTGTCTTTAACTTCATTATTATCAATTACCTTAAGTTGATCATTGTATGCCTGTAATGTTAATCACGATTTGTGTTGCTGGTTCATCCTGCTTTCTTTGTAGGCAATCATCTTGCGTGAATAATATTCTGAATAGATATAGTATGCTTGTTGAGTGTTGACTGTTGAGCCTTTGCAAGTATGCGGGTGAATTAGGCCTGTCAATAGTAGGCTGCCTATTGATCAATTGAACATCGATCAAATGTGCATTGGATATTTTTATGAAATATTCACCGACCGTCAGTCAAAAATGTATTAGTTCCCCGAATCATTAAGTTTTAATCACCAAATTATATGTTATAGGCCTACTAATACATTTTAATACATATTAATATCGGGCCCGAGACCCCATCCGCGCAGACAGTGCATCGATGCAGGACAGTGTAGTCTAAATGAAGGTCTAAGCTCAAGCCTGTGGTATACTAGGAAATTGTGTCCGTGAGCACCCTGACTGTAATCTTTACACCAAGCGCGCCGGATTGTGCGCCGGCATCAAATTCTATTCGAATAGATTATTCCAGACTAACGCGCGCCGGGAGCAAAATCTATTTATAGATCCTTCCGGATTAAAGCGCGCCGGCACCAAATTCTTTTTATGGATTCTACTCAATAAAAATCCGCATGATGAGTTTAATGCGCGCCGTAACCGAACACAGTAATTTAACTTAAACGAGTACGTTTTCATCCTTTCATTCACAATATTTTTTGCGTTATATTTGCACGAACGAATAGGATACAGGCCATATTTCCACAGAACTGATTTACGCCGTATCTATAGAAACGTGACTCTTTCATGGAGTTTGTCTGAGTAGATAGTGTTTATGATATACGGCTGACGATTTACCACAAAAAGAAATTATAGAAAAGTAAATGCAATCTCGCAGTCAGTAGGCCTGAGTACTGGCCTATTATTGAGTACTCTCAACAGTATACTGTTTGTTACTACGGTACTCCGTTAGTATCCTAAAATGTACTTCATCAAAGGCCAAAGCGCGCCGGATTAATCTAGCAAAACATGTAAAGATTCCAGTCGGGGTGAGCACTTGCTTTTGGGAACAAATTTATTGTTCCTGGAAACTACCATATGATTTACTTGAAATCTGCCTACTTCATAATCAAATCAAATTAACAGCAACATTTTACACTAATATGTAAAATTCTTCTTGTTCGATTCATAAATTTCTTCTTGCTGCTTAAATCGTAGGACAACTTGTTCTTCAACCTGCACGATTAGTTTTTGATCACCATTGCATTTGGCACCAATAGAATAGCCCATAGGCTTGGGTTTGCCTGAACCAAAGTCACAGAAATCATGAGAGACACTGCACCCAAGAAACAGAAGACCAGAATTGAGAAAAAAGCTTTAGGAAAACCCGGAAAACAGACAAAGGCGAGCACCTGTGTATGTCCTCACTGCTCTGAGTCAATCCAGGATGAGTCAGTTCTTTGTGAAAAGTGCGATTCGTGGTTTCACGTAGCTTGTAGTAATATTTCGGAAGCAGAATTCAAGTTGCTTGAAAAGATTACAAGCCCACGCATCAAATACATATGCAAGAAGTGTGACAGTCCTGTTGACGAAATACATCAGCAGATTCTTCGTGATATCTCAGAATTGAAGCAAGAGATGATCAGAAGCAGGACCAACCCAGCCCCAACCACTCTCCTTAACTGGCCAAACCCTCCTCCAAAGTCGACCAGTGCCAAATTTGTTCTCAAGGAATCCCTTCAGTCCTTTAAAGAAAAATTACCGGAATCCAGTCGAAAGATCATCATGCCAGCAAAATTCAAGGAAACAACTGATAAGAATGGTGATAAACAAACAGTAATAATTGCAGATAGTAGCCAGAAAAGTATGATAGAGACAGAATTGACTTATCTCCAAGTTGAACATAGAGAGATGAAAAAAAGAGATCCAGTTGTAACCGTCCTAGTTCCCAACACGATATCCAACGAAAAGTTCGACAACAGCATTGTGGCAGATAATCAAGAAATTTTCCAAGACTCGAAGCTTTTGGCTCAGCCATTTCACTTCAAACCTGCAAACGGAAAATTTCACCACCGAGTTTCGATTCGCATATCCACCAACTGCTTTGAAAGATTAGCTGCAAAGGGCATGAAGCTCATCTTAGATCTCGAAATCCTGAGATCCTTTGTTGACATCAAACCCCTCCGTTGCTCCCACTGCTTCGGCTATGGACACTCCAGAACGAACTGCAAGAAGAGAGATCTCAAAAAGACGTGTATACGCTGTGGTCAGCAAAATGAAATCACCAGTAACCAACTTTGCACAAAGCCTCGAAAATGTTCATGCTGTGATTCATCGAAGAAGTACCATCACCAGGCAGGATCGCACGCAGGATCAGACGGAATATGTCCGATTTTCAGCGAGCGATTGAACAGGAACATTTCAGAAACAGATTTCCAGGGAGACCATGCATTGTCAGTTGTTGCTCGCATATTGTAGTCAAGGAGTTAACCATGATTAGAGACTTAATACAATTTAACGCTGGCAAATCATACCAACTGATCCATGAACTAGTCAGCAATTCTCCGAAAGACTGTATTTATCTTATACAAGAACCTCCATTAAGAAAAAACTGTGCATTTCCAAAAGATTATATGTCAGTGTGTAGCCCCAACCCTCGATCAGCCATTGTGATTCCATCCAAATTCGAAAATGACATCTCTTTGCATTACGTTAGTAAAGATGTTGTTGTCATCTCCATCCTAGTTTCGAACAAGAATTCCCTTTTTCTTTCTTCGGTATACATCGCCCCTACCACTCTCTGTCCAACCGACCACAGACATTTTAGCTCGTTTTGGCATACAGCCTATATGTTTAATCGGTGGAGACTTCAATGCCCATCACACATCCTTTGGTGGCGATAAGACTGAAAGTAAAGGTAGCGAACTGAATGACTTCATTTTCCAAAACGACCTGAAGCTCATTAATGATCCCGATCTTGGTCCAACCTTTGACAGTCCAATGGGAAGCAGTTTCATTGACATCACTCTCATCAAAGGTCTTAACAAGGTAGCTTGGATGCCCTTATCACGTGATGACTTTCCAACTTGTTGGCACTTCCCCATTAGAATAACATTGGATGCGATTTTCACTATGAATAGACGTGATGACCTCGACAATAAAGTTAACCTTAGGCTGAAATGGAAGAGTTGCAATTGGTCCGCTTTTACAGAACAAACAGCAAGATTTCAGTTCCCAGTTGCAGAATATTCCATAAAAGAAATTGACAACACCTGCCTCAGCTTGATTTCCCAACTCACCAACATCATACAAAATACAACACCACCCCATTCTTTTACTCGCCATAGCAAAGCATATCCCTGGTGGAATAACCACTTGACTGATCTAATAAAAAGCCGCAATAAAGCATATGTAAACTGGAAGAACTGTGTTGATGGAAACAGATGTAATCTAGAATTGATTTTCAAAAATTCAAAGCGCACTTGCCAAAGGGCTATCAGACAGGCTAAGAACACTTATTGGAGGAAAACATGTGATGAACAACCCGACCCATGGAGAATGCTTAATAAGGTGTGTAATAATAATATTCAGAACTTCGAAATTCTTTTCTCAAATTATAAGAAAATGGATGGCACACCCGCTATTAGCAACAAAGATATGCACATGGATCTCATGCATTACTATTTTAGTCCATCACAAAGAAGTGACTTATGTTACAAAGATGACGAAGCATCCGTGAATACATCCCCTCTTCCTTTGAAATTCCCTTTTCCCGTTACTATAGAGGAAGTCATGCAAATCATATTCAACTTAAAGAATAATAAGGCATCGGGCTACGACCACATAAGAGCTGAACATCTGAAAGCATGTTCAAAACCGGTATATGAATACCTCACATACATTTTCAACATCTGTTACTTGACTGGCTACTTTCCAAAAGCTCTAAAGATCTCTCTTGTTTCATTCCCTCGGAAACCGAAAGCATTGTAAAGTGGTGAACAGTTGTCAGCAAAATATTTCAGACCTATCTCAGTTAACTCCATCATATGTAAAGTGTTTGAAAAGATCCTCCAAAATCGCACTGACACTAGTTGGCTCCATCCAGCTCAGCATGGTTTTCTGAAAGGCCGAAGCACGGAAACTGCACTCTCTGACATATACAATTCCATCTGTAAAGACGACTCTCTACTACTGATTTTTGATTTCACAGCCGCGTTTGATCATGCCCCTCCAAAGCACATAATACATGAACTGCAATCCAAAAGTAGCACTGATTTTCACACCATCCGACTGATTAGTAGCCTGCTAAAACCAAGAAACACCACAAGTAAGCTTTTCCCTCACATTTCCATGTCTCCAAACTGTGGCACTCCTCAGGGAAGTTGCTTGAGTCCTTTGTTGTGGAATATATGTATAGATAAGGCTGTGACGAAATTTGCTCAATTTGGCAAAGTCGTATCTTATGCAGATGATTGCACAGTAGTGATTCATGCGGATATGCAACAAAGAGCGAGAGAGGTCAGTGAAACCCTTCTACAATGGTCCAAAGCAAAAAGGTCTCTCCTTGAA
The DNA here is from genome assembly GCA_907163375.1 of Prostheceraeus crozeri. Classification (NCBI taxonomy): domain Eukaryota; kingdom Metazoa; phylum Platyhelminthes; order Polycladida; family Euryleptidae; genus Prostheceraeus; species Prostheceraeus crozeri. Next base: position 147,741 of record CAJQUW010005703.1, read on the forward strand.
CATCCCCAAAACCCAAGCCACCCTTTTTACGAAGATGAGAGTTCCGCCATTCACACACATTACGTTAGCTAACAATGAAAACATTACACTGAAGGACAGCCGCATTTTAGGAGTGATCTTTGATCGCAAGCTTAAGTTTAATAATCATATCCATGACTTTTGTAAGCGCACTATGACATATGCCCAACGTCTCTCCATTATAGCATCAGTCACCTACGGAGCTTCATCTTTCGAATATTCGCCATCTACATAATGGAGTTTATGTCCCACAGACCGCCTATGCAATAAAAATTTGGGGTGCAGCCTTGCATAAGAAAACAGTTTGTAAAGCGCTAACTAAGGTGCAGCGATTGTTTGCCCTACGCATTTGCAAAGCATTTAGATCAAGTGGCACAGACGAAATTGTAAGCTTAGCCCAATTAGCTCCAATTGTAGACCACCTTAAAATACTATATAATCACTAACTTAAACAGGACAACAAATATCAAGCCTTTGAGGATCACATTTTAACCGACAGTATCACTTCTACTATTCAAAATGCAATATACAGGCACTTTCATCAGACAAAATTCTCATTTCACTACAATTCATACAACACTTTCCATCCAATATCCCACACACTCTCACCCAAATCTTGACAGGACATGGACGACACAAAACAACTTTATACACAAACTTGACCCCAGTATTCCCCAACTTTTGCCAAAACGGCATTTGTTCAGAGCGTGAAACCGCATCCCACATTATATTTCGCTGCCCTAGCTACACACAGCACAGAAAACAACTATCACACGCAGCCAGATCAGAAGATATCCCATTTGAACACATCGACCAGTTAATCAACAACAAAGGAACACTCAACGCACTCATAACTTTCATCGGCCACACCAAACTCAAAACGATAAACAACCCATCCTTAATGGACGTGAAGATGCCAGGACGGACCAACGAGGACCCAGGGCTTCGAGGCGATCCCGGAGCGACCATCGTCAGAAAGCTCGGAAGAAGAAGGAAGTATCATACTTGAACAATGAAGTGTTACTTATGTATCGATATTGTAACTTTCGTCTTCTTTTGTGAAGTTTAACGAAATATATATATATATATATATATATCCTGGAAACTATCTATTAAGCAGGGGGTTGGCACGAAAGGAAAGTTCCTGTTGCTAGAAACTTGTTTGTAGCTTAGTCTAGGCTCTATGAATATCCAGTATTCTTGACCGTACTCATCCTCAACTTGCGCTTTCATATCACTGCATGACGCATGACCATGATCATGAAACGAAATCTGTAGACGACTCTAATGTCAAAGGTGTATATCATATATGTATATCAAGAGCTTTCGATCGCTAAGACATGATGTGATTATACAATGTATGATTGATTTTGATATGCCCATACAACTTACACAATTCATATCGAGTTCCATGTCATCTTGCTATACAGTGATTTGAACTCATAACTGACGCATGAGTCGTAATGGAAAGGCAGAATAATGCATACCTACCTACCAAAATTGTGACTAAATATTCTACGGCAAGCTGTACATTTCACCTCAATAATCGGCTTGTTTTGACAGAAGCATTGTCCAATATAGGCAACAGACTAAGGAAGCTTATGTCTGATAGACCTAACGATTCACTATCTTTCGCATGACAGTTTTGGCCGATTCTGTCGTTCACGAATTATTCCCTTATCTAATGCCCGTTACAGATAACATGTACGATGCAACTATTAGTGCATGTACAATAGCAGTAGGCTACTAGCGGACTTACTAAGTTTTATTTTATTCATCTTAAATACAACTGTCGCACTGATAACGATTCATAGCTGAATAAAAACCTATGAATGACGATGAATGGTTGGAATTATTGCTAAAAAAAGAATTGAAAAAATGGGTCATAGCATTGTAAGATGGTTTGATCGTGACGTCCGAAAACGAGTCCAGCGATCATACGTCATTAGGATTTTGATGAAATAAGCCTCAACTCACGTGAAACATCAAGCCGATGACTATGATCATCGCAACAAAGCTCACAATGTCCCCATGATTTGTGATTATGTATTCGTGAGAAAATACAGACACGTTTTTCTTCTTTTTCCCTGGGGCTTTAAGATTCATCGTTCCTGACTTCTGGCGGATTTCCCTGTCAACGTGGTTTTCAAAGTACGCTCGAGTACAATCACTGGTGCGTTGCAAAAGTTCATTAATCCACAGGGAGTTTGCTCATGATTTTAAACAAGTACTGTTGGAAGGCAGACTCCTGATTTCTATGGCATACTGATTTTGGATCCTTTCCTAAAACAAGATACAGGACGGGTGATTTCCCAGGAAATTTAGATACTGATGTCCAGTTTCTTCAGACCTTCAGCTAAATTCTTCAGCTTGCTTTAACAAGTTCGCATTCTAGATGTTGCCCATCACTCAATGATATTTTTTAACATCTTGAAGATTAACAACGGCAATGCTAAAGAAAACAACCAAGCAATCATGACACTGGCACATGAAATCAAGTATGGAGTCGATTGTAGGCTCTTATGTAATGCACAATCGCTTAATATCAACAATGACTCCTTTGGTTCAATTCATCCTTTTTCATGAATTGTGCGTGTTTTTCATTGCATTGTATCGTGACTTGACATTAAAGCATTTGTGAAATCCAGAGAACTCAGCCGAGATTGGGTTTGTGATGATGAATGCCAAGTCCATTGATGGCCAAGTCATTCACCGTACACTTTATAACCCCAAATTAAGATCTGCATTCGTGCATTATGACTTCGAAATCGCCTCATGCCTGTCATACAAGTTCAGAGTTCTAGATCCAGGTATTGCGATCAGAGAAAGTGAGAAAGTCTTGGATCAAGGATATGGAAATTCGCCATATAAAGAAATTGCAGTCGATTTCATGTCAATTTTGGTGGGAACTCGAAATTTCGTAAATTCATGGAATTTTAACTTGCACAGATGAAGCGATCGCTCGACGATCATTCTGTCATTCAAACCCAAAATTCCTCAAGTTATTGTTATGTGTAATTTCTTGGATTTTTAAAGAACCAAAATCACCTTGCGATAGAGAAATAAATGGAAAATAATAATATTTAGAGCGTTTGCAATGAAAATTATGACAAAACTTGAAGTGGTTTTCCAAACTGAATTTTAGTTAATGACAGCAGAAATCTAAGTGCGTAGAGTGTCTTCGCAGATGTTTGGATATTTGTGATAATCAGAGCACTTCCAATTATTACAAATAAGAGGCTACCATTTCCGGCAGAGATAACGGTTATTCAGTCTATGTCTAGACTGGATAGCTGTTCATATCACGGCGATTACGGCTGAACTCCTATCGACTGCTTTCTGTTTTGCTTGAAAATATCTTGAAATTTCCACATGTTTCCATGAAAAGCACATAACTTTCAGAGAAATGTCGAAGAAATGAAAGATGCTGGCAGGCCTACCACTCGTCCTGAAATTCCTGAATTTCATGAAATTTCTAAAACTGTCCTGACTGGTCCTCAAATATGAAGTTTTGTCATTAATGTCCTGAAATATGACGATTTTCTTACAGTTTTTCCTTAAAGTTCAACTGAAAAAATTATTTTTTGCGAAAAATGTCTGAAGTTATGCTTAGAACGGTTGTCAGTCATCAGATTCAAAATAAATTTACCGGTACACAGAACCAAATAAAATGTAGCTAGGCACATTCACTTTCGGAGTGCAGGGAGCCCCTGGTTTGCCAATTTATTATAGGAACATGAATTCAAACGATCAAGTTGACCTGAAATGGTTTCTATTATAGCAAGAATTTATGACCAACTTGAGTTTTGTTTTTATGTTCTTTTAAGTAAGAACCAGTAGGTATAGATCTTGGTGGTTTGAGCTGTCTAGACAAAATTTGAGATAGACCTAATTTGATGTTTAACCAAATTCCGAGATAAAAAAATATGATGAAAAAAACTAATGATAATAATAATATATAACAATATTAGGCAAAATGGAAATCGGAATTCGTCGCTTGGCATAAATCAACTAAGACACAACTACAAGTAAACTGAAAAGTTGAACCCGGAAAACGAATTCTAGGATGCTACTTAGGTTGACAGAATGGCTTGAGATCGACCACAACACTAGGAGGGGACTATAGGGACCATCGGGACCGTAGACCATAGGGAAAATGATGCGCAAACTTCTTCGCATGGTAACGCAATGCCTGAGAGAGGATTTTCAGTCAACAACTCCTTGTTGCTAACTGATAGGATGTCGCTGAGTGAGGAGTCTATAGTATCAAAAAGGATTGTCAAGGATGCTATTCGCTTATTTGGTTCCGTGACTTCTGTACCTTTCACATGGAAAATAACACAATCAGTTAACAGAGTACGCTCAGAGTATACTCGTCATCTCGAAGATGAAAAAGAGCGAACGCGCTTTGAAGATGAAAATTAAAAGGAGATGAATTTAATCGAGAGATTAGAGCAAATTAAAAATCATTCAGTCGTCTTACTGGAATAGTTGAAGGAACAAGAATCATTGATTCGGAATAAATTTCCGAATCAACATCTAAACTTGACTCTACATTGAAGTTATCTAATCTGACGAACGCTCGAGTTGCACAAGTTATGTTATCCGCTGGTAATGATAAGCTGAGTGAAACATGTGTGCAATTACAAAATATTCGTGAAACCAAAGGGCAACTCAAAAGGAAAATATTCAACATAGAAAACGAGCGTGAAGTAGAAAATGCGCGCTGCATTCTTTTAAATAAATTAAAACTTTGTTATAGTGCTGAAAAACATGAACTTTATATCTTCGAAAAGAATTTTGTTAAATTTCGATGGTTTACCATTTGTTTGTTTATAATTAAAGGGTGGTTAAGGAGCAACTGTTGGGGATGGTGGAGGCTGCTGGGAAAAAGTGTCCTGAAATTGTCCTAAAATTTAATAATTTTTGTGTCCTGAAATTTGAAAAACTAGCGTGGGGAGGCCTGTGCTGGGTTTCAACGGTAGTCCTTAAACTGCATGCATTTTGTGATTGACATGTTCATCTGAATAATGGGAGTACCGAAGAAAACTTGGTCGGAGCGCTGCTGCTTATCACAACTTTTCTATCTTTTTGCTTGAAATTTAGAAGGCTTGTCAGGTTTGGAAATTGGTCTTTCCACACATAATTATTGTCAACAACGCTCTTCTGTCTATGAAGAGTAAATACGAACAAATGTATTCGGTGTGTCAATAAGTATCAAGTAGAAGTAGCCATATTTTATTAGAATAAATTAGACTATCACGGTGGAGTGCAAGCTTGAAAATTATCTGTCAGCTTTGCATTCCATTTTTCATCATTACCTTCATTAAATTGTACATTGATTCATTATAAATGATTAGATCCTGTTGTATTTTGACTCATTGCTGTATTAGAGAATAATATTAACCTTCAGAATAGCTTGAAGAATAGATTGTTATGACTATCAGAACAATCCCACGAATCTGGGGTCTCAAGTTGTTCCTAATTTCTTTTAATTTTATTGATTAAATTAATGCTGTGGGTGATTTGAGCTTTGCCGCCGTTGTCTCGTTTGTGTCTGTAGGGTTCTCCGCATTGTATCATTACATCAGTCTCCCATGTATTACGTCACCATCATCTCACGATCGTCTCACAAACTATGACATTATTTATCAGTCAAAATATGACTTCGAATTGATAATGAAGAAACTTTTATGTGTACGTAACAAAGAAGTGTTAAGTTGTCAATAAAGAGTGAAAGTTAACACTATTTTCCTAATTTCCTATCAGACAAGAAATGCACTTCGTGCAAAAGATGTCAACATCATTAAAATCTAAAATCAAGCAACTCATGAAAACACACGACGAAATTAAGAAATGAGCATATATTTTGCGTGTAAGTGAGCCGGTACCAGCTTTCGAAACCACATCATTTCTACTTGATTACAAGAAGTTGACAGAGTTTACAATATAATGTGCTAAACATGACCATCAGCATCAACTGTACTAAGAATCAGGGTCACAGGGAGTTAGGCATACCTGGCATGCTGAGCTGATGTCAGGTAGGTGCTAAGCATGACCATCAGAGCAACATTGAATTTGAAAGTGACAAATGAAATATTTTTGTGATGCTTCCAAAAGCTACAAGATTCTCTCAAATAGTCCGCCAGCCAGAGCGAGTTTCTTCAGGGAACGAGGCCGAAAATGAGACTTTAACAGAATAATGTACATCCTATGCCTTCTACGAATTTGCACGTCTGCCGAGTTCTAGTTAGTTCCTCTTCTTGTCAGACACGATCAAGGAAAAACACATGTTAATCCAATGGGAGGCAGATTGTAGTTTTTGGTCAAAATGATTTTTTCTATGTTTTCGCCTATTACGGTAAAAATACTCAGTCAAGGGCCATATTTTTTGACATGGAATATCTTCAGGTCATTTCTTATCAGGTTCATGAACATTTATCTATGAAACTACATGCATTCTGATTTGACAAGCCTTCTATTGTCGGCAAGTACCAATATGTTGGGCCACTTAATCCACATTAAACCACATTCGCGCATACATCGCCGATCACATGCATAATAATATCACATACACATGATAGGAAATGACCTGAAGACATTCCATGTCAAAAATTATGACTCTAGACTTGATACTTTCCAGTTGATAAGCGGAAACATAGAAAATTTCATTTTAACCAAAAACTGAAATCTGCCTCCCACTGGAATAACATGTGTTTTTCTTTGATCGTATCTGACAAGAAGAGGAACTCACTAGAACTCGATAGACGCGCGAATTCGTAGTGGGTATAGGGTGTACATCATTCTGTAAAAGTCTCATTTTCGGCCTCGTTCCCTGCAGAAACTCGCTCTGGCTGCCGGACTAATAACAGATAGTTTCCAGAAACAATCAGATCCATTAATCATTTGATGGGCATGGCTAATGATAAATTTAGATACATTTTCTGATTTGATTTGATCACGTTTTTATTTTAAAGTAGCATGATGACTAGGGTTGGCAAAACTTCGAAGTTTATTTTTTGCTTCGGAGGAAATCAAAAAATTCAAATACTTCACGAAGTTTATCGAAATTTATTTTTTTTGGATAAATACAAACGAAATTTCGAAGTATGGTTTCAGGAACTGTTCCAAGTCGTTTCCCCGGTTATTCTAGATAACGGGTGACCTAGAATCATAATTCTAGTGAATTAATAATGATGAATATCAGCAGTAAAATTAGCAAATTTCAGAAAACGTGTATTTCTATTAGCAGATATTCATATCAGTATGAAGTCCATCAGCATCGTCGCTCGTATCTTCCACCCTCGCTCCATATTCCTCCAACAATTCTGGACCGACCTCGTAACTGTCTCCTCCGAAACAGAATTGGAGAATCTCAGAGTCACTGCTATTTTCCGTCGTGTCGGCTCGCCTGGAATACAACAGTAAGCATCGTTTCACTATTCCTATATACAGCAGCTATATAAATGTTATACAGTGTATATATCCCTTGTATCACTATTCCTATATGTAAACTTGAAATGGCATTTTTTCATCATAGTAGTGTTTCATCATTTAAATAGTCATCCTAATGATAAATCAATCGTGGAGGTCAACAAAATGCTGATTTAAAGTTTTTTCTATTGAAAGGATTTTGAAAACAAAACCTCAAAGAAGAAGGTTTACCCTGGAATCTCAATTCATTTTTGACTTTGTGGGGAACCTCATACACTTTGCATCTTACTTAATTTTCACATATACTTATTTTTGTACTTATATTTATTATTTATTATACAAAATCTTTTACATTATATTTATTTTTACATTTTACTTTTTTCACATATCAATTTCACTATACTTTTGATACAAGTTAGACAATACTTGTATCAGCACGATTTTTAAACTAGGACATTAATCAACATTCAGCATCTTAACAAACATATATGTAAAGTTCGCTATGGTATAACTTTTGGTAATATGAACATGCATATAAACGCTATCTTTTAATGTAAGGATTATGTTTGGAAAATCAGGCAAAATATCGTCATTGTTTCCTAGTTGTTTATTCAGCCTACTGTATATTTGATAAAATCAGAGTTCTTACAATATTACAGCAACCATAAACGGGTTCAACAAATAAGGATAATCTTTAAAACTGAACAAATTGAAAGCGATATGAAAATGCAACAAATTGCATGAACGAAGAACAGAATGGCTTCGAAAATGCCCACTTCGATATGCTTACCATCTGACAATAAGTGCATTTCGCACTATCCATTTTGCGGTTTTGCCGCTGCACTTTGGTGAAATAGCGCCACACAAAGTCTTTGTGACGTCCCATTCTTGAATTGTCTAAAGTGATGAAACTACATTTATGGAATACACCATCTGATGAGACGAAGGGAACGTAAACCTACAGAATCAGTTATCTGATCGTTCTTTAATGAATCATAAGACATACTACTAGCCATTAAACAACACCCAATGCAAATGTACTACATACAGACGCTTGCAATACATCATGACTCACATTGGATTACTGTTGGAACTAACTCTATTGAAAATTTTAGCTACCAAGTAATAATAGTATAATAATATATATGTATATATATATATAATATACTATCTGTAAATAAGTGATTGGGATAATCAAGAAATATTGAATGCTACTCACTGAGTTGATTGTAGTGACGCCCGAACACAGATGAATGACGATAAATGACGAATGCAGACGATGCATAAACGTTAAACGATCGCGCGCAGACGAGCCAATCCCACATTTTGCCAAATCGTATTCATGGTAACCAGGATATGGTTCTGTCTAGACTTGATTTGATTAGCTCGAGAGGAAAAATCAGAGAGTATTTATAACATCTACTCATCATAGTCTTTTGAGTAGTAACAAATTCTTAAATAAAAAAAACAAAGTAGGCCTATGATAATGACTCGAAAAAATAAACTTCGAAGGAAATAAAAATAAACTTCGAGCGAAATATTTCGTGCCAACCCTAATGATGACATAATGTTTCGAGGTCACAGCACACAAAAAAATGAAAACACAAATTCAGTGCATGCATGATCAGTCATAAAAGTCTCTCGCTGATCTTTTGAAAAGACGCAGATATTTAACTGTTGCAATTTCACTGGGCAGCCTATTACAACATTGAGCTGAGGAGGCAGAGAAGTGCTTCTTTGCCACAGTTTTTAGGCGGAATCTTGGTATCGCAATTAAGTTATTTGATGCCGAGCGCAGATACAAGCGATTGGACAAGGAATAGGCCGATACGATCAATTCACAAAAGTATCCCGGAGCATAACCATGAAGGCATTTATGCACAAGAGTCACAAGCCGAAGATGTACTCGTGAAGTCACAGGGAGCCATCGCAATTCATTGAGAGCAGGTGTGATGTGAGCTGCTCTAGGGAGATTGTAGACGAGACGGCATTAATTATACGTTGAAGCCGTGATAGCTGGCCCTCCGGAACACCCGACAAAACAGAAATATAATAGTCCAATTCGGGGAACACCAGGAAGTAGACAGAGATGATGCGAGAGGACGTGTGATGGAAGGACGAACATAGCGTAGTTGTCTTGGACTACCAAAACAGGAGGCAACTGTTGTCGAGACATGGGGCGAAGATGACCATATCGAATCCAATATAACTCCAAGGCATCGAAGTTAAGAGACAGGAATAATGTTGTGGTTGCCGATTGCGATAGGTGTCTTCACGAAGTTTCCAAGGCGCTGTCGGGTACCAATCCGCATCAAATTTGTCTTCTTAGTGTTGAGGTGTAAGCCATTGGATTTCAGGCACTCCCCTAACACACGAACACAGTTGACATCTCACCTGATAGCGTAGATATTCTACAGGGAGTAAGCACGCTGTAAACATTATGCAGCGTGGGAAACTATACTGCCTGACATAAAAAATGCTCCGCTCAAATATATGAACTTTATTCCACTCACACTCATGAATTATAAGATAGCATTTTATATAAAACATTATATTTGAATAAATGGGAAAAATTAGTACCGAGTATGTCCTCCCCGCACTGAAATGCAGCTTTGAAGTCTCATCGGCATCGAGTCGCAAAGATGATCAAGCCGTTCCTGATCCAGCAATGACCATTGATCGATGAGTCTCTCTGAAAGAGCTGTCAGTGTTGATGGCGGATGATCATATGCATCTCTCACTTTCCGACCAAGTTCATCCCAAGCATGTTCGATCGGAGACAGGTCGGGAGAGCGTGAAGGCCAATGGAGGATGCGAATTCCAGATCTCACTATCTGAGAGGGATCAGATGAGGGTGAATACCTCTCACCAACCATTCGATGCACTCTAATACGACCATCGTGAAAATCCAAAGTGAAACGGGATTCATCCGTCCACATCACTTGACGCCATTCCTCTGTGCTCCACGACAGATGCTGCTCACACCATTCCACACGCTTTCGCTTGTGTTCGAGACCTGCGGAGAAAAAAATTGGCAGTGAAACAATGTCATTGTGTGAAATTCTCGCATTACTTACTTAGAGGAATTCTTACAGCAGGTCGGTATGACCTCAGGCACGCTTCTGATAGACGGCGATATGCTGTTCGTATACTGCATGCAATTCCTGCGGCAGCTTTCCAGCTGATGGCCAGTCGAGGAACACTCTTAAATCGATTGCGCTTTGCTGAGATAACCAACTTCCTATCGGTAGCATTGTTTGTCAATCTCGGTCTCCCTGATCCTTTCCTTCTTTTAACATTTCCATCATTGTTCCATCGACTCCACCACCTGCTCACAGTGGAGTGTGACACACCCAACTTCCGTCCAACAAACCTACAACTCTTTCCACATCGTAGCATTCCAACAGCCATTTCTTTTACAAACTCTGATTGCGACATTTTTTTGCTTCAAAATTTAGTCAGAAAGAATTGCTTGATAGTGATAAAAGGTCGCATTTGAAATGCATCAACTATGCCAAAGATATCGACAATGGACAGCTGCTTTATACTAGCATGTCAAATTTGATGCATAGACATCCTGGTCAGTGCAGTAGGCTATGAAATAAAAGTCGTCCACTTCCATTGAGATTTTCCAGATCAAGTGGATCGTTTTTAATGTCATAGAGTATACTACACCTATGCTTGCAGAAGTATTAAGAAATATTCTAGTATACATTTCTAAACATAAGTATACATATTAGTACACATTAGTATACATATATTTCTTGCTCAGTCTTTTAGCGCCCAAGAATCCCAAATCCCAAAAACCCACAATAATAAAAACTGATGAAAAGTGAGATTTCAGACTTCCAAGTTCACAGATCTTCTTCATTGCGTCATCAATGGTTGTCACCAGGCGATTTCTCAGGGTAATTGAGGTAAATATTGTTTACCTTATCAGTAAACAGTGGCGCTGGCTAAAACGTATGTCGCTACAAATCAACCATTGATTCCATACTTTTCTTATATACTTACTTCGAGTAAGACAGAATGTGATCCTTCTTTGTTGGAATTATGTAATTTTGACTGCAATAATGCGTTGTTCACCTATCAATCTTCGATTTGCTTTGGATGAGTCGATGAAATATCTTGATATACACCTATCCCAAAAATGTTTGTCACCTTCTAATATAAGCAAATGTACACGTATCAAAACCTCCTACCATACTGTAAAAAATGTTTCTAATATGTACCTGCCGTTTGCCTACTGATTCTAAGTTCAATAGGTTTAGGTGATTACATGGGAATGAGAGACAATAATCGCCGCTGGTTGTGACCATGTATTGAAGCTGTTTGTGCCATTAAGTCCAGGAAGCATGTCTTAAATGTTGATACGGTTTGGTTGAAAAGCGGTGGGTTTTCCGTAAAGAGTAAGTTTTTGCATGCACTATGTTTGACTAACTTCATTAAAGCGTTGAACTGCGACCTATTTCATTAGCTTAATAGGCTGGGTTACTGGAATACGTTGTCGTGGTTAAGGGACTGTGCCGGATAGTTGAGCAAGCGGTGAAGTGAACTATCCTGTTTAGTATGTGTTGTGTGTTTTTACGGCAACAATTTAGAATTGATGCTAGGAGGAAACTCGAGTGCTACTGTCCCTCGAAATAACCTGTGAATTCTACGTAAATAGGAGTCTGTCGAAGAAAACAACATTTCGTTTATAGATGACATCAACACAACCCCAGCTTGACTTTGACTTCTCGGGTCTTTCCTGTTATTTTTTTCACTCTCAAATACCGAATTTCATCTAAATACCGTAAAAACAATAAAAGGCAAACTTTTATATAAAGCCCCAAGTATCTGCAGTAAAACCTCTTTCAATAATATACTGATGAATCGTGATTTAATATGTTTCATTTAAAATGTTCATTTATTTGTTACATAATCCTGTGGAAAAGACGACTGCATGTTTAAAGTGGGGTCCACCATATCTGTTATAGGCTTATATCCGCTCACTATCAGATCAATTTCTTGCAGCTACATTTTTGCCTTTCTAGTCGATTTAGCTTCAGTTACGTTTCTGACATATTTATGAAATGAATGAAATTTTCTATAATAAAATAGTTGTGGCCGTGATATTTTGCAAGCAACTTCTTTAAGTTACTTTGATCGGAAATATTTGTAAACATGCATTTTCTACGATGTTGTTTGACCGAAAATGTTTTCGAAAATTATAGTCAAATCCTAATCGCCGGACAAGGCTGGTGTAGGTGGGAGGGTCCGTTTAGATCCATTCATTGGCTGCTAGCAGTTGCTAGGAACAAATACCCTTACCTCTACAGTATTGAGAAAGCGGCGTATGTTGCTGACAACACAAAGCTTTTCTCGTAAAACTGTTGTTATAGAAAAGGTTGTTTATGTCGTAGGTCCATACATAGGCCCTACATTTTCCTTTTTCGTTTCAAACACCATTAGAAAAACATTCTTCATCGATTTAGGTGGTTCATTCAGAAGCAAAGCCATCTTCGTCATCTACCTTAATTCATACAACGAGTGTGAGTTGCAATATGTTGGTAAGACAAACCAATCTTTAAATGCCAGATTTAATGGTTAGCGTCAAAATGCATCCTCAAGTCAAAACCAACTACTTTCCTTTATGAGCACTTCAATCAAGATAGCCATAATTTATGCAAACTATAATTGCAAATTGATTCCATATTTTTTGATAATTTTGACCAAAGAGATCAGGAGTTACTGGAGAGAGGATTTAAGGATTAGAACACTTTTCATAATCTTCCCACTTGACTTAAACGATACGCTACAGAATATCAAAGATAGACTACAAGATTTTAGCTATGTCTCCAAGGGTTCCTTGCACAAGCAGAACCGCATACAACTTTTACTCCAATGATTTCAAGGACAAAATTCGGCGTGGTGTTCAGATGATCAACAACACTGATGGTCTCCTCATAAAAGTGATGCCAAATTTTCGTCATCTTCCTGTCTGCCAGCAGAGCGATGGTTGCCACACTGAGCAGCTGAAAAGTTGTCACTTAACTGACACATAATGATGGTTGGGTTCATACAACTATGTTCCACCCGATTTGCGGAATACAGAAGACTTTTGCAATAATTTTAGTGTATTTTTCTTGATATTTTTGAGAAAAAAACATATGATACTACTAACTATATACGATTCATAATACACTTGAAAAATTCTTGGTTCAAATCAATCAAAAATATTTAGTTTTTTGATATAAAATAAAATTGATTATTGGTTTTGATTTATCTTTCCGTCTCCTTAAAAGTTGGATCGACTATCGTTTTTTAAATATTTTGCATCCCACTCTTTACTGGGGTGTGGATGTCTGTGTTTTAGTTATAAACTTATATTTATGTGCACTGGACTTTAAGCCATCAAATTTGTTACACGACTTTCCACAAGGGTAGTTGTTTAAATTTGTATTCTTTCGGTTCCGCGAATTTTTTAGCCGTGCCGTGATTTAATTTAGCTATTTTATATTTAACTGTGCAGTATGATTATTGCTTCCATAATAAAGTTTATGCTCTCCTAAGTGAGCACAAATTTCAAACAGTGCAATAAACGATTTGTATTGTACTCTTTCATTGAAATACATTAGCGCATAGAAAGTTTTTTTTCCTCAAAAGCGATAAATTACAGGGAAATCTCAAGAAATACCGCTGATATCTACAATGCCCCAACAGATAGAGGCAGATGTTTGACAGCTATAAAATTCCGATGGTCATAGATTCTGCGGATCCTGTGAAATATAAAGTAATTAACGCAACAAGTGCAAAGATATCTTAATTGCATTATTCTTGATCAACAAACTATGCCTTTGCACTCAGGACTCGTGCATAGTCATGTTGATCTTGAAAAATGTGATAAAGATGGATACTTTGCACCTGTTGCGTAAATAATTATTATAACATTACAATTGCCTATTGTTTTACCTGCATCCTCGGAGAGAATCAAACATCCTTCAAAATTTTACTTGGTATTCTAACAATTAATCAATCCCTTGATTAGAAATGCACATATATCAGTGTCGTGTCCGTCTCTATGCATCTGGAGTTCGAATCTCCGGTCTCAGTGTTACAGAGACTTTGGAAAATGCGTAACTGACAGACGTGGCTAGCCCTTTGATAGAACAGTGAAATGCCGACAATTTTATCTGCCTCCCGACCGAAGCAAGATACGAACTCCCAATTTTAGATAGCTTATTTTCTACGTACTCCACAGGTTTCCATCAATTTTGAATAAAATCGACCGAATAGCTTCGTCACGGTGAGCTTCAAAAAACTTGTATGTTCAAACGATTGTCGAATTTTGTACTGTTTTCACTTTGAATGTTTTCAGGTGTCCTTATTAATCTTGAAACTATTTGAATTTATAAAAGAAAGTGTCCTCGTGTCAATTTGAGGAGCAAATGATAACTCCTTTGTAAATTCTGTCTTGACTTCGAATCAGTTCTCCATTTCACCTTCAAAGGAGCACATCACTTCGTAGCTCTCAGTGTCTGAAAAGTTAACATGGTCATTGAACATCTTTCTGACAACAGGAATGATGTTGGGCAAATAAGATCACAATGGCAATTACACGCCTTCTGAAGCGCATTGGATCTCATCTACTTTTGCGTTTGTGTTCATTTTTGAAATTTCATATAGAAATGATAATATACTTCCGTGATGAACTATCCCATGCATCTGTAAACTTAAGACCTCTCCGAAATAATTAAGTAGACCTTTTAAGCAGGTATGTTTAACCAATTTCATGCTAAGTACTTCACTATGAACTTCCTCTTTACATAGCCAACCATTTAAATAAAACGAGCCTGCATCTTCAATGCCTTTCTAAGTACAATTCATGCTTTCCATGCTGAGAGACTTGTTTTTCAATGCAGAAGCATTAGTTCCGTGTTCTTCATTACTTAATTAAGAGCAATACATATTTTGATTCTGAATTTCGAAATAAGTGACATGATATGCCTATTATTTAAATAGTAGTATGTTTATAAAGATATATTGTCTTCAATTGCAGATTTCCGATACATTTTACGCTTGCAGGCTTCAAGTTGTGACGTTCTTACCATTAAAGGTAGCTTGGAAATGGTTAGTCCTGACTAACATGCTCAATATTTTCTACACCTTTTTCCATTCTAATTAAAAGCTGTTCCGTTCTATTTAAAGCCTGTCCCATTCAATTTAAAACCTGTTCCATTCAACCTAAAACACTCAGTTGAAAACGAGCTCTATTCTACTACAATAACAATATGACAGTCACCAATGTAACTAAATACCATTTTGCTAATCGAGTATTCGTTGCTTAGCGATGCCATCAGTTTTCTTATACTTCTTAGAGTACCTGGTTTGAAGCCCCGATTTTCCATCATTTCACTCATGTCAGTGTCTGTGTCAGATGCACCGGAGCTTATTGACGTTGACATTGCATGGGAAGGCATGAATTCGTCTTCGTATACTTCGAGAAACTTTACCAAATGAAATAGACTAACTAACTCAGCACTTGATATTATCTGCTGCTATTCATACCAAACACACGGAGCGACAGGGTATCTTAGCATAAAAATGTGGTAGATCGCGCAGTCAAAAAAGTGTGTGCGTGTATGATGCATGAGATGATGGCGCGCTAAAGCTATCTGAATATTCTTACTTTTTGCTATTGTTCGATTTCTAAGAATGACTAATTTTATCCGATAATGTGATGATGTAGTTATCGAATGTGGCTGTCAACGCTCCGCTCCGACAAGACTTACAATACGGCGTTACATTGGTGAATTGATGAACACTTTTAAAATAAAATGTTTCATTGTTTATTGTTTTTTTATGATCCTCTTATTAGGAGGTATTACTATCCGTATTATTTCATTCATCAGATTCCATGTTGTACATAAGTATATCATGAAATATTATGATATCATTGATTGTTTCTATGCCATTTTGTTTTGCAGTAGAATAGAGATCGTTCTTAACTGAATGTTTTAAATTGAATGGAACAGGTTTTAAACTGAATAGAACACTTTTAAATAGAATGGAACAGGCTTTAAACTGAATAGAACATTTTTAAATAGAATGGAACAGGCTGTAAACTGAATAGAACATTTTTAAATAGAATGGAACAGGCTGTAAACTGAATAGAACACTTTTAAATAGAATGGAACAGGCTTTAAACTGAATAGAACATTTTTAAATAGAATGGAACAGGCTTTAAACTGAATAGAACACTTTTAAATAGAATGGAACAGGCTTTAAACTGAATAGAACACTTTTAAATAGAATGAAAAAAGCTGTAAACTGAATAGAACACTTTTAAATAGAATGGAACAGGTTTTAAACTGAATAGAACAGTTTTAAATAGAATGGAACAGGCTTTAAACTGAATAGAACACTTTTAAATAGAATGGAACAGGTTTTAAACTGAATAGAACACTTTTAAATAGAATGGAACAGGTTTTAAACTGAATAGAACACTTTTAAATAGAATGGAACAGGTTTTAAACTGAATAGAATACTTTTAAATAGAATGGAACAGGCTTTAAACTGAATAGAACACTTTTAAATAGAATGGAACAGGCTTTAAACTGAATAGAACATTTTTAAATAGAATGGAACAGGCTTTAAACTGAATAGAACACTTTTAAATAGAATGGAACAGGCTTTAAACTGAATAGAACACTTTTAAATAGAATGGAACAGGCTTTAAACTGAATAGAACATTTTTAAATAGAATGGAACAGGTTTTAAACTGAATAGAACACTTTTAAATAGAATGGAACAGGCTTTAAACTGAATAGAACACTTTTAAATAGAATGGAACAGGCTTTAAACTGAATAGAACACTTTTAAATAGAATGGAACAGGCTGTAATCTGAATAGAACACTTTTAAATAGAATGGAACAGGCTTTAAACTGAATAGAACACTTTTAAATAGAATGGAACAGGCTTTAAACTGAATAGAACATTTTTAAATAGAATGGAACAGGTTTTAAACTGAATAGAACACTTTTAAATAGAATGGAACAGGTTTTAAACTGAATAGAACACTTTTAAATAGAATGGAACAGGCTTTAAACTGAATAGAACACTTTTAAATAGAATGGAACAGGCTTTAAACTGAATAGAACACTTTTAAATAGAATGGAACAGGTTTTAAACTGAATAGAATACTTTTAAATAGAATGGAACAGGTTTTAAACTGAATAGAACACTTTTAAATAGAATGGAACAGGCTGTAAACTGAATATAACACTTTTAAATAGAATGAAAAAAGCTGTAAACTGAATATAACACTTTTAAATAGAATGGAACAGGTTTTAAACTGAATAGAACACTTTTAAATAGAATGGAACAGGTTTTAAACTGAATAGAACACTTTTAAATAGAATGGAACAGGCTTTGAACTGAATAGAACACTTTTAAATAGAATGGAACAGGCTTTAAACTGAATAGAACACTTTTAAATAGAATGGAACAGGCTTTAAACTGAATAGAACATTTTTAAATAGAATGGAACAGGTTTTAAACTGAATAGAACACTTTTAAATAGAATGGAACAGGTTTTAAACTGAATAGAACACTTTTAAATAGAATGGAACAGGCTTTAAACTGAATAGAACACTTTTAAATAGAATGGAACAGGTTTTAAACTGAATAGAACACTTTTAAATAGAATGGAACAGGCTTTAAACTGAATAGAACATTTTTAAATAGAATGGAACAGGTTTTAAACTGAATAGAACACTTTTAAATAGAATGGAACAGTTTTTAAACTGAATAGAACACTTTTAAATAGAATGGAGCAGGCTTTAA
Organism: Prostheceraeus crozeri; assembly: GCA_907163375.1. Lineage (NCBI taxonomy): Eukaryota > Metazoa > Platyhelminthes > Polycladida > Euryleptidae > Prostheceraeus > Prostheceraeus crozeri. The sequence goes on from CAJQUW010005703.1 coordinate 166,021, forward strand.
ACTGAATAGAACACTTTTAAATAGAATGGAACAGGTTTTAAACTGAATAGAACACTTTTAAATAGAATGGAACAGGCTTTAAACTGAATAGAACACTTTTAAATAGAATGGAACAGGCTTTAAACTGAATAGAACACTTTTAAATAGAATGGAACAGGTTTTAAACTGAATAGAATACTTTTAAATAGAATGGAACAGGCTTTAAACTGAATAGAACATTTTTAAATAGAATGGAACAGGCTGTAAACTGAATAGAACACTTTTAAATAGAATGGAACAGGCTGTAAACTGAATAGAACACTTTTAAATAGAATGGAACAGGCTTTAAACTGAATAGAACACTTTTAAATAGAATGGAACAGGTTTTAAACTGAATATAACACTTTTAAATAGAATGGAACAGGCTTTAAACTGAATAGAACACTTTTAAATAGAATGGAGCAGGCTTTAAACTGAATAGAACACTTTTAAATAGAATGGAACAGGCTTTAAACTGAATAGAACATTTTTAAATAGAATGGAACAACTTTTGATTAGAATGAAAAAAGGTGTAGACCGCTGTACGGATTTTCATTTATTCCACATGCATTCAACTTCAAACTTCAAGTAATGTTTTTTTCATGAGGATCCAAATTTAGAAACAATGATGGAATGAAGTCAGGAAACCTAGTCGAAAAAAATTGACGAATCTTCTTGAGTGTGACCTGCATTAATTTCGGCCTCCTCTTAGGCTGCCATCTAAATTTGCTTGCTACTGATGACGTCATTACTTAATTATGAGCCACTTGAGAACAGTCCGCATTAAGGTGTGCTCGAGGGAGACACTTAAACCGCGACCACGATCTCAAACCTTGCCCTCGACCCCAATCCTTGACCTTGAACTCCGTAGCTCCGATCAACGATCACCAAGGCCACACCACGTTCCCTACCCACACGCTGGACACCTCTACCCACATTAAAATTTGTGAATTCACATATGTGAAAACATATACACAATCAAACCAATATCAATATAGAATAATATAAATACAAATATAAAAATTGTTTCTTTCGTTAATGACATATAACCCAACCTAAATACTGTACGACGTCATCAGTCAGTGGGTGCATTCCAGTAGTTTTATTGGTGCTATCGTTGCGTTTTACGTTCGTTTTATGTTAGCTATCGTTGCGGCAGGGGTTGGAGGCATGCCTGCACAACGTCCTCTGCAAGTGTTGAACAATTACAGCATTTTAAGTAGTATCTTATCTTACTCCAAATAAGGAGCAGGCCTTCTACTATCATGATTCATTTTTCTTAAAAATCCTGTTTATCAAATTTACTTAAAAATTCGCAATTAAAGAGTTGAGTGGTGACTGAATTTGGAGGTTATATAAAAAGTGCATTATGACAAAGTGCTGTCATTCTCATATATATTTTTTAATAGAGTTTTGTTGCTTGATTGATGTAAGTAGTTTGCAGTTCCTAACTTCACACGAACTTTGTGGATATTGTTATTCAGAGTCGCAACCTCCAACTCCCAAGAAATTCTGGTCTGCATTACATATAACACATTCTATATAAGGGCAGCTTCCTGCCATCAATAATTTCTGCAATGCTCATCAAATCATTTGCAAGCATGCATGCAAGTGTAATTTGTCACCTGATATTGATGACTTGTTTACAAAGCTAATTATTCAATTTCTGCGAAACTCCCTCACGCAGGAACTTAATTAATGACATTATTAATTATTAATTTAATGATATTGCCCGTCATTGTTTTCGATGCTCTTACAACTTTCCAGGAATAATTTCTCGCACTGCCTCTGAATTACTATTGTATTTTATGCAGGCCTGCTGTGATTATGATATGTGCAAGCTTTACAATACCAAACTATAATGTTGTCTTTTCGATTGTCCATCTGATCCGATATTTCTTTTATGAATGAAACTTCGTATTTTCATTCGCTTTTTCTATCAAATGATTGTAACTGTTTTGAAACTGCTTGATTCTTAATTCTTGAAATATACACGCTTGCTACAAAATTGGCGTTATTGAACAAGTTGAAGTATCTGTTATCCAAAGTAAAGTCCTTGTTGAAATTAGCATGCTTTTACCTGGGTAGAGTTGCCTCTGAACATTGGCAAAGACCATGAAAATGTTTAATTTATGCGTTTCCTTGCGATAGCGGATCTATATGAGGACTTGACTCAGACGACAGCAGTATTGTATATATGATATCGTGACATTAAAAATATCGTCAGGAGAGCCTTTCCTGACGCTGCACTGACTTTTTAGCTGACTGTTGTTAGCTTTCTTGCCCCTGAAGAAGAGTGAATACGCGAAAAATGGGGCTTACATAGTTTTTATTGCAATTTTTAGTCAATAAATTCCTTAAGAAGACACATCCAGTGAATGATAGCGCAACCTCGAATAATTTTAAAATGTTCATATTGTTTTCCTACATCATTTGCAATTATGATTGAATTAGAACATGTAGGTCTATAAATTTTATAAGTTCGTTGTGCATGCACAAAAATTACAAAGATAAGAAATTAGAAGAATACATCGTTTATTATTTAGGAATTGACTCACACCATGAGTACTTTCAACTGATTTTGTTAATTTAAACAAATTTGAATACAATTGCATGTGATTTCGCCCACCAGACTGCATATGTAGTTTATCAGCTGAAGTGTTATCCATTGAGGAGAAAATTGATAGGGCAACAGAATTTGAGAAATAAAATCGATATCAGCCATCATCATACGAGTCCGGCATAAGTTTTATACCTCCATGTATCAGTTTCTTTGTTTCTGAACATTGTTTCATTAATCTATTTATACGCAAAACTCATTGCATAGTTAGCATAGATATCTACTGTAGATCTTGGAATAGCGTCTTCCTTTTAAAACTCTTTTCCGAACCTTTTAATGTTACGGTGTTTTCAATGAAAACCGTGATACTACTTGCATTTAATTAGTGATTGAAGTTGCTGCTGCCCAGATTGAAGTCTTGTTAAAATTTGCATGGTTTTTCACTTCGATAGTTACCTATGATGATTAGCAAAGACAATGAAAGCATTTAATGTCTCATTTTTCGCTTGCTTTTGATACTACTTACATTTTACTGACTTCATGAAGTAGATGTTGTCTAAATTGAAGCATTTGTTGTCCAAGTTGGATTCCAAACAATGCAGTTTGAAAAAATCAAAACTTATAGATGTTGAAGGGAAAATCGAAGTCTAGATTCGTTGACTGAAATTGCAGCCTCCATCTTACTTTTAATGATAGATAAAAGTCTCTGAATAAAAAGGAAAAGGTCTTTTAATCATCTTCTCGAATCGCTCCCTTGCACATTTGAGCGAGATATTTCGCGCCATCGTGATATTCGAAGCAGTCGATGGTACATGGAATGTAGGAATGAATAGCACAAAGACAAATATGATGAATTTGATGCCATCTCAACAACAACGCAGTTTCAAGACATGAAATGCTTTTGTACGTGTGCATTGTAAAATTTGCGACTTCTTTGGAAAAAAGTGAAACCCATTTTAAGATCATTATTGCATCGGCGACTTTGAGAATGATACAAAGCGAAAGTCTGAATTAATACGCACATCTCGTTAGTTGCAAAGATGTTGAATTGTCATGTCTTTGAGTACTAGGTACCGGAATCACGTCTTCATTTCCAAAGCATCATTCTTGAGATAAAAGAAATCGGATATGTAACAGTGGGACACATCAAACAAAAGAAAGCTCTGATTATCATCATAATTCATTATAAAATCATCCGAATTTCATTAGCTCCCAGGAACAATGATTGGACCGGACGATTAGGGTTTGAAATATTTTTAATTCATTGTCCGTTCCATTTTTTGCACATTTTTTCTAATAATTAGGCAAAATTCTATGAATTCAAATCAATGAACAACAATAACATCGACAAAAGAATTAATTTCCTGAATAAAAGAAAATGTAGAAAAGCATGACATTACACACTGCATTAGTGCGAGCCTTCACGAGAAGTTTTCATGTGAACTCATGAAATTTAATGCGGAGTCATGAGATTTTTATGGGAGCTCATGAGGTTATGATGAGTCTCATGATATTCTCATAAGAAAATATTTAGCTCATGATGTTCTTTATGATGCTTTGATGAGAATATAATCAGTTGTAATGAGAACATTCATTCGGATAATATCTCATGATGCGTTCATGGGTAAATCATGAGCATTCATGAAGGTTTTGTGAAAATAAGTTTATAAGTAGTATGTTATGCATGCTACCCGCGAAAGGAAAGAGTCAATGCGAAAGCTTATTCAATCAATAACAATCTCCCAGTTTAGTCTATAAAGGATAAAAAGCGACAATATGGAATATATAATAGCGATCGGCAACAGCCCTCTCGAAATGATGCATGTATCATTTGACTTTACAATTAGATGTTGTGCAAGTCGTTGAAAATTGAGATATATAAAATCCAAGTTCAATATCGTACCGTAGTAACGGTAAAGGTTCATTATTGCGAATACTGCATGAGGACATGGCGTGGGAATACTCAGGGGAAGGTGGCGAGGCCAAGAAAGCCTCAATAGCTAAATGCTCAATAGCTAGATGTCAGGAAAATAAGTTCAGAAGTATGAAAGAACAACTGTTAATTTATTAATGAGACTTATGAGAAACTCATGAAAGTTGATGAGATAATTTATGACTATTAGGGAATTATGACTATGCCTGCCTGTCAATGTTAGTTGTCATTGAAAATTGCCGATGAATGTTAGCAGAGCACAGTCTTTAGTCTTTACGTACATGGGAATCAGCAGCGCGAGGTACAACAACCAGAACAAGTTTCTGCAGGGAACGAGGCCGAAAATGAGACTTTCACGGAATGATGTACCGGTGCTATGCGTGGTCTACGAATCCACGTGTCTGCCGAGTTTTAGTTAATTAATTCCTCTTGTCAGACAGAATCAAAGAAAAATGCATGTTAATCGAATGGGACGCAGATTACAGTTAGTGGCAAAAATAAAATTTTGTATGTTTTCTCTAATTAACTGAAAAGTATTAAGTCTACAGCCATAATTTTCTGCATGACATGTCTTCCGGCCATTTCCTGTCTTGTGGATGTGATATTATCATGCTTCTGATCGGCGTTGTATGCGACAATGTTACTCAATGTGGATGAAGTGGACCAGCATGTTGGTGTTTGTCGACAGTAGGAGGCTTACCCATGAAGTAAGTATATACTGGGACATCTGTGATATAATATATCTAAGGGACGTTCAACTCTGTGAGCATGCTGCCGACTGTGGGCGAGTGAAATCTTAACATTGATACTGAACATTGATTCATGAATACATGTACATGTATTAGCATGGAATTTCAAATATGCACTGTATCTCCAGTCAAAGACTGATGGTCAACCAATCAGGGTAGAAAATGCAGTGTAAAGATTGTAAAATAAACTATTCTTCTGAATGCAAGGGTACAGTTAATGGATTTCCGATCAAAAATGAAGAAGCAATAGAGTCATGGTTATCGAAAATACCGAATATGATAAAGAAAGAAGATATAACTCGCAAATAATCGCAGAATAAGTTTCGGCTGGTCGTGAGGAGTCTGATAACTTTCGCGTAACTTTCCTTATATTTGAAGCAGTTATATGTCAACTTATGGTTGAGAGGAAGCTTCCAATAATGAAACAGTGCACGACGGACGGTTTTCTCGTGGAATGTCCATAATAGTCTTTGTCTTGTCCTTTAATCTGAGTTTAATTATGGTTGAGGATCTAAAACGCATCCATGATCTCCTTTGGCTTTCCATCAGACAGTGTTTCTTATCTTGCTCTCCATCATCAAGCTTAGTACCCGCATTGTGTGTTTGTTGTCGTCTACAGCATTGATTTTTCTTTTATTTTTTCTTGTTTATGAATTACACCGTTCAGCTTCTTGAAGAAGGGATTCAAGCTCATTATTCTGCAACTTTTTATTGATTAAACATCGAATATCATAGCCATTCTTGATATTGGGATCTTTTCGCAATATAACATTAACATGGATTTTTGAGGGCAACAATGCAAGACATTTGAGGGCGCGTCAGCGCCTGAAAGTGTCCTACATTGTTGCCCGAAAAAAGCTATGCACTATCTTTTTTTCATGAGAAGTACTTGATGTGTACAACTGCTCACAAATGGCCTATTGATTAGAACAGAAGGTTCGTGATAACTGCTAAGTAGTATGTGCGTCTTTTGAGACACATCAAAACTAGTGTCCTCCATTTTCCAGAATAATAACTCGCATTCAAAGATAAAATCGAAAAACCGCATGCAGCATCTTTTATAGGCATGCTCGAATATCTGCCTGTTCAGGATCGTGAGCAATGAGATCAACAAAAAATTAGAGCGAAATTCGCAAATCTGTGGTCAGAAAATCAAATGCGGCCTACAGGTGGACATACAGGGGTCTACAGGGTCTTTCAAGTGGACTAAAGACGTCTTTGAACGAAGCCTTCAGGTTATACGCTCTTAACATCAGAAGTTGTGTCAAAAAAGGTCTGAGAAGTCCTAAACTAGACCAGCTATCAGAGCTTAGATTGGTGCCATCCTATTAAACTATTTTATATTACATTCTATGGTGACCGTTGATAGGGCATACAGGACATAAATACACACTTCATATACAAAATATGCAAGGACATTTTCAAAATACCAAAATTAAACAAAGCAAGCAGAATCTGGCAAGATTCACGGATAACTTGATCTTTAGAAGAGCATGAGAAGATCTCTGGTCACACAATGATGAAGCCTCTGTGATCTTGGTCTAAAGATGAATTTATTGCTTCAACCACTTTGCACGCTATCTACGAGCGATGCAATGAGTCCATCGTCAATAAACAAATCATCACGATGGAATGATTCCCTACAGTTGAAGCTGATAATCATCTTACTGTTGTTAAAATAATCCAAATATTAACTTCTAGTTAACAGACAAAAGGCTCCGGTTCCGCTTAAACTGTCAATTATTTCCAAATAATGAACGTCATCTGCTTTCCGCTTCACTATATCCGCATCTCAGCAATAAAATTGACCATTAGACTGTAAAAAAACCCGTGACAAAAACATTCTCAAAATCACCTGCCATCAATTCAGTTCAAGATTCACCCACTTGACTTCTATCAGCTCTACTGCTGTAGCAATGGCTCTCTACATACTGTCCACGCCTATACGTGACTAACTGAGGCAGATACGGTGTTGCTAGAGAACATGAAAACAGTTGTCAGACTTATGAAGCAAAATATGGTCAATTAGAATGATGATATCATTGGATGAAACACTTGTTGGCCGTAATCGTATTGGTAATAAAGATAAGATAAAAAACGATGTCATTAGTTGCGAGGCCTTTCGCCGATTCTTTTCGGGCAACACTTCGGAACGCGTGTATTAACGCTCGGAAACCTGTATTAACGCTCGCTCTTCCGTGGCAGTGACTTCAACTCCGTCCTTTCTTTCATTTTAACTGTATATAATGACTTGATTTTTCTTTTATTGTACGCGTTCCGAAGTGTTGCCCGAAAAGAATCGGCGAAAGGCCTCGCAACTAATGACATCGTTTTGTCTTATCTTTATTACCAATACGATTACGGCCAACAAGTGTTTCAACCGACTAAAGGCCATTTCACCATCATGCGCCAAAACTTTGGATAAAGTTTTGACGGCGCGTTGCCGCTTGGCAAAATGGCGACTCCAAGAGCAATTCTACGAACGGTGCTTGGACGAATCTCTTGTACCTCCTGACGTGCAGCGCAAGGTCGCTTACGGGGGCCTCCAAAGCACTGCCAACACTTGTCAGCGCAACCTGCAGGCTGAACTTGACGACCTCCGAATGAAGATGGAAAGCCAAATTCGCTTTCTTACTGAACACAAGCACGTTGTCTACCTGCTTGATCTCGTAGCGCTTATTAAATTCTCTAAGCTTAGTACTCAAGCGATCAACAATTGCCGCAAAAAAGTCAGCATTTCTTTGAAATATAAGTATAAAAATTCCATACCTTGGATTGAAGATAAATCCTATCCTTCTCCTTTGAATAAGCATATAATTAATCTTTCGTCTCATAATTTAAATAAAGTTGAAATCCAGGCTCTAAGTCGTGGCCTAAAATTCAGCATTCCGTCTAAGCCCCACCAACCGAGTGTGGATGCCGAACTTGAAAGTTATTTTCACCAACTCCAGTCCACCAGTGCAGTAGAAGAGCATCTTCCAAAACTAAAAGCTGAGTTAGTTTCTACTGCTAAGGATTTTTCTAAAAGACGCTTTATTAAAAGTCCTATAGATAAAAATCAGATGAACGCCCTAAAATCACTAAAGCAAAATAAGGATCTTGTCATCGCTAGTCCCGACAAAGGAAATGCAGTCGTCTTAATGAACAAGTCCGACTATGTTGAGAAGATGCAAGACATTTTGAATGATTCTAATAAATTCGAAGTCGATAATTTCGGGATCGACCTGACACCTAAAATCGAAAAACAAATTAACGAAGCCATTTCAGAACTAACTAGGAATCAAATAATCACTAATGCGGAGTACAACATATTAAAAAGTCGTGGCACCGTCATACCCCGGATGTATGGGCTCCCTAAGCTTCATAAAGAAGGGATACCGTTACGCCCTGTTCTTAGTATGGTTAATTCGCCATATCACAAATTAGCTAGGTGGCTCGTTGATATCCTCGCGCCCTTTCGTGAAGCAGTATGCAATCATACTCTAAAAGATTCGTTTGATTTTATCAATCGCATTCGCTCTATAGATTTAAGTGGCAAAATATTTTGTTCGTTTGATGTCACATCACTCTTTACCAACGTGCCTCTGGTGGAAACCGTTGAATTCATAGAAGTTATTAAACACAAATATAACATTGACATTAGACTAGATACTAAAAAGCTGAAGTCCCTCATTCTTTTGTGCAGTAGTAAAATCCAATTCAAATTCAACAACAAATTATATTTTCAAAAAGATGGCGTCGCCATGGGTAGCCCTCTCGGTCCCTGCTTAGCTGACATTTTTATGGGTTATGCTGAAAATCATCTTCAAAAATAGTCAGTGCTATAGCCCGATGCACTATTTTCGCTACGTAGATGACACCTTTGTTGTCTTTAATGATGAAAACCACATCACTAAATTCGCCTCCATGATAAATAGCGTTCATCCTAATCTTCATTTTACTAAAGAATCGGCTGAGGCCGGAAAACTTCCCTTTCTGGATGTGTTAGTCATAAAAAACAACGACAATTCTTTATCGACCTGTATTCATAGAAAACCGACGTGGATAGGTCTTTACCTTCATTTCTTTAGCTTTGTTCCTACTTCTTACAAAAGAAATTTAGTAAAAAATCTTTTCGATCGTGCGAGACGGATCTGCAGCTCCGAGCATCTCAATGCTGAAATAAAGTTTCTCTTTGAAACTTTACGCGATAATGGCTATCCATCTTCATTCATCGAAAAGTACAGCCTGCAAAGGCAAAGAGAAGCTGTTACTGGACCTGAAAAGAAGCCAGCTTACCTGATGGTTCCGTATTTGGGAGAACAGTTCTCAAGCGAAGTGAGAATGAGAGTCCGTGCTGCAACAGCTCTGGCGTTCTATGCCATCGAACCGAAGATCGTCTTCTCCACCACCAAGATTCCAGCTCGCCCCCTCAAGGATCCGCTGCCGCCGACCTGTGCCTCCGACATCGTTTACCAATTCACATGTAACTGTGGTGACAGTTACGTCGGACGCACGGAGAGGTGGTTGGCCAAGCGAGCTGATGAACACCTTCCACAATGGCTGATGAAGGACAAGTGCAGGCGATCTTCAGCAGCACCGACAAGCGCGGTCACGCGTCACACGATGACGTGTACATCGTTCGATCGCGCCAACGAGAAGATCTCCTACTTCAAGCAGCTGGTTCGCGCTCGCCACCCAATGTTGCTACCATTTCTCGAAGCGACAATGATAGCATCATTGCGGCCGGTTTTATGTGTCCAGAAGCAAACTGTATTAACGCTCGCTCTTCCGTAGCAGTGACTTCAACTCCGTCCTTTCTTTCATTTTAACTGTATATAATGACTTAATTTTTCTTTTATTGTACGCGTTCCGAAGTGTTGCCCGAAAAGAATCGGCGAAAGGCCTCGCAACTAATGACATCGTTTTGTCTTATCTTTATTACCGATATCATTGGAATTTAGACAGAAGACGAATCAGACTGATGTCTTTCCGATGGAGTGTAGGTGGAGGTGCACCCTACACCTGCTGGGTCAGCTGGAATTTGACCTCAGAGTTAGAATCCACAAAATAGATATCAAAAGAAGCTCTTAAAGTATCCAGTTGAGGTCGCTTGATGCAAATCACGTCCCATCAAAAAATGAAATAAAGTAAGCACATAAAAAATGATTATTGTCAAGTCTGCAGACCTGTGGCTATACAATCAAACCAAAAATAACAGACTGTTCCGAATTCAGAGAAGAATCTCAGAGACAAATCGCATATAGAATCTTTTATAGGCATGCTCAAATATCTGCCTGTTCAGGATCGTGAGCAATGAAATCAACCAAAAATTAGAGCGAAATTCGCAAATCTGTAGTCAAAAAATCAAATGAGGTCTACAGGTGGACATACAGGGGTCTACAATCAATTAATTGCTTTGTAATTGTAATATCAAGTAATTGATTGCATAGAATTTCAATTACAGATAATTGATTGTTTACAAATGCCAATTCCAGTTAATTGATTGAAAGGATGAATGAAATTGCAATCAATCTTTGGCAATCCCTGCCTTCTATACAAAGCATGTTGAAGAAATGCATCTCGGACTTAAATGTGAATTCAAAAACTTCATGAAATCATTTTTACAATCAGTTTGTCACAAATTCTCTATTGGAAATTCATGAGGCTTTCCATTAAAGCTGCTTACGAAAGATAAGCGAACAGATAGACGTGCAGTTTTGCAGTAGTCAAGAAGTGCTAAATGGTTTGTGAAGGTTTCAAGTGCAAAAAAAGCGTGCTAGCTCCCGAAATAAATAGCTTGTCCACAAAATTTCAATTACCCAATAAATGTGACGCCACTACTTGCAATTATTTATAGTCCTAATGCTTGCTATTTATAAACATCAATTTGCAATTATAGATCATCATATTGGCATGAGATGCAGACAATAAATTCGAGAGTTGCAGAAAGTTTTGTAATCAGGTTCCCAGGCAGCTGGTTTAAATGAACCAATTACTACACATGTATCATCAATTACATTATCAATTGCAACATACACATGCTCTAAGTGTTATCGTAGACTACCATTGGATTTATGATAAACATGGGTGATTGCGATATTATGCGATAGCTCATTCGGAAATCTGCGAATTTGCGTCTATATGGAAATGCCAGTGAACGAAATGCGAGGAAAGACTACTTTTCTATCTGTCCTATATTTCTTGATTACGTTAGCATTGAGCGCTCAGTGTATCAATGAAGTTCCTTGCCACACAAGTGGAGATAACACAAAGAACTGCTTCATTCCTAAAAATGAGTGTAAAAATATAAAATGCACATTTGACAAGAATAGAAACTGGAGAACCCAAAGTTGCATAGCTTGTAAGCAGAGCCCTGGGACAGTTGTTAAATGGACATATCAAAACAGTTCGATATTGCCTGCCAACACATGCTCTGTCTCGACAAATGTAAGCAGTTATCTGGCTTTGCCAAGATGCTTTGTCAATCGAGATATAAACCAGGGGATTTACACCTGTAAAGCAGTTGATGTTTCAACTGGTGAAATACTTTCATCACAGAAGTTTGATATGTCTGTGGGAGATTTAAGACCATTCATTGAATCACGATATCCCAATGAATTGGTGAAATTCAATGGTTTTTATTCATTCTGTGTTGATAGATACATATGGTCATATTCAAGGACAATCAATGGAACATACGGAGCTTTACCAAATGGGATATTTGTAACAAGAGGTGAAATGCTTAGCCAACGAATGACTGGTAACTTAGAAGGATATTACAAATGTACAGCAAGCTCTGATCGGTACAAGGACGTTGAAACCACAACAGAACTGAAGATGTATGGAAGTAATGACAATGTATCAAAGTCAGTATTCACCAATTGTGTACTAGAAACATGTGCTTCTCAACATCAGGACTTCAAAATCACTTGTAAAGGGCGTATTTTAAATGCAGTAAACTTCAATAGTGCATTGATAGGACTTTCATGCCCGTCAATGAAAGCTTATTTCCCAAATTTAAATCAAAACAGGTTCTACGATTATATTCGCAATGGTAAACCATTTACCCAGAATTATCAAGTGTTGGAATTTTCGGGAAACGCTTGGGACAATGATTTTGATGTGACATTGCAAGTCAAATCTCGTGATGAATCTTTTACATTACTTTGTAATTTTACCTTAGATGAGGACACACCACGCAAGGAATTTACAGAATTTCGTGTTTGTTTTACAAGGCAAGATGGATTATCTGCAGTGCCAATAACGCTGGCAACAATTTTGACCATCGCTTTTATAATAGTTGCAGCAGTGTGTTTCCTAAATTACTTCACTCGTGGATATCGTCGTGTGCATAGCTATCAACGGATGGACGAATACGCCGAAGAGATGCGATGAGTCAAAGAAACTGGAAGACACTGTGTTGTGAAACGATTGAGATTTCTCTGTAGAAGAGTCGAAGCAAGATGACTTGAACTTCGTGTATCTCATTATCAAAAGAAAGATTGAATTTGTTGCATCATTCTCTGATGTCTGCTATCTTTCAATAATCTCTCCCACCAGGGTTTATCAAAAAGTTATTGTAATTAATTTTGGGCAAGGGGTCCAGTTATGCTATTCATATTCTCCATTCACTTATTTTCCCCCCGGAAAGTTAAGAACTTACATTGTCTACTTATATTTCTAAATCTATGGTTCAATAATATAGGAATAATGGCAGTTTGTGCATTGCTGCCTTCTGTCGGCAGGCAGCAATGGCATTCCCCTGCTGTCATTTTTCAATGCGTATAACATAGAAGTTACTGCTAAGATCATAGACTTCTAATTGCAGAAGAATGTTCTTGGACAGGGAGTTTATAGATAGATGTAGATGTATATAAGTAAACAATGGAAATACGACATGAGATTTCTCGGTAAGTTGTGAAGAAATCGTCGGCCGCTAACGTGGCCTCTGATTTGTACATTACTTACTTCGACATCTCATATGGTATTCTTTCATTGATTATCCTCTAAATTTGTGAAGGCGATCTGCCGTAATATGAAAAATGCCATAGAAATTTTTGACAAAATTTGCCATAGATTTAGGTATTCTATGAATGGCAAGAAAATGTAGAAATCCGTGGTCGCGAAGCGGACGACGATTTCTACGATTTTCTTGCCCTTCTGGCTTCATAGAATACCGGTACCTATTTCCCTGGCCGGAAGATTAATTGTACAACATAATCAAACCATGCAGTTTCTCCATACAGTCAGTTACCCCTGCCAGGCGGGAAATGAATGAATGTATGCACTCATCTTCTCCTCGAGAAAATGATTTCGTGAAAATTATCATCATGTGTAATGATCAACTGTAATACTGAAGGGGAAAATAGAGCGCAAGATAGTGAAAAAATCTGGGGGGGATTTTAATTCACTCCATGCATTATCAGGCTTTCCGTTTGCTAGCTGTGTATCTCTTCTTGTAGATATAAAGTGAAACGTCTACACTTGGGAGACGATCGGTCCAGACAGAACAGTGCATGTAGTTCTTCTCAATTGGGCAAAGAGTAAATTTGGACTTGATCCTTTACCTTCCAGGGGAACACCAAAGCCGTTCAGAATTCGGTCATCAGGATCGTTTAACACAGCTGAAGAGTCATTTCAATTTGAGATGATTTTTTATTAGTATTTCATTTGAATCCATTTTCAAAAGTTGTTTTCATTATCATATTGCTTTTAGCCTCAGTGTCTCGATAAAAAATACCGAATTGGGTTGTTTCTTCACTTGCAGAAACTAAATACTAAAATGTGCGATTTTAGTGCTATTTGAGTTGAATTAAAAGTTTGAATTATTTGACCTTTGACCTCATCTAATACAATGATGTAATCTCAGCGATTATTAACCACCTTAACCAGATCTTTCGATTAGTGTACGGTTTATCAGTTTTTGTTGTCATTTTTCATTTCAAATAGTGATCTGATGGAAATTTGTTAAAAACTGTCAGCTTTTGTACCTTTGACCTTCGCCTCAGCCCAAGGATGGCATTAGAAATATAACTGATGCTGTTTTTCTGAATTCCTTTTCAGTGTCCTTTCGATTGATGTGGTTGGCGAAATTGATGCAATAGTTTTGGGAGATCAGCAAGGTGGGCGAAATTCGCCCCCACCAGTGGGGCACGTTCGGAAAACCACCCCATTGAGACGAGAGTTAAGTCTGAAGTATCAATTAATAAGGCCCTGAATCCTCATCAGTCTGATATGATCTTCAAGTTGCATAGAATCAGTGCTGGGACATTCCATTAAGATCTGCCACTTTGTTAATTAACTCTCGCACCGTTGGAAGGAGAGTGGTTTTCACCATCCCCCTCCCTGAGTTCCTAAAGCGAAACATCGGAATCGATGTAGTTCGGGCATGACAAAAACAATGATGGTATCCAATTTTCCACTATAATAGATCTTCACGGTATAATACAACGTGCACAAAATTATCAATAAGGAAAACGTGTCTTTCCGTCCTTGTTTCAGAGATTCGAGTATCTGGCCTCCATCATCAGCAGAAATGTTTTTTCGATAAAATCAAGATCTATTGAATGTCAAAAGTCTTGTAAAATACAGTTTGCATTCAAATTTGTCAATCATTCCATCTGTCAAGTCTGATGAAATGTGCTTAAACGCAGAAGACACAGAGTTTTCAGGGGAACCAAATCGTCAAGGACATCTGCACTGAAGAAATGCTTACAGCAAAACAGAAAGTTCACACAAATTTGAGAAAAGGTCGTTTCCCTCTCTTTCATTCACGAGGTTCTCTTTTGTACATGCTGTTTCTAAATTTCGATTTCATTTTGTTACCGAAATCACAGAAAAATTGTTCTCATCAGGAGAATGACAATATGTGGTCACTTCTGTGGGCATCGGGTAGCCTATTAAATGTTCCTTAACTCGGGTTACAAGATGTCGCGTAGTCTCCACGATACTTATTACTCACTACCTATTAGCTCTCGTCCCAATGGGGTGTTTTCCGAACGCGCCTCACTGGCGGGGAGGATGATTTCGTCCCCTTGCAGATCTCCCAAACTATTGCACCAATTCTGCTAAACCACACATCAATCGAATGAGCATTGAAAAGGATTCAGAAAAACAGTATCACTTTTATTTCTAAGGTCATCCCTGGGCTGAGGTGGAGGACGTATAGGTAAAAAACCGCCAATTTTTAACAAATTTCCATTAGATCGGAAATGTTTGATAAAAAATGTTCCACCATTTGAAATGGAAAATGACAACAAAAGCTAATAAACCATGTACTTATCGAAGGATCTGCTTAAGGTGGCTAATAAAACGCTCTGAGATTACATCATTGTATTAGATGAGGTCAAAGGTCAAATAATTCAAACTTTTAATTCAACTCAAATAGCACTAAAATTGCACATTTTGGTATTTAGTTTCTGCAAGTGAATAAACAGCGCAATTCGTTTTTTTTCGAGACACTGAGGCTAAAAGCAATATGATTCTGAAGGATTTCAATAATAACTGATCAGATGCAGAACTAAAAACTACAATAATAATAAAAACTTGTATTTCAAATTTGAATTTCAAATCTCAAACATGTACTCATAATATGAAGATTTTGCATTTGTGAATATCTCTATATCAATAGGAAGAATCCTTTATGTAATCTCAATTTATTTCATTAAGAATTGATGCCGCAATATACATTAGAAGTGAATATACCGAAATCAGCCAAAAGATTCCAAACATTCAAATTTTATATTAGCTATTACGCCAAAAGTTTTGTTCCAAAATAAATCTTCCTTCTGTAAAGCGTTGTATAATACGTAAAATAGAAGCTACTAGATATCTGGTGGCCATAACTTGCTTGGTGAAAGAGATATTAAAAAAATCGCCCGAAAAGCACCCCCATTAGGGCGAGGGTTGAATACCCAATGTGTGTGCAGTTTAGATTTCATTGAATGAACTCGGTGCCCCAGTGACAAATGTGAGATAAACAAATTTTGCAGTTTTGAAGATGAAATTTGACTGATCATGATAACAATACAGAAGGAAAAATAGTATTTTGGAAATCCTCCGCGTCATGACAACCTTATAGAGGTATTGTTTTTCTAAATTATCAATTTCAATTAGATGGATGACAGCCACGAATAGCCTCCATGCTAAACAATTTTTGTGCTGTCTGTGAGTGCAAATTGTGATCGAGTTGCCGATCTCTCAATCTCTTTATTTGATTCTATAGCCACATAATATAATATATTAAGTATTGATCTCATTAGGTATGCACCATACACATCTTATAATAGAAATGGTTAAACGTAAGGTTCAATTTTAAACATATGGTACTCTTTTTCATGCAAATTACCGGTTTTTCGGACTTATGGCTGCAGTTAAAAACCTGAAAGTGCAAACATCCTACATGAAATAAAGCTCATTCAATTGTATAATGACATCGAAGCAATTCATTCTTTCAAGAAACATTTTATTGCTGTAAGCAATAGGTTCACCTAATATGCTGAAAGTGAATCCCACGAATATTTTGTTATTTATATTGAATCGTCAGAACGGATAAACTCAATAGAGAGTCAATTCTTAATCGAATAAATGGAAATTCGTTAAGATAATCGTTAATTGCTGTAGGTATAGTTTCATCTGATGGGCTGAAAATACGTTTAATGAGCATTATGTCGTTTGTTCTTCATATTAAGTCATTATGACGGATAAATTCATTAGAAAGTCAATTTCCCATCAAATATAAATGGAAATTCGTTAAGATAATCGTTAATTGCTGTAGGCATAGTTTCATCTGATGGGCTGAAAATACGTTTAATGAGCATTATGTCGTTTCTTCTTCATATTAAGTCATTATGACGGATAAATTCATTAGAAAGTCAATTTCCCATCAAATAAAAATAGAAATTCGGAATGATAATCATTAAATGCCATGCACAGGTTTCTTGCATGAAAGCAAAAACTGAATTGCATGAATATCTCATTATTCAGACTGAGTCACTATGAAAGACAAGGCCGCTAAGTTATGTTTTCCCTCGCTAATTTGATAGATTCATTTCCGGAAAGAAATACCCAGGAATATGTGCGTCATAATGGTGAAATTGTCATAATAGAGTCAAAATAAAGCATTGCTTGCTTTAAAAAATTTCATAGATTTTCTTATTATAGTGGTTTCTTAAGACATTTGATCTATTTTCGATTGTAGAAATGATTGATTGGAGTTGAGGCATCATAGTAATCTTAGTATCAACTGTTGTGTGTTTTCATTTGTATTTGGGATCATTTCATGGGGAGTGAATGCACTTAGTGTAAGTTGTGCAACACTTTCGGCGCAGACTTCAGTAACGACGCATTTATTCCTTACCTCACAATCAATCATCGGCCTTTGAGATATAGTCGTGTTTCAATCTGCAATAAAAGGGTACTATTGTTGAAATTATCGCGCTGAATAGTCCAAGTATAATGGTCCAGTTTCAAATCATCTGATGACATGGACAGCTGACGTCTATAGAGATACAGACGGACAACCTAAGTCAATGTAAGGTAATAGCGCACCTCTGGGAGAAGTTTTGGGAAATACAATAGAAGCGGGTTGACTGTACAGTATTTGTCTGCTTTGGGGCAGATGTGGCTGCTGATTGCAACTTATCATTCCTTCAATATTTAGAAAACCTTTTCTAAAAGAAGCATCAGCATGAGAAGCAGTCAGAATGAAATTCGATAGGAATAGAGCGGCCCAAGAAATGCTAAATCCGATGAAAATGAATGTACCTCAGTGATTTGGCGTATTTATTTTCGGTGCATCAGAAATTGCACCTCAGGGTGTATTAAAACCACCCATGTTGACTACTTATTCAAAAGGTAGGACAAAAAGGAAGCGTATATTTTGAATAAATGAAAATCGTTATTTGCAAGGACAATTGCAAAAATCACAATGTAAGATATCAATACTATAGACAATGCACATAATTTAGGCAGCAGTTGCGTAACATAAAGAAATAATGCTATCACAAGTGGAATAAGCAACAGATCCTCAGAATGCATGTAATGCAAAATTTTGAAATACGGTCTTAAAAATGCAATAGAAGAGCGTATGAACGTTAGCTGTTCATTAAATTACAAGTCCAGGGGAAAAATGAATGCAAGCGACGAGAAGTGTGTGCAGCTGGCTGTTGAAAAAGTCTAGATCTCGGTAAACGTGTAGGCACAAAGTCGTGAAGGGGGTGTACATCAACAGACTCACATTTTCGTAGAAAAGAACAGGCTCTAGCCTTCCTCAAACTAGAAACTGTCGGAAAATCGGCACAGTCACAATGTCTTCTGCATATAATACGGTGTGCGCGTCTCTGAAATTTTTCTATCTTGTTCTCAATTCCCAGAGGCAACCATGCAAAAAGGGGTGCTGCATACAATAGCAAAGACAACACAATTGATTTAAAGTATATACAATAATTAATTTTTCACGTGGTAACAGCGATCGCAAAACTTTGAGAACATAGAGACGTTGGGAAGAAATTCGAAGAATTTGAGAAAAATGATTCTCCCAAGTCAACTTTCAATTCCAAGTCACACCCAAGATCTTCAACCGATCGACAAGTTGGATCTCTGGATATGTAGACTGAATGCACTCACTACGTCGAATAATCATTTGCTTTGTCTTGGAGAGATTGAGAGACATACCGTTCGCATTGATCCATTCCATAACTTTTGAAATTGCATTGCTAGACAAACTCTCCTTATACATCGGTTCAATCAGAGTTATGTCATCGGCGTACATGACAATAGATATTCCATAATCCAACAACGATAGAGTTCCCAAGAAAACTGAAAATAACACGGGGCCCAACACAGAACCTTGTGGAACACCGGAGCTAGTCTTGACAGTAGGCCCAAAAACGCCTTTCACTCTAAGCCGCTGCCTCCTATTGTCGAGATAACTTTTCAACCAAGCTATAAGACCACTGCTCACTCCGGCATCACACAATTGAGTCAGTACAATATCATGTCTTGTCATATCGAAGGCCTTTGTCAAATCAATACAAGTCACTGTTACAGTCGAAACGCTTTCACAGTCCAAATATTCAGTAACAGAGTCATGAATTCTCACAAGAGCACTGTCCGTAGAACCATGTTTAAGAAAGCGTACTGTGAGGAACCATACAGTGGTAACAATTGCTCATAAGAAGATCGAAGCACTAGACGCTCAAAAAGCATAGTAACAACAGACGTTAGTGAAATTGGCCGAAAATCAGACAATGTTGGAGCACGTGTTTTAGGAAGCGGGAAAACATCGGCTAGTTTCCAGCATGATGGAAACACAAAATCCTGGATCAATCTTCGAAAAATTTGGAACAACGGATAGCACAAAATTTCATCGCCTTCACGAAGGAGCTGGTTTGGAATACCATCACAACCGATAGACTTTCCAGATTTGAGGCTGACAAGTGCATCTTTGACGTCGCTTCCATTGAATCCAATAGTCAATGGTTCGCGACATGGCACACCATGAACAGAGGTACTTGTATCAACTGAGTTGTTGAAACTGATGCTGAACTCAGCCTGCAAATTCAGCAAAAAGTCATTGACTCCCCAGTGTTCCTTTATCAACTCATCAAAACTGGTCGAATGCTTTTTACCTCGAAACTCACTTACCACTTTCCAGATATTCTTAACAGATTTTGTGTTTCTTTGAACCCATAAACTCTTTGCTTTGGCTATCTCTTCTTGAACTTTTATTTTATAATAATCAAACAGCACCCACTGTCGCGTTCGATATGCATGCCACCTCATATTGATAAGTTGTTTGGGTACTGGGGTAACCCAAGGCTTATCATTACACGTGAAAGTAACAAAAGATGATGGAACAAACGTCATAGCACTGTACACACATGAATAAAACTCTTCACACATATCATCAACTGAGTCAGCTTTTGCAATAGCAGAGAAATCAGGTTTATATAACTCAGACAAAAACATATTCATGTTTGATCTTCGAAAATCCCACACTTTGAAAATTGATTTATAGGAGGTGTCACAATTTTTGCCATAAGGGAAAACTGCATTGTGATCAGAGGAAGATATACATTGTAGGTGGACCAACACATGCATCATCCCGATACAAATCTGCAAAATCGATGCTTAGCCACATCTGATCAAAATACGCATCATTACGTGTCGGAGGCTTAACACAATTACACAAAGAGAATTGTTCAGCAAAAAATGAATTGTCAAATCTATTAAAGTCGCCGCAAATTATGATATTTGACTCGGGAAAAGTTAAAAGTTCTGAATCCAACATATCAATGAAAAAGTCTTTGATTTGCACATATTCAATTGCTTTTAAATTCGGTGGTATGTATACACAAGCAATGAACACGTTCAAAGAAGGAATTCGCAATTACAAAACTTCTATAGGTTTGGGATGAATGTAGCCATTAATGGAGGTACAAGAAAAACTCCTGTCTATGCACATACAAACACCACCTCCGATTCGTCCAATCCTGTCAGTTTGATAGAAATTATAGCCACTTTACAATTCATTACAATTCAGCCATGACTCAGTAATAAACACAATATGTGGTTTCATAGAAGAAATCAAAACCGACAACTCATCAATCTTTGGGAGTATTGAACGCGGATTAGATAACATCAATGTTGGGGCACTTCCTTCAAATTTCTTTGTAAAATCATTCACGGAAAATTTTGAATACTCGGATTGACATCACAGCGCCTCATGACTTTGTCTCTGTAGATTACCACGTCTTCTCCACTGTCTCTGAGATCTTCGAATTCTTTCCTCATTTGCGCATGTTGTTCCATTTGAAAGGTGCTACGATCTGAATTAATGTAAATCCACAGTTCCTCTCAATTTCCTCGAATTTCGTAAAATAGAGCTTTTCACACTGAGGTCAGACAAAGTCAGACGTAGAAGCCGAAGCTGATTAGGTTTCGGCTTTCCGATACGACTCGAATTCTTGATCATATAATTATTCATAGACGAATGGAGGACAGCTGCAACCTTAGCAAACTCCCTGTGGTCGTGTTCCTTTCTTTCATCAACAGATCCATCAACTTCAGGGATGCCGGACACAATAACATTATTCATGCGATGCAGTTGCTGTTCCATCTCCTCAGATATGAACATGGAAAACTTTGTCCAAACATCGTCTAAGACCTCCTTCAATGCGAGAATCTCCTGATTGTGAGTTGCAACTGTTGCTGTAATGTCACACATTTTCAATTCTATACCCCCAACGCGAGATCGAACTCCCTCGAGGACATCAGAAATCTTGTTGATCTCCGATTTGAATGTGTTAATCAACTCTAACTTGCAAGCATTTATAAGTCGTTCAACATCCGTAAGGAGGCACCTACAGCATTTTTTGAACGAGTATTTCTTGCAGGCGTGTGATCCTTCGACATGTCAAGGAAGAAAAAAAGCAGCAACCAGGAATCGAACACACGAAAATCAGTTCGTCGTCAGGATAATCGGTGACTTTGACCAACAAGCTGACATACCAGACACGTGCAAGTGATCGTTCAGAAATTAATAATCAGCGAAAGTAGAAGACTGCCACAGAACAAGGCCGCGTGTAAATGCAACTGCATTTAAGACACTATAAAGAAGCGTCTAAAATGAGAGCATTAAAATATCATGTTTTCTTTGTTTTAAAACATAAAAAGGATAGTTTTTTGAACCCTAGTCCCGCACATTGGCAGGTGGGTGTGTAATAGTGACCCTAGAGTTGCACCACTGAACTTCTCCGTCCTGCATGTGTGCAGCAACTAGGGATACGGAGTCCTATCACTTTGATGGGACTCCGACTCCGGGTGGCAAGTATATACGAGCATAGACTTTTTGAAAAAATTGTAACCTACGCTGTACATCATAGATCATGTAGGCATACCTGAACCTATCTTTAGTGATCATTGCTGTATCAATTATCAGTCATTTTCGATGAAAGTTTATCAAATGTCGCTTTAAGTTGGATGCATGCGACTCGGCTCCTCCCATCTTCTTGATGTGTGCTTCACACGGCTTTTCTACCAGGCAGGAAAATCCCAATCATTCTCCAAAAAAATGAGTACACCATAGAGTAGGGATATATAGGTAGAGTTTCGACTCAAAAAAGTATCTGTATACAGTGAAAATTTTTGTATCAAAAGATTCAGTTTTTCGCGGAGATTGCGTTCCCGTGGTCCAAAAAATTGTTTAAGCACTTTTGAAAAAAGTCAAAATTTGCCAATTTATGTACTACTGAGATGACTCTCCTCTAGATTAGCATGAAACAAGTTGGATATCAAAAGGAATGAATATTTGCTAATAAGTATCCTAACTAAGCGGAAATCAAGCTGATTATCAAGGGAATTTCATGATCCGTATTATAATGGAAGTCTTCATGCAATAGTCGAGATATTATTCGTGCTTTCTTGGCTGAAATTTCAAGTTTTTAATTCAATTTTCAGCGGCATGATTTTATCATTCGATCACTAAATTCATATTTCATTTCTTGAATCTGAATAGTGATGTGGACCCATTTACATCTTTCAAAGTTAAATGAAGTCATTGTCTTTGATTCTGTGATTTTGCTGTGCCAGTGGCAGGTTGCCTGTGTTATGATCACGCTTGAGAAAATACTCTTGAGGTTCAGCATGAAAGTGATAGGAACCCATCGAATTGCTAATTTAGCAAATATTAGATCTCCAAGGCTGTCATGAGAATCTGTAAAATACCATAATCCCTTCTACATTGCAATCATGATCACTCAATTCAGTGGCAATTTCTTCAAAACTGCAGAAATTTGCTTATCTCACATTTGCTGACAATGCCCCGTGTATCTCCGATGAGTTCATTGAGTAAAATCGAAAGTGTATACACATTAGGGATTTAATAAATGCGGAGTTACCACTTTACCTAATATACCTACCCTATGGAGTACACTTTCGATTTTAAGATGCGCTTTGGGGGAGAGATGACACACGATTAACGTGAACAAACTAACTCAAACAAACTAGTATTTCATTTTTGTCTCTGATGTGACCTTTGGCGCGTAGGTGTGATCGAGACTAGGAAGGCTTGTCTTCTCTACTAAATCACCGAGTGAAAAGACAATCCTTTTCTCACTATCACGATTCATTCCCTCAACTATTACAAGCTTTGTGTGCACTGCTGTCTCTGTACTTTTGTTTGACGGAGAAAGTTGACATCAAGACAGTGACAGCTATGCACGAGGATAAATAATTTGTTTGAATTATATTTCGGGTCTAGTTATAGGCGAGGTTATTATCATTTGATAGGACTCCGGGACTCCGACTCCGCATCCATGGTTTTAAGTTTCTCAATCAGTTAATTTTTATTTTTTTGCCAATTTCTTTATCCAGTACTGCTATCTAGTTCTTTCTAGTAGCCTATTACATATTCAGTATTTCTTAGTAGTATTCAATGTTATGTAAATTGCTTCTTGAATTCATTTTACTCCGACTCCGCATCCCTAATATATGTAAAAAGTGTCACTCTTCCGTGGTAATTTTTGCAAATTCATCTTATTTTTTATTTCATTCAATTTTTTAATTTTAAATTTACATAAAATTCTGCTTTTTACTGTAGTTATCTTTATTTTCTATTTTGATAGTCAGATCAATTACTATTGCTATGGGTGAGATGTAACCCATAACCACTATCTGTCGCATATTTCTATTCCTCCTTTTCCCTACTGAAGTTTGTTAACATAGTTTGTTAACAAAGTTGTTAATATACTTTCAACTAGATTTCTTATCTACCCCCTTATTTATGTTAATGTGAAATTTGAATTTATGACTTTTGCATCTATGTTTAATTTCTTCTATCTGATGATGGTTGCCGAATAGCAGCCGAAATTAATTATACTTTAATTAAGTTACAGTATCGTTAAAACTTTGGCTCTTCCTCAACCATTAACTAAAAATTTATTTTTTCCGTCTCACTTTTTCTTCCTTTTATTTTTACTTTATCTTTATTTTCTTCACGTCATTTACTCATCTATTTATTTTCATTTCATCTGACTTTGTACATGCATCTCTTAATTTATAATCTCTCAATTTATGAAGTTATCAAACCAGCATTGTACAATCATGCTGGTTATTGTCATCTCACGGCAATGTTGACTCACAGCAAGCTGTAACCCGACCGCTGTTTTCTGCCCGCGACGGATGAGTTTTGTATCGGGGCGCGTGTGAGAAATCTTATCATCTTGAGATTTTTGTCATCGCTAATGAATATATCTATTACTTTAGTTACATAATCAGAAGAAATCAGTGGTCCTTTCATCTGACATATCGTCAGACTTTCGATGATGGAAAGATGGAGGCGATCTTTAGCCTGCTTGTGAACTTGAAAGCATTCGTCATTCGAGTTCATAGAAATCCGACAGTCTATCGTTTTGAGGACTTTACCATCCTTAGAGAAAATATCAATCACGCCAGGTGAATGTAATCGCCTTAAGGGTCATTCTAAAAATCTAATTGTTGATCGTATGATCGTATGCTTTAGGACCTATGTACCACCTGTAAGCAAATTGATGACTATTGAACAGTGAGGTGAATTTTCAAACATTTAATGCATAGCGAATTTCTATTTTTTTTAAATGTTGTACATGTATAGTTCGCTTGTCTATCACAAATATATTGGATCTTATTTAATGTGAAAATAACTGCCATTGTTGTAAGTTGTATTTATATTTATAAAAGCAGGAAAAACGAAAGCACTGAAGACATGCAGTTTATCTGAAAATGTCATTATGCAAGTGTTTATTTCATCATATTGCTTCAGAACCATGTTGATAGGCCATCATATGAAACTGTTTAGAGAATCTAAAGGATCAAATGTGGAAAATATTTCTGATTTCAGTAACAATGAAGATATATCACCTTTCAAATGACAGCCTAAGTCGTTGGCGCGTAGCACCAGACGATTTAGGCTGATCGTTTGAAAGGTAAGATACATTATGTATGTATTGTTACGGAACCCAAAATCTAGGACATCAAAAATCCAAGATTTTGATCTGTAAATGACTAAAATCCATGATAAGATTTCTACATAGTCCATGTAGCTCAGAACATTAAAGTATGTCAAACTTGAGATATCTACGAGTCCAAATTGTGAACCATGGGAATCATCTCGATGTCATTTTCACGGGGAATGCGGAAATGGATGGTGATATGCTCCTATCTCAATGGTATTACATAGAAAATTAGAGGGCCTTAATCATGCAATTAAGGTCATTTAATTTGGCATTGGAGATATGCAAACGACTCGGCTGGATATGAAATATCGGCTGACAACCCTACTTACTAAGTAACAATAAACATCGGTCAGGGGACTAAATATTTCAGGCTCGCTTCCAGGCGTGTCAAATTATACCTTCCCCAGATCAAAATGATAGATATCTATCTTTCTGAAGTATTGATTGTACAATTTAGGAAATTATAAGCTTATGGTGATGAGATTTAGCACAAGGAGTAGGCTGTGACAATCACAGAAAATGTAATTATCTAAGTAAGAATTAGAAATCTCAAATTGAAAGCGGCAACGTTTCCGAGGAAAGTAACGTTGATCTTTCATGCGACGAATATGATCAGTACGAGTTAGTCGCGAGGACATAACGAGAGAATTAGTGATAAAGAGAATTCACACAATTTTCTTCTCTGAATGCGGAAATTGAAAATGCGTTCGCATTGAAGGTTGTAGAAATAAATTGACTGAAAAAAACAGTAATGAGCGAGTGTAATAATGTCTAAAAGGACGTAAAAGGAGATCGTTATTCGCAATAGTGAACGCACTTTTGATAAACATCAGAATTATTTCGATCTCTCACGGGATCGCTCGCTGATGGCTGTGTTGATAATCAATTTCAACGCAAGTCACGTCGGATTATTATTTCAGCAGTGATATTTTGAAAATATTACATAAGTTTGGTCAAACACAACGGGTTCGTGATGTCGTCACTATTCCTCTTTAAATCCGGATAATAAAATTAATAAGGAATTCCTCTTAATTCCTCTCTAAAAATGCTTTCAATTCAGTCAAGCGTGATGTGATTTTAAAAGAAGTGATTGAAAATCTGCCTGAGATTTATCCTTTTGTTCGTAAGACATATTTGAAAGAATCTAACCTTTGGTATTGTGATCACATAATTCATTCTTCAGAGGGAATTCAGCAGGGCGACCCACTCGGTCCTCTTCTATTTTGTCTCGCAATTAAAGACATTACCAAAAATATTCGTTCAGAATTAAATTTATGGTATTTGGATGATGGCACGATAGCCGATATCACCGATGTCTTCGATGATTTCCAAATGATATCAGAACAAGCAAGAGAAATTGGCTTGACTGTGAATCACCAAAAATGTGAGCTGATTGTGAGAAAATTGAATTCGACAACAGATATTTCAAATATTTCACACATTATTTCCGAAACTGGAATGAAGGTAATCGAAGCGAAAGATGCTGTTCTTTTGGGATCACCTATTGGCATGGCTGCAATTAGACCTGCGCTGCAACGTAAGTTGAACGACTTCCTTCGACTAAGCTCCACATTACAAAGTTTAGATGCGCATGATGCTCTTTTTCTACTGAGAAACTGTTTTTCAATCCCTAAATTGACGTACATTTTGCGTACTGCATCTTGTTTCTATTTCCATGGCATTTTAAAGGAATATGATGCGGCTATTCGTGAGACACTCAGTAATATCCTTAATTGCCAACTCAATGAAACAGCATGGAATCAAGCCACACTATCAATCTCAAAAGGAGGAATTGGTGTTAGAAGCGCTGTACAGCTATCTCTACCGACTTATCTGTCTTCAGCTCACACTACTGTTGATCTCTGTTCCTCACTTTTGTCACAATGCAGTTTGCCGGCCGATTATTTCGTTATGTCACTAAGCAAGCCAATTAAAGACTGGAAAGCAGTCACAAATGCCGAGCTCCCACTCAATCCAAGCAGTCAACGTGCATGGGATAAACCGATTCTAAAGTCAGCATTCGATCAGTTGGCGGGTTCGATAGTATCAGCCGCATCGAAAGCGCGGATTCTTGCCGTCTCTTCCAAGTATGCAGGAGCATGGTTGAACGCATGCCCAATACCATCACTGGGCCTGAAGTTGAATAACAGCCAATTGCGGATCGCATGTGCATTACGTTTAGGTCTCCCTCTTTGTCAACAACATGTCTGTGTCTGTGGAGAAACTGTGGATCAGTGTGGATTGCATGGCCTCCGATGTAAGAAGAGCGCCGGAAGAAATACGCGCCACCAAGATGCCAATGACCTTATTCGACGGGCCTTGGTATCAAGTGGAGTTCCTGCCATCTTGGAACCTCCAGGAATTTTCAGGCAAGATGGTAAGCGTCCCGATGGACTTACCATGATACCATGGAAAGGCGGACTATCAGCCGTCTGGGACTTCACTTGCCGAGATACATGTCACCGAGCTATATCGCTTCATCGTCGCATGTTGCAGGCAAAACTGCATCTGAAGCAGAAGACCGCAAGTTGTCTAAATATTCAGACTTAACATCTACATATAATGTCATCCCCTTCTGCATAGAAACGATGGGAGAATGGGGTCTATCTGCAATCAAATTTGCGAGACAAATCGGCTCTTGTATAGAGGAGAAGACCGGAGAAGAGCGATCAACAACCTTCCTCTTCCAGAGACTAAACATCGCCGTTCAGAGGGGAAATGCCATATCCATCCTTGGCACATTGCCGAAGACTGCAGGGCTGGATGAAGTTTTCAACTTGTGATTTTTTATCTCACTTTTGTATCTCGTTGTAATTTTATACCTTCTTGACTTCAATAAAGTTATCAAAGAATTCCTGTATGTAGCTCTTTAAATTATGGATTTGGACAGTGGTCAAAGATGAAATTTCACGATCATATATTGCTAAACATATTTGAACTAACAGGAGAATTGAATTTCGTTGCATAGATGTTGACAAGTGAGTTGGAATCTTATATGTAACCCACTCTGACGATGAATTACCCTGATATCTACTTAAAATTCTCACTATATATTTCTCCGGCCAAAAGACAATAGATATGTCAAAGTAGCAATGCTTTATTACATTGGAAAGAAAGCATAGTCTTAGTCCGGGAGATACTGACACTTTCTTCCTAAATTTGCGCATAAAGGGCTTGGATTTGTAGATCTTGAAACGATGAATACAAAAATCAAATTCTTAAGTGTCACAGCCAATCGCTTTCGGTTACAGGAAAGGTTGAAGGATTCCCATTGGAATACAATGGTAAAATTCAAGAAATATCTATGGATTGTGAAACACTTGGCAATTTTTGTACATTTTATTTTTGAAAAAAAACTATTTATCAGAATGACATAAAATTTGAAACATGATTGAGTTCAGAACATCAACTTCGATGTAAAAGTTGAATGAGTCGCATGATTCAGTATTTGATGTCTGAGAGCCTCTACAAAATGAGTAAATTTCATGTTTTGACTTAATTTTGGCGATTTTACTCAGTTTGTACAGGTTCTCAGACAGCAAATACTGAATCATGTGACTCACTTCAACTTTTAATATAGGAATTATAGCTATGTGTCGAGGGTATAAATTGGAAGATATCCGAAGGCGCACAGCGAACGAGGATGTCTTCCAATTTATGCTCGACGACAGATAGCTATAGTTTCTATTCATGCCTGAACTATCATGGATTAAAAAACAATAGTGACGTAGTCCATAGATGTCGATGAACAAGTAATAGCATTGAAATGATCATGTTTGAAATAGATACATTATATGAAAACGGAGGACATAAATGGGTAGTTGTAGCTCCATTGAAAATACATTGAAATTGGCGGGCATAAATTGGAAGATGTGTAGTGCGCTGCGCGTCTTCGGATATCTTCCAATTTATGTCCCTTAACAGATAAGATAACTATAAGTCCTATATTATGGGCTTTGTCTCGTCATCATAGGTTTTTTAAGTGAAGGGTTTCCTATTTCTATCTAGGACCATAGAGTAGGAGGGATACACAGGCAGAGTGTCGACTCAAACAAGTATCTGTATACAGTACAAATTTTTATATGAAAATATTCAGTTTTTTGCAGAGATTGCGTTCCCGTGGTTCAAAAAATTATTTGAGCAGTTTTAAAAAAAGTCAAAATTTTGCCAATTTATTCACTACCGAGATGACACCCCCATACAAGTAGTATGAAACAAGTTGGATATCAAAAGGAATGAATATTTGATAATAAGCATCCTAACTAAGCGGAAATTAAGCTAATATGCAAGGGAATTCCATGATCCGTATTATGATGGAAGTCTTCATGCAAAAGTCACGATATTATTCGTTCTTTCTTGGCTGAAATTTCAAGTTTTTAATCCAATTTTCACCGGCATGATTTTCTGATTCACTAAATTCATTGAATCATCTCAAATTGATATTTTGCTGCATAATTTCAAATGCACAGTAATTAATTCATTTTATCTGTTAAGTTAGTCCGAACATAATATTTTAGGCATACAGGATAATTAATTCCCACGAGTTCAGTATTTCAGAATCTCATACTGAATACTGTGCACCCTGTTGCTGCTTCCTTTGCTAAATAGGCCATCTTAGCATTCCAGCGGCCAACAATCAGTCTGAGAGATTTTTTTCGGCATTCGTTAACATTATCAGATGACGGAGAGATTGTTTGAAGTGGTTCAATGTCGAGATATTGACTAATTTGCAAAGTAATTATCCATAGTTATAATATATTGTGGTTTTTTATCTCGTATTCATGGAATTTTAGTGAAGGGTTTTCTTCTTCTATTGATAGTCCTTCAACAGTTGCTATCATGCACTCTGGATAAGCGGGAATTCCGCTTAAACGGGTGAAAAATCAAAAACATTTCCAAACACATGTAAAACCCTCCGGTTAGGAGGGATAGCTTTCAGAAGTCTCTCAGTTTAAGCGGGAGATTTTTTTGAATTTCCTATCATAAAGCTTTTTTAATGGACAACTGGATTTGAACTTTTGCATTAACAACAATGAAATTAAATAAACGATAGATCAAAAGATGTGCAACTGGTAGGATTCGAACCTACGACCAAGGTTAAGTTGACCTGTGCTCTAACCAAATGAGGTACGAGCTACTTACGCGACTGTGTCAATTTCAATTTCAAGAGAATTATATTTTAGTGGCATTTAGTTACATGACTACAAGATCACTTTACAACAAACAATGATAATAAAAGCATGACTAAAAGAATGAAAGTTCATAAAAGTAGGAAGATCAGTAGGAAGACTATTCCAGGCACGTACTGTAGCAACGATAAAAGATCGACCTCCCGAGATCGGTCGACGAATTCTGAGAACCAGAAAAAGTCGCTCATCAGAAGAGCGAAGTTGATATCCACGAGATATTGATGACACTTAATGTGGCACTTGTGTCAATTGGCAGGGTCAAACCTTCACCACCACACATCAGTTGTCAAGGCAGTAATAATCAATGAATAGATAGCACGTCACAATTGTGACCGCCGACATTAAGGCAAGTAGCGGGGATCGATTGTCAACCAAAGCATCTTAAACCATGTCGTGAATGCAATTAACAACAATGAAATTAAATAAACGATAGATCAAATTGCCATGCAAAAGATGTGCGGCTGGTAGGATTCGAACCTACGACCAAGGATAACTAGACATGTGCCCTAATCAACTGAGCTACGAGCCACGCGACTCTGTCAATTGGCAGGACCCTCACCACCACATATCAGTTGTCAAGGCAATAATAATCAATGAATTTAATGAACCATTAAGTAATTTTCCTATATTTAACCAATGAGCTCGAAACTTATCACTCCGCTTAAGCGGGAACTGCGGATAAGCGGGAGAGAAATCACCCCCCCCAATTTTAACAGTCCCACTTATCCGGAGTGCACTGCACCAGAAACTCACAAAAATCTTAAAATGCTGGTTCTGCCTGATCTCGCTGCATTGTCATTTGTACTGAATATTAATTCTTTAATATCAATTTTATAAATGATGTTGTCACGTACAGCAGACTACGAGATAGGCGAAGATACAAGTATGAAGCTGAATGATGTTTTGTCTACTGCGAAAGCTCTGTTGGCGCTCGAAATAGGAAATTGTATGTCTTTCTGCTTACAGAAGAAGCATGTGATGCAATTTATCTCAATATACACTAGGTGACATGCCACGCTCAATTACGCGTAATTACACATGACCGTAAACATCCGTGGCTATGCGTGACATTGCTGCAACATCTGTCGGCAGTCATGTTATAGACTTTGCGTCTCATGTGTCTACATGTATCAGAGGCTAAACAATGTGATAGGACCTGAATTTCATGCTCAGGGAAGAAAGAACATGCTTAGCGGTTCATCCGTGGTTCAAGCGGCAACGCAGACAACCGTGGACGCGCAAACTATAAACGCTCGCCCGCGCCCATTCATAAACATTCCCCATGTTTTGACAGTATCAAATCAAGTGATTGCTGACTCTTAGTGCAGCGCGTAGAAGAATAGAATGTCTTTAACCACGGATGTTTGGGCTGCTCCGTAATTACGCGTGAATTGCGCCTGGCAATGTCACCTAGTGTAGGCATGCTATCATGTAAGTACATTAAGCTTTCTAGCCCCGAGGGATCAATCCCGGAATCCCGGTATCAGAAAAAGTCACGTGATTGCTGACTCTTAGTGTAGCGTGTATGTACGCACGTAGACGTATAAACTGCCCTTAAACACGAATGTTTGGGGTGCTCCGTAATTACGCGTGGTAATGTCACCTTGTGTGATTTGAAATGGATAGGAGATACACAAGGTGCTTGCGAGCATGGCAATTACTCAGCCAACCAAATCTATGGGAGTAACAGCTGAAGGTTGGAAAATAATCGAGAATTACATAAATTCGAGTGACTCTTTGCATCAGAGAAAGATGGATGTATGCAGCAATGGAGAAAATTCTGGTCTGTGTTATCTGGAATTGTGAGTTTGCGAATATTATAAAATCTTAATGGAATTTTAATATCGAACACAATGACATATTAATACCGTGTTTCCTCTAATAACCGCAGAGGCGTTTATTTACAATCACCCATGACCCACCTGACCCACGGCATATGTGAACCACGACCAGTAGCGTCGCGTGCTCCTTGACCATAGGCCTTCACTCGGCATTGGGATGCTATTTCTATACAAAGCACTTTTATGTCACAACATTAATTTTCATAAAAGCTGAATTTTTAATAACAATTTTCCGAACATTTTTTAAGGTCAAGTGAAAGTGCACATGAGAAGTGATTGCTCATGTGACTTAACCGCCTTACTCAAGGAGCTGAGATCACCATGTCCCCTCTGTCCAGACCACATTTTCTCGAGAAAAAAGGAGGCAAGGCGAAAAGTTTCTTGCGTTTTTGACGGCCGGTCAGCCACTCACATGTTTGAAATTTTGATGCATTAAAATGTCTTGTGTATTTCTTATTTCTTTCTGTGTGAATACTTTCAATTTGATATCAGGTGTTGGCCTACCTTGCTTGGCCTACCTTCATCTTTTCAGTATATTCCCTTGGGACGAAAGGCGTGGTAATGATCTCATCTGCAGTACTAAACATAGTGTCACATCAATCACGTAAAAACAAATTATGGAATTCTACCGAATCTGGGTGTTCGAGTCAGACGCATTACTCTGCATTCATCGGAGAACGCTCATCATCTGATCGCAGTCTTGTCTGAACGTCATCCATCTGCCACTGTTGACGTATTGGCTTCTCTCACATTAAGCGAAGCTAGCAACAATTGGGTTGCGCTTCCCTTACTATATTTAGGCACCGCGCCTCGATCAAGAATTGCATAGAATTTCATTGCAAAAATTGGAGAAGGCAAAGCATCATGTCTATCGGGAAAGCCAATATTTACTCGAGCGCGTGCGCTCACTGCCTCACAAGCACACAACTCTCTTTCGCTGTCTGAACATCAGTGCTCCGTCTGAACACACGACTATAACTTGTGTGTCTAATTGTTCGAAGAAAACAGCTGTGATTCAAGCACGCGCTGCAAAACTGTTCACTCTTGAGGTTGAGCGTCTGATTTTGAGACGGCAGCTGTGCACAGCTATCACGAGAAGCTATCGAATTTAAATGAATGATGACACTTTTCATTTTTGTAAATGTTGGTAAATAATTTTTGAGGATGCGCAGAAGGCCTCGCAGGTACGGAGAAGACGCCACTGCCCACGACCCACCTGACCCACCGACTTTTCACGAAAACAGGACCCACGACCCACCTGACCCACCACATCTTTGACCCACCTAACCCACATGCTGCAAGGGTGAATGATGTGAGTGCAATTTCCTTTTCTGACATCATCTTTAGTTTCATTTTCATTTAAGATTCTAGGTCTATCTAGGTCCTCGTAGCATCAAAATTGTTGTTAAGATTTGTTATGAAGATTCAAGTGTATCACATCACTTGTCACATGATAAATAGACATGTAACCTCATCAAAATTATCTTATTATCAAAGTTCATGCACCACAAATGCCTAAGGTTCAAAAAAAATTTGAACGATTCTGTTTCTTGTTATAATTCTTGACTTTCCTTTTTTGTGCCACCTATTTAACTCGTAGAGAGATGATTAGTTAAGTTGAGGGCCCTACAGGCTAAATTTCAAAGTTTACATTTCTTAATTAAATGAAGTTAAAAAACAAGATTGCAATAGGCCTAAATCATTTTTTCATGTATTTATTATGTTAGATACTACATGTGTGAAAATTATCCCACAAAAATCGTCAAACTAATATTTTGTTGCTTCTGTTGGCAATCGAATTAAATTTCATTAACTTCCGCTAATTATTAAGTAGAAAGTTGCATATTTGATGTAAGAATGACATTCATTGAAAAGCAAATGGAGTGAGCATGCGTAACGCGAGAATAGAAAATTGCACGAGGACAAGATTATAATTCAAGCTTACTATACATATAGATGAATACATATAGATATATATAATGGCGCTACATGTACGAGTACGTTGTGATAACAATCACTAGTGACATCATGTAAATATTCCTACTTTCATTGATACCAAATCAAATATCAAAACGAAACTTTTTATTGATACGAAGTGTCAAAAAATATCTCCTCACAGAGCTCTGCCGTAAAAAGTCTGTGTGAAAGGGATAAGTCTATATCAATGACCGTCGTATGAATTATCGTATTTCAGATTATCATGTATCGTATGAGCAATGAGATGCATGGAACATGTATGATGCAAAAGTAGATTGAACGGCTAAATACTTTAGATATGAAGAATGTATATTATCAAGATATTTTGATCAATTACAAATTTCGAAAATATTTAGGCTCTGATCAATCTTTACTTATGTGGAATCCTTTTGTAAATATATGACCTTGACTTTGTTTTTCTTCACCAACGAAACTACGTGTAAAATCATACAAATACAAATTCTGTTGTACTCTCAATAAAATTGTTCATGAAACTAGAATGAACTTTTGTTTGTCGGTAAGAATACCACATCAATCTTTACCAGAGATTTACCATTCTAATCTCTACCAGAGGATATTTTCTAGGAAAGACCAACAAAATTAAACGAAACAAAGAAAACGAAGGTCAGCTGGCATTGCAAGAAAATGTTCAAGGTTAATAATACCTCTGAATACCTGAGTTCTTCAGTAGCTGTATCTCTAAAATCAAGGTCACACATCATTGGGTATCGTCAGACATAGCGACAGAGAATCGAGCGTACACAATTGTACTCAAACAACTTCTCTCCACCAGCCAACATCTCTCAGTAGACAGCAGCAATTGTTTTCGAGCCTTTAATTTGTGCGAACTCCGCCCCCTTCGAAACTGTATGAGGTTTGTGAAAGTCAATAGTGTTGCATATTTTGACTGTGTGCATCCAACAACCCCTTTCAGTGACACTGACTCAATCGTTTTTTATGAATGATTAGAATACGAATAAATGAAGTTTACTGTATTTGAGATTGTCAAATCTATCATGGGTCAAACTGGTTGGAAGTGGGTCAACGATGTCTGACCCACGACCCACTTCCAACTGTGATCTTTGAGGTGCGGCGTTTATTAAAATGTACGGTTTTCCACTAAAACTGTACGCTCCTAGTGGACAAGAATAGGATTTCTTTGACCCCCCTCCCCCTTAATACACGTAGACAATTCACGGACATGGCCCACATCCAGTCCCGCATCCCCAGTAGACAGTGGACAATTACTGATATTCATTATGGATATGTATTCAACTTTACTATCTGCACTTACGGGCATAGTGTGAATGCTGTACTAAATGATATTCTTCGTGATTATTCGATAATATGGTTTACAGTATTGTGTTGTCCTTCGATCTCTTTTTATGAATATAGGCCGCTTGTTTATACCGCAAGATCAGCATCTTCCAAGCTGAAAGCAGTACACAACACAACATAAAGGTAGGCTTGTTTTCACAAAATATGTAGTTATCTTATGAATTTTGTTCATGAATCCAAGTAGGTATATTTATGAAGTTATGTATGAATTTCATTTTGAAGGAGATCTATTTAGAGGATATTCGATGTCATTTGATCCGTAGAGTTGACTGATCATGATGGAAGGAATGTGGAAGGAAGTGATATTATTTTACAGATTCTCAGTGTCATGACAGCCTTGGAGATTTAATGTTTGTTAATTTAGTAATTTGATCGGGTCCTACATTACTTCATGCTCAACCTCAAGAGTATTTTCTTAAGCATGATCATATCACAGGCAACCTGCCACTGGCAGAGCAAAATCACATAATCAAAGACAATGATTTCAATTAACTTTGAAAGATGTAAATGGGTCCACATCACTATTCAGATTCCAGAAATGAAGTATGAATTTAGTGAATTATAAATTCATGCCGATGAAAATTGAATTAAAAACAATTAACTTCATCCAAGAAAGCACGAATAAGATCTCAACTTTTTTTCATGAAGACATCCATTATAATGAGGTTCATGAAATTCACTTGACAATCGACTTCATTTCCGCTTAGTTAGGATACTTATTAGCAAATATTCATTCCTTTTGATATCCAACTTGTTTCATACGACTTATAACGGGGCGTCATCTCTGTTGTATATAAATTGGATTTTTTAAAACTGATCAAATAATTTTTTGGACCACGAGAACGTAATTTCCGCAAAAAACTTAATCTTTTCATATAAAAATTTTCACTGTATACAGATACTTTTTTGAGTCGACACTATATTTGCTGTATGCTTACTCTATGATTTGATATGTCGAATATCTTTCAGTATTTCGAAATAAAACTCTTCCAATTTTCCCCTCCTTCAGATGGACAGACAGTCGACAGCACTGCAAACCCCCCTCCCCCTCTGATGTCCACGTGGACACCTCCAATTCCCCCTCCTTCAGATGGACAGACACTCGACAGCACTTCAAACCCCCCTCCCCCTCTGATGTCTACGTGGACACCTCCAATTCCCCCCTCCTTCAGATGGACAGACAGTTGACAGCATTGCAAACCCCCCTCCCCCTCTGATGTCCACGTGGACACCTCCAATTCCCCCCTCCTTCAGATGGACATACAGTCGACAGCATTGCAAACCCCCCTCCCCCTCTGATGTCCACGTGGACACCTCCAATTCCCCCTCCTTCAGATGAACAGACAATGGACAGCACTGCAAACCCCCCTCCCCCTCTGATGTCCACGTGGACACCTCCAATTCCCCCCTCCTTCAGATGGACAGACAGTTGACAGCACTGCAAACCCCCCTCCCCCTCTGATGTCTACGTGGACACCTCCAATTCCCCCTCCTTCAGATGAACAGACAGTTGACAGCACTGCAAACCCCCCTCCCCCTCTGATGTCCACGTGAACACCTCCAATTCCCCCCTCCTTCAGATGGACATACAGTCGACAGCATTGCAAACCCCCCTCCCCCTCTGATGTCCACGTGGACACCTCCAATTCCCCCCTCCTTCAGATGGACAGACAGTCGACAGCATTGCAAACCCCCCTCCCCCTCTGATGTCCACGTGGATTATAAACGATCCCTTATTTTTGGGTCGGAGCTTCAATCTGATGACGATAATCATCATTTTGTCGCACTAATGGTTCATTCACTCTCAGTCAATGATGTCATGATTGATACAATTTGAGTTCCAGACAAACAACGTTCTTGTCCCTCACGCAGTGCATGTGTCTGCGAACGATGTCAATCTTGTGAAGCCAAAGTTATTAATAGCCTCCATATCAAATACTAAAATTAACCTGACCCGCCCATCATTCTAGAAAGATATCACGAGACGTGTTTCTTTTCCATTCTGAAAGTACTTTATTCATTGTATGGCATGAGAGTGAAATATGAGATGGTTTATTTTCCACTAATTTGTTTGAACAAATAGACGATGCAAAATCTTCGTTACAAAATAATGATGAATGAAAAGAAGCGCAGTCATAACATAATGAATGCAGTATTAATTTTTGATGATCAATTTCCATTTACCTCATGCGGAAGCAGAAACAAGTAACATAATTTATCAAAGCTTATTTAAGGACTTATTGTAGTAATTTCTCGCCAAGGCTGTCAACTTCTTTATCTGCACACTATTTCAAACACTTTTGAATACTGTTTTCTATTGTTTGAATTATTATAAATTAAATAGTAAAACCGCTATTAAATCCATATATTTTTGAAATGATTAATAACATTTAAGCAAATAGATTGCTTTAAGGTGTGTTCCTGGGTTTTCTCTTATATTTGAAAGCCTGCCATGAAATCGAACAAGATAATGTACAGATATTTGAATTATGAAGTGTAGAGTGACAATATTAAAAGGAAAATACAAAAATATTGTCCCCAAGAGTACGCATGGTCTCGGTCAACACTGAAATAAAACAGTGAAATTCAACCATAGAGTAGGTATATCAGGTAGAGTGGTAACTCCGCATTTATTAAATCCCAATGTGTATACACTTTCGAATTTATTAAATGAACTCAAAGGAGACACAGTTGGAAATGTTTCCAAATGTGAGATATGCACATTTATGCAGTTCTGAAGAAATTGCAACTGAATTGACTGATCATGATAGCATAAAGCAGAAGGAAATGATATCATTTTACAGATAGTCCGTGTCATGACAACCTTGGATAGGTAATGTTGGATAAACTGGCAACTCGATGACCTGCGCTATTGCTTTCTTACTGAACCTCAAGAGAATCTTCTTAAGCGATATCAGGCAACCTGCTACTGGCATGGCAAGATCACAGATTCGAAGACAATGATTTCAATTAACTTTGAAAGATGTAAATGGTCCACATCACTATTCAGATTCAAGAAATGAAACATGAATATAGTGAATCATAAAGTGATGCCGGTGAAAATTGAATTAAAAACTTGACATTTCAGCCAAGAAAGCACGGATAATATTGCGACTTTTTCATGAAGACTTTCATTATAATACAATTCATGAAATTTCCTTGATAATCAGCTTGATTTCCGCTGAGCTATGATGATTATTAGCAAATATTCATTCCTTTTGATATCCATCTTGCTTTATACTACTTACAACGGGGAGTCATCTCGGTAGTATATAAATTTGCAAAATTTTGACTTTTTTAAAACTGCTCAAATAATTTTTACGTGATAATATTAAGTTCCCGTGGTCCGTGGTTTTCATGGACCGCATTGTAGTGGAAGTCGTCATGAAAAAGTCGCGATCTTATTCGTGCTTTCTTGGATGAAATTTCAAGTTTTTAATTCAATTTTCACCGGCATTACTTTATGATTCACTATATTCATACTTCATTTCTTGAATCTGAATAGTGATGTGGACCATTTACATCTTTCAAAGTTAATTGAAATCACTGTCTTTGATTATGTGATTTTGATCTGCCAGTGGCAGGTTGCCTCTTGCCTGTATATGATTACGCTTAGGAAAATACTCTTGAGGTTGAGCATGAAAGCAAAGAACATATCAAATTGCTAATTTACCAAACATTAACTCTCCAAGACTGTCATGACACTGAGAATCTGTAAAATACCATCCATCATTCCTTCTGCATTACAGTCATGATCATTGAATGCAAAACTTTGCATATCTCACATTTGGGAACAATTACCAACAATATCCCCTTCGCGCTCATTTAATAAAATTGAAAGTGTACACACATTAAGGATTTAATTAATGCTGAATTACCATTCTACCTAATGTATACTCTGTGATCAAGCCCAAGATTTTACCCCTCCTCCCACGGCTGCTGAGGCCCAGCAGGTCGAAACATGTCTCGTGGTGGGTACATCTGTTGATATTTGACTTATTTATCAATTGCCAGGTAACTGCTATTGAAAAATAAAACACCTTGTCATTCCAAAATTCTACAGATGCACGAGCGATAATTTATCTACAAGTATTAAGTCTGCTCATCTAACTCTTTTCCAGTGATTCTAGAGCTGCTTTTGACTTATCCGACACTGAATTTTTAAACGTTATTTCTAAAAATAATGACAATAAAACAATCAAAATTGCTATAAAACGAATTTATCACGTTATTTTCTAGACACATTTTATGAAAACATCCACACGAACACACATAACACGAAAACAAGCACGGTAGTTATGTCTAGACAGTTCAACTATTTCCAACACGCTTTATTCTAATGT
Source organism: Prostheceraeus crozeri (assembly GCA_907163375.1). Lineage (NCBI taxonomy): Eukaryota > Metazoa > Platyhelminthes > Polycladida > Euryleptidae > Prostheceraeus > Prostheceraeus crozeri. The sequence goes on from CAJQUW010005703.1 coordinate 205,945, forward strand.
GAGATAGGTTATGTATTATTGCACACTTGTAATTAAAATGATCTACGAGAGAGGAATTATGTTACATTCCTCGATTCCTCTAGTTGCGTTATTTCGGCAATGAAAATGACACTTACCGAATGGTTTATTCTGCTCGAGCTTCTCTATCCAAACTATGTAATTATTCAAAATTTAAACAAAATCCTTGGTCAAAAATCAGTTTTCCTGGCATTTAGTAGACAGAATGATAATAAGTTGAATTATAATAGTGTACAATATAGTACAATATTTGAAAATGGTTTCATCATCGTATCGGTTATTCTTCTATGAAATATAGAACTTACGAAATACATATCTTCTTTTTCTTTATCATCTCCAAGTCTTCAAGGGTCGCATAAACGGATTTGACATCTCTACCTCGTTCTGTACATTGCATCCTCCTTCTTCAAAGCCGTGTCAGGCGAGTGCAGGCAGTGTGGTCGGTCTAGCGAAGAAGGTGAGAGCTCGTCTCCACTGTGAACTTCGGTTCGATTCCTTGGTCAGGCGAGTGCAGGCAGTGTGGTCTAGCGAAGAAGGTGAGAGCTCGTCTCCACTATGAACTTCGGTTCGATTCCTTGGTCAGGCAGTGCAGGCAGTGTGGTCTAGCGAAGAAGGTGAGAGCTCGTCTCCACTGTGAACTTCGGTTCGATTCCTTGGTCACGCGAGTGCAGGCAGTGTGGTCTAGCGAAGAAGGTGAGAGCTCGTCTCCACTGTGAACTTCGGTTCGATTCCTTGGTCAGGCAGTGCAGGCAGTGTGGTCTAGCGAAGAAGGTGAGAGCTCGTCTCCACTGTGAACTTCGGTTCGATTCCTTGGTCACGCGAGTGCAGGCAGTGTGGTCTAGCGAAGAAGGTGAGAGCTCGTCTCCACTGTGAACTTCGGTTCGATTCCTTGGTCAGGCGAGTGCAGGCAGCGTGGTCTAGCGAAGAAGGTGAGAGCTCGTCTCCACTGTGAACTTCGGTTCGATTCCTTGGTCAGGAGAGTGCAGGCAGTGTGGTCTAGCGAAGAAGGTGAGACCTCGTCTCCACTGTGAACTTCGGTTCGATTCCTTGGTCAGGCGAGTGCAGGCAGTGTGGTCTAGCGAAGAAGGTGAGAGCTCGTCTCCACTGTGAACTTCGGTTCGATTCCTTGGTCAGGAGAGTGCAGGCAGTGTGGTCTAGCGAAGAAGGTGAGAGCTCGTCTCCACTGTGAACTTCGGTTCGATTCCTTGGTCACGCGAGTGCAGGCAGTGTGGTCTAGCGAAGAAGGTGAGAGCTCATCTCCACTGTGAACTTCGGTTCGATTCCTTGGTCAGGAGAGTGCAGGCAGTGTGGTCTAGCGAAGAAGGTGAGAGCTCATCTCCACTGTGAACTTCGGTTCGATTCCTTGGTCAGGAGAGTGCAGGCAGTGTGGTCTAGCGAAGAAGGTGAGAGCTCGTCTCCACTGTGAACTTCGGTTCGATTCCTTGGTCAGGAGAGTGCAGGCAGTGTGGTCTAGCGAAGAAGGTGAGAGCTCGTCTCCACTGTGAACTTCGGTTCGATTCCTTGGTCAGGAGAGTGCAGGCAGTGTGGTATAGCGAAGAAGGTGAGACCTCGTCTCCACTGTGAACTTCGGTTCGATTCCTTGGTGAGGAGAGTGCAAGCAGTGTGGTCTAGCGAAGAAGGTGAGAGCTCGTCTCCACTGTGAACTGCGGTTCGATTCCTTGGTCAGGAGAGTGCAGGCAGTGTGGTCTAGCGAAGAAGGTGAGAGCTCGTCTCCACTGTGAACTTCGGTTCGATTCCTTGGTCAGGCGAGTGCAGGCAGTGTGGTCTAGCGAAGAAGGTGAGAGCTCGTCTCCACTGTGAACTTCGGTTCGATTCCTTGGTGAGGAGAGTGCAGGCAGTGTGGTCTAGCGAAGAAGGTGAGAGCTCGTCTCCACTGTGAACTTCGGTTCGATTCCTTGGTCAGGCGAGTGCGGTCGTGGAATCTAGGGTGTTGCTGTCTTGTATTGACTTGATAGTTGTCTCTGTAGATATCCAATTTACTAAGACAGACCTTTGTTGTCATGATTCCTGTTTTTCTTTTAATTGCTTGATGTGTTCATTGACTAATTTCTACTGTGAACTGTTAAGTGCTTGGCCTAGCGATCTTTCTTTCCAGAAGTCGAAAGTGTAATTGGCAATACTGCCCCAAGTCAACTTTCTTCCATGTACGGTGCCATGAGATCCTCAAATTTTAAAAACAACTCCTTGGTCAGTCTGTAGCGGTTTCTAAATTCTTCGTCGCTGTAAAATAATTGAGGGTTAACTCGACTTCAACGGGATCGCCGTCGACACTGTCGCAGACGTCTAAATCATCGAGGTCATCCACGATCAATGCAGGCAGTCGAGTTTCTTACAACTGAATTGATAATTCCATTGTTATAACTCCGATCAGTAGCAATTAAGCGTGTGACGTCACCGCAATTGCTATCAGTGTTGAGCACAGAGTTAAATATTTTGTTTATCTGCTTCGGTTTGCTAGAAGTGTGATTAATACGAAATCACTGGCACATCGAGGAACCTATTATGTAGGCGAAAAGGAATTCCTAATACCTTACAGAGAGAGGAAAAAGTCGTGCGTCGCTTGCGGATTAATGTGAGTTCCAGCAAAGTGCTTCGATTGAAAAAATTCCTTCAGATTCGAAGAATTCAGATCATTGCACACAAGTTTTCTCCATAATGTTGGCCCTTCCGATCATTATCAAAAAAAGTAGCAGGCGTACGAAAATTAGTTCACTTGATGATTTCACATCCTCTCCTCGGCATTGCTCACTGTATAGTGCGTACACTGAATTGAATGTTAGCCAGACGATGTGTGTTTTGGTGTGTACGAAGTGATATCACAGCACGCACGCATGTCTCACTGGCTCTGGTGTCCTCTGCTGACAGCTTGCTGTTTGCCATTTCCAATAGCAAGCAATACACGAATTATCCATTCGAGAAGGAGCAAGTTGTCTAATTCTGTGATGTGCCATTTCGATATTAATGTTACATACAATTCTTCCTTTCTAGGGAACCGAAGCGCGCGCAGATGAATCTAATTCTGTGTTGTTGAGAAACAAGTCGATAGCAAAGTCAGTCGTAAAATTTGCACTATAAAAAGCCGGTCGCAAAGCTGGTAGTAAAGCTTGTAGTAAAGTACTACCAGATTAAACAACATGATTTTACGTCAGAAGTAAATTTACGTCGAAAGTAGAGTTACGACCGAGTTGAGCAACCCATCCTAAATTTGGCATATTTTGCTTTGAATTTAGTCAAATGGCTTCTGAGACAGGACAAGAAATAATAATTACACTAAAAAAATCATCTCTTTGACCTATGACCTTGAATATCAAAACAGTGATGATATTCCGACTCGTCATCATACATCTTGTTAATTTTTTCTCTGATTAAAATTTCAATACTATGATAAGGACTTTACGAACAACGTTACACTAGATGACATGCCACGCGTGATTCACTCGTACTTACGGAGCAGCCCAAACATCCGTGGTTAAAGACATTCTATTCTTCTACGCGCGTACATGCGCGGGGCACTAAGAGTCAGAAATCACTTGACCTGATGCTGTCAAAACATGGGGAATGTTTATGAATGCGCGCGGGCGAGCGTTTATAGTTTGCGCGTCGTCTACGGTTGTCCGCGTTGCCACTTGAACCACGGATGAACCGCTAAGCATGTTCTGTCTGCCCTGAGCCTGACATGAAATTGAGGTCCTATTACATTGCTTAGCCTCTGATACATGCGGACACATGAGACGCAAAGTCTATATAACAGGACTACCGACAAATGTTGCATCAATGTCACGCATAGCCACGGATGTTTAGGGTCATGTGTAATTACGCGTATAGTTTACGCGTGAATTACGTGTAGCCTAATTGAGCGTGGCCTGTCACCTAATGTAAGAGTTTTCATTTGGTGCATTTTGTTTTGGATTTGAACCGTTAGTAAGGAAACCCCATTGGAGCGAGGGCTTATTTTTGATTTCCCCTTGCTAACGGCAAATCACCCCTGGGATATTGCTGTGCTTCAGAGATTTGGAATATGGACACAGCGACTTCATACACAAATTATTTATTTCTTTAAGTCATTCGTCATCATCCTACAGACGGCTGCCACTCAATCTCGCACGATTTGTACGTCACTACCTTTGACGTTTTTAATGACCTTAACAAGAGTTACCATTATTCCTAATTACCTGACAGATCTCTTGCGTAGAAACAACTTCTCCCGGAGTATTCAGACATAATTGCTTCTCCGTCTCAGAGAGATTTGAGTCATTGCATTTCCATGAATGAATAACGACAAAGTTGATCCCATTCAGTAAAGATGAACAGCAAGATGAGGATTTCAATGACTGTGCACTTCTGAAATTGCGATTCTTGTTCAATACACGCTTCGTTGAGTACATCATCTTCCTTCAAATTAATTGACTTGTCTTCAACCACACACAGACGGAAGAGTTCAAATTATTTATCACTTTGACTTAAAAGTGCAAGTCATTAAAATCAAAGTCAACGCAGCTGCAGAAGCTGCAGAATTAGCATGCACTTAACATGCCAATGCGGGTTAGGGGCTCATGAGTAGTGTTCGATCTCGTTCTTTACTAGATTCTTCCTGCTAGTATCACAAAACACGTCTTGCTTCACGGAAATTACAAGAAATCGAATGGGATCATAGCACTAGGAACATGAGTATTATAGATATCTGATGACTCATGCTGATGGCGATGATGACTCATATCTGACGTCAAAAGCTGCGCACGTGTGGACTGACTTCCAGGAGGAACGTGATGCACGAGTTTCATTTTAGCATTGCCATCACAAAGATCCGCTTTGAAAATCAGATTTTCGACCATAGAAATTCGACTTGGCATCACAGAATTAGACTGTTTAAGGGCATTGCTTTGCTAGAAGTGCAAATTGATTCAAAACGATGGCACATGCAGGAACTTACTAAGTGGGCAAAAAGAAATTTTTAATACCTTACAGAGATAGGAAAAATAGTCATACGCCGCTTGCGGATTGCTCTGAATTCCTTCAAAATACTCCGATCGCCACGATTAATTCAGATTCGAAGAATTCAGATCATTGCGCAGAAGTTTTCTCGATAATGTTCGGCCCTCCGATCATCTTAAAAAAAATTAGAAGTAGCATGAAAAAACGTTCACAATCTTCTCTGTAGAACTAGACATCGTCTGTGTCTCTTTGCAGTGTGATCCGATTGATAACAGTCATGAAACTTTGGATAATTCGGCGTGCTTAATGTTGAACTGGCTGCTCATTATTTGATTGCTATGGTATTATGTCAGCAGATTGTGCCATTTCATTTACGTTACATGTTCCAATGCTTCCTTTCTAGTCAAACGGAAGAAGAGACGACCGTCTAATTCTGTGGTTGGCATTAATATCTGCTAAATTATATTAAAATTGCATTGAGCTTGACTGTATTACTGTCCGGAGGTAGCAGACAATGTCTAATCTCCATAGAAATTGTGCAACAGTGAGAATTTTAGAGATAAACTCTTTGGATATCCAAATCAGGAACACAGACTATCATTTGTAAGAACAGGGGTCCCTGCTATGAACATGGGCCAGTTCATATTTAAATTTCTTTTTGACTTCTATTTAAACTCCTAAATTTTCTTTAATTTTCCTCAGCATAATCTCATTACTGCTTAAGTACACAAACACCATATAAAGTGAGCGAAGGCTTAAAACAAAGCAACTAGCGAAAGCATGTCTATTCTCTATCACAGCAACTAAATATTGTTTACCTTGCATGTTTATGTACTTTAGCGGTAGTGAGAAAAATGTTGAAAAAGAATATTGGACTTATTTGAGTAAAACTTGCATATCCGCATTCCTTACATCGCATGAAGGATTCAGAAGATACGAAACATGAACATTTTGATGAAGAACTGAGAACCACAGAATTAGACAGCTCGTCTCTTGTTCTGTTTGACTAGAAAGGGAGCATTGGAACAAGTAACGTAAATGAAATGGCGCAATCTGCTGACATAATACCATAGCAATCGAACAATAAGCAGCCAGTTCAACATTAAACACGCCTAATTGTGAGAAGTTTCATTGACTGTTATCAACCGATCACACAGCAAAGAGAAACAGTCGATGTCAAGTTCTACAGAGAAGTTTGTGAACGTTTTTTCATGCTACTTCTAATTTTTTTTAAGATGATCGGAGGGCCAACATTATCGAGAAGACTTTTGCGCAATGATCTGAATTCTTCGAATCTGAAGGAATCGTGGCGATCGGAGCATTTTAATGGAATTCAGAGCAATCGACAAGCGACGCACAATTATTTTTCCTATCTCTGTAAAGTATTAAAAATTTCTTTTTGCTTACTTAGTAAGTTCCTGCATATGTCATCGTTTTGAATCAGTTTGCACTTCTAGCAAAGTGATACGATTAAGCAATCAAATTCTGTGGTGAGAACACATCATTTTCAACCGAAGGCGTCGTGATTTTGTGATTATTTCACGATATCACTAATTTTTTCCTAGTTCACCGATTTTGAAGACCAGCATATCAAAAGAGAGCTCAGTTTAATTCTCGCTCTCCCCGCGTCTGATTCATAATCATACTCACATGTGTTCCGATTGAAAAATTGCGATTTGTAAATTGAGCGATTTTAATATTTGAGCACTGCACATCAAATACAGTAGGGGATTTAAATCTATCATGGCTCATTTTAAAGCGGAGAATTCAACCTCTCGAATGATGTATGGTGCGTTGTTGTGCGATGAGATTAGGAGGCATGAGAATTGATTGAATTTCAACGAATTTTAGGTGGTCCGTTTTTGATGATCAGGTTTGTGTTGTAGTTAAAACTCAAAATGAGACCGACAATCTGCAAAATAGCTGAGTAATTCATAATTCTGTAGAGAGCTTAATCACTATTCTAAAATTTTATGGCTGTTGAGCTTTACCGACACCACGGTGATAGCGAGAAATAAGGCTGCATGATGTCACATAAGATAAGGTATAACCCGCCTTTGATTGCCGTGGCACACATGTAAGCCACAACCAGGCTTTAATTAGTGGCACACAGGGCAAGCCATAAATCACTTTGTGTGACTTTATATAGCACATGCATGTTCATTTTTAATAACACATGAAAGTGCGCACTTGCTGCTTGCTGTGATGAGCTATAGCGCGTCATTCTACGCATTTATACTCTTACAATGACTGGAAAGCTTCTTACTCTTCTATATTGTGCATGCACATATTATCTGTCGTGAAAAATGAAAAGTAAACAACCACATACTGTCAAAAGGGCATACAATGTGTCAGGGATGCGGAGGGATGATAGGACTCCAGACTCCGGCCTATAACTAGACCCGAACCATAATACAAGCAAATCATCTATTTCCATGCATATAGCTGTCACTGTCTTGATGTCAGCTTTCTTCATCAAACAAAAGTACAGAGACAGCAGTGCATGCAAAGCTTGTAATAGTTGATGGAATGAACCGCGATAGTGAAAAAGGATTGTCTTTTCACTTGGTGATTTAGTAGAGAAGACAAGCCTTCCTAGCTTCGATCACATCTATACGCGCCAAACGTCACATCAGAGACAAAAATGAAATACTAGTTTGTTTGAGAACATTACCTCTTACCCTCACGTTAATCGTGTGTAATGGCTCCTCTAAAGTGCATATTAAAATCGAAAGTGTACTCACATTTTTTGGAGAAGGATGGGTTATTTTCCTGTCTGGTAGAGACTGGAGAAAAACCGTGTGAAGCACGCATCAACAAGATTGGAGGAGCCGAGTCGTGTGCATCCAACTGAAAGCGACATTTGATAAACATTCATCGAAAATGATTCAATTGATAGAGCAATGATCACTAAATATAGGTTCACGTAAGCCTATAATGATCTGTGATGTAGGCTACCAGCTAATCTTTCAAAAAACTAGGCTTATATACTTGCCACCCGGAGTCGGAGTCGGAGTCCTGTCAAAAGCCGGAGCCCTATCAACCCCCGGAGTTGAAGTCCTATCAAAATGATAGGACTCCGCATCCCTGCAATGTGTATAACTAGATATAACGAGAATAGACAAAATTAATCAAAATGATTGAAATTGATGAAAAAGTTAGAAGCTGCAATTCATGACTATTATCATTTCAAATATTTCGGCTTCAAAGCCTGCGTCAGGGATACAAAGAGAAGAGAAAAGCTATGAAGTCATGTAAATATGAAATTCAAAAGACAATATGTTCAGTCTTCGATGAGAACTTGAACGTGGTTTACTGTGTTGACTGCGGATGGAAATATATTGATGAGACTGAAGGACGACCGAAGGTCCTTAAACCTATGAGGACTGGGCAATTTTTAGTGTCGTAAGACTGCAGTGTAAACTGTAGGGCACGAAGCCGAAATTTCGTGCCAGCTAGCGTCTAGTTAGTGCCTTTCTAGTGCCTCGAGGCACCAGTAGGCACCACTAGGCACTGATAGGCAGTGAACCAAATATTTGTTTATCCAATGAAATCGAAGTAAAAATTAATCTGCACGAACTCGGTACTATGAACTTCGTGTCTACTCGTGCCTTGTGCTGGTTAGAATTGATGCATACATTTTGTGCCTAGAGTTTGCAGTGTGGGGGCTCAAATTTTCCATGTTCCAATGGATAGAACACCTAATATTAATTGTTTGACATATTTCGAGTCTCCTCCTTCGAATGGTAGTGCCTATTTTGCATGATTCGAAAACCTTCATGCCAAAACTTTAAATATAAAAATTAAATTTTCAATTATTGTCATTTTTCATGAATCTATGTACTCGTATATTTTTTGACTCTTCAAAAATTGTTCATCACAACTTAAGTATTTCTGCAAACTTTTACTCAAGCAAATCTATATGGTGTCATAAGTGTGATATTCTACGCTAATTTTAGTACTATAAACAGAAATTTAAAATTTGAACGTAAGCAATGTCATGCAATGTCGTAAGCACCGAGAAATATTTCAAAAAAGTCAATACAAGTACTTGAAGATAACTTTCAAATGTATTTCAAATATAATTATAGAAGGTATTCGGCATGACCCTATTCAGGACACCCCTGCACACCATTATTCAGTTAGCTGCAGAATCTCGACATCACCAAGATCAGCAGGGTGTCTGAATCCAGGAACGTAACAAATTATGAAATGTTAACTTCAATTACCCTCTGTAGACTTTCACTCTTTCTTAATTCAACCTTTTTGTTCGCAATTTCCTTGTACGTTAGATTAAGAGAGTTACATTATTCGCATAAATTGCTACATTCACTAATGATAGATATCACACATCCATATTCTGTTTATCGCAAGATTTATGCTTGACCCAATTTACTACAGTGTTTCTTTTGGAGTCTTAACAGGTTATATACAAAATGCGAAAATCAGAATTGGAAAAAAGGAACGAGAATTTGGCTACAAAATATTGAAACAAGATGAACATTTCCTTTTTTGAAATAATCACAATTCCCGATGTTGGCATTAATCTCTTGACATTGTAATATCGAAATCTCCGACAACCATATTACATGTTCTATTTTAGCCTTCAAAGCGGCGACAAATTCTTTTCTTGTATTATTCCGCCGTATTCATCTAAGATTCATGAGCTTTGCCGATACTGAGCACGAGAAACAGGTAATTGTCTTTTGTAGATCTCACAGCGCATTTTTTCGTTTCGCAGATGAGAAATTTCAGAAATTGCAGCTCTGAAATGGTTTTGTGTGTCAAGTGGAAATTGATCATTGTTCAATTGCTATGGTATCATGTCAGCAGATTGTGCCATTTCATTGTATTACGATGCTTCCTTTCTAGACAAACAGAAGAAGAGAGGAACTATCGTGGATGATACATTAATAAAAGAGCCATTGACATTTTCTTCCTAAACTCACGCACTTGTGGATATGTGCATTGTAACCCAACATCAGGAAAATGACAATTCTTAAATAGTTGTACCATAGAGTAGGGATATATAGGTAGAGTGTCGACTCAAAAAAGTATCTGTATACAGTGAAAATTTTTATATCAAAAGATTCAGTTTTCTCGCGGAGATTACGTTCCCGTTGTCCAAAAAATTATTTGAGCACTTTTGAAAAAAGTCAAAATTTGCCAATTTATATACATAAACTACCGAGATGACTCTCCTATATAAGTAGTATGAAACAAGTTGGATATCAAAGGGAATGAATCTTTGCCAATTCATGCTAACTAAGCGGAAATTAGGCTGATTATCAAGAGAATTTCACCATCCGTATTATAATGAAAGTCTTCATGAAAAAGTCACGATATTATTCGTGCTTTCTTGGCTGAAATTTCAAGTTTTCAATTCAATTTTCACTAGCATGATTTCATAATTCACTAAACTCATGTTTCATTTCTTGAATCTGAATACTGATGTAGACCTGTATTTACATCTTTCAAAGTTAATTGAAATCATTGTCGTTGATTATGTGATTTTGCTGTACCAGTGGGAAGTTGCCTGTGATGTGATCACGCTTAAGAAAATACTCTTGAGGTTCAGCATGAAAGTAATAGTAACTCATCGAATTGTCAATTTAATAAACATCACCTATCCAAGGATGTCATGACACTGAGAATCTGTAAAATATCATCATTCTTTCTGCATTACAAACATGATCACTCTATTCCGTGGTAGTTTCTTCAAAACTGCAAAAATTCGCATTTCTCACATTTTGCAACAATTACCACCTGTATCTCCTTTGAGTTCATTTAATAAATTTGAAAGTACATACACATTGGGGATTTAATAAATGCGTAGTTGCCACTCTACCTAATATACTTACTCTATGATCTAAACCATCCATATAGTGAAACATATGAGCTTATATGATCTGCTAGAAACTAAAACAATAAGCAGAAAGACCGAAATGCATCACACAAGCAGGTGATACGGAAGCCGTCTTGTCGGAATAGAAGTTGAAAAACGAATTTTTCTATTTCACATTTACCATCTACTGTGCCGTACCTAGAGAATATAATTTTTGTGATCAGGAGAGACTTTGTTTATCCGTGACAATGATGTCGGTTGTCATGATCTTCTCATTATCTGTAACTGCATAGTGGTCAAACTGCCGGTATTGAGGGATCGTATTTCTGCCTGATGGTGGAAAATTCTGCCATTAAAGTACAATCACAAATCTAATTTTGAGTTTTTGAATGTTGCCTGGATCATTGCGCTATTGAGTGCGTGAAACTCGGAAGTGCATGGATCTACATAAACAAATGGGATTTTGCGATGCTTGAGGCTCTGTAGCTTGCAACGGCTGGAGATGCAACTTAGGCATTGTCGTTTTACTGATGGTGGGTGACAATCAACTTATCAAAAACAATAAGCTCGTGCGCGAATTTAGGAAGAAAAAGTCAATGCCTCTCGCACTACATTAAACCAGTTTGAAAATAGAGACAGAAATACATGTTACTTCATTATACTTTATATAGGCCTAAGTGTAGTCTCCGTGGTACAGTGGTTAAGTGCTTGGCCTAACGATCTTTTGGTTCAGAGGTCGAGCCCCGAAGGTGTCATTGGAAGTCGGCAGGAGGGGAATCCGGACTAAAAGTACTACAACGCTCCATAAGTCTGACTATGTCAGCACCGTCCAAGCCCCAAGTATGGGGAGAAGTGACGTGAAAGCTTCAAAGGCCTACAGTGCAGGTAGTCTCTATATCAGCGTTTGTGATCAATTACCAAAATCTCTGAATAATGTTTATAATCAGTTTTGACTGCATCACAGGGTATATACACAGTACCACTTCGATATCCTTAAAACAAGTTATTTGACATAATACAATACTTATCAGGTTATTAAAAAGTTATCTGAAGAATAACCTGCAATTACTCAAATGAGCTTTCACAACTAGCTTTGACAAATAACTTGACTACACGATGCAGTGTGGTAGTTCAAATTTGATTGAAACCATAGATTTTTGATGTGCCATCATTGTATATCGCAAGCCATGACTTCAAAATCCAGGCTGCAAAGTCATTGATCACAAGTGACAAACCATGGATATCTACAATATATAGTAAGTGCAGTAAGTAGTATCCAACTATGGACAAACTATGGGCGGGCTTTCTTGATACGAATCACACCTGAGTCCAGATTTCTTCCTATCAGTGGAAGTCAGGTACTCGTAGTTGCACTTAATTTGGCACTTGAGTCTAAAGTAAAATGATTTACATAGCCCGCTACATCATTGTTAGTGAGCAAGAAGGTTTGCCAACCAAAATTTCAAACATCATTTTTCTATGAAAGTCGTTTGCACATGTATGTGTGTATCTCCAATTCCTGGCAGGTTGATCACCATTAAGTGAAATCGCATGGCCCTGCAAGACAAAGAAGGTATGCTTCCATTTCAGAAAATAAATTGTGTATAACAAATTAAGTACATATAAGATGTAACCATTGGGGTCTAAAATTTCAACTTGCATATACGACTGAAGTTTTTAGTGGTAGATTATCATGCATCCGTGTTAAGAGATCAGATGACTTATTTTATTCTATTTATTTCGACTTTATTGTATCTATAGAGCGGTACTCTAAGAAAATTAAGTATTCGTGCATCGTCATCACTTCCAACACTCAAAAAGTATGAGTGAAAGAATATGATGCAGCTAGACTAGTCTCACTATACAATACCGTCACAAGCTAATATCGTAAATCTTGAAATCTAAAAATACAGTATTCTATTTGCTAAATTAGTAGACTGTATGGTGTTGTAAATCTCGTGTAATTTTTCTAGCTAAACGTCCTGTTGTCACAATTGGTAGGCATCTAATTATAGCCATGATTCTTTCCATACCCTTAATTTTGCCCCGACCATACGCTCAGGTTGACTCAATGCAAATATTTTGAAATTAAATAACTAGACCTATTCCTGTAAGTGTAGACAAAAATCTAGAAAAAACTTCAAACCATGAGAAATCTTGAAATCATATTTTAAGAGGCAAATAATTTGTCCGGCAATTAAGTCTCTTGGATTGTGGTGGAATATATTAAAGACGAAAATTGAAATTGAATAGTGCAGTGCACCTAAATTTTTAATGACGAGTTTGATGTAGCGTACGTAAGTCTAAGGAAAACCAGTCGTACCACAAAAAATCGCATTATTGTATTTATCGAAAATGAAAATCGGGTTAATTTTTGCCGATAAGAAAATATTGGAAAATATGCCCAGCATCTACTCGTACAGTAATATTAATAAATTCATTATCTAATGCATATCTGACGATCACATTAGATGATCGGCAAATGCAGACAAAGACAATGGACAGACGTGCAAACATTATAAGCTTACCGTTTAAAATTTGGTATGTATTCTGAAAAACGAAATATTCAACTCACTTTTTGGAATCCTTGGATACCTGTGTCAGAATAATGCGCCAGCAATGTGTGACTATAGACGCCATTGGAGGTAGAACAGTTAGTTCTCGTCAGCCAGACCAAGAACAAATCAGGTTTGCGTGCTTTTTCATTCATAAACATTGATGCGATGGGCCTTTCTAGTTTCGACATCTGAAATAACAATTAAAATATTCGTCTATTAAACTGATGTATACACTATATTGGTGATTACTAGGCTGTTCCAATGCAAACAATAACCTAGAGTAAATTGAAAATTGAATTTCAATAATTTACAGTTTGGTTCATAATTAGTACGTCCGGCAGGTAGAAATCTTAACTCTGCTTCCCTTAGTATTTTCACTAGATGATTTTAACACAATTAGGTGCATTTAATTGAAGTTGGACAATACAATGAATAAATATTGTAATTTTAGGTTTATAAGGAATGGTTCTATTGCAAAAGGACCACCAGAGGTTACACATCAGCAACCTATTCATCAGCAGAGGAAAATGACCTCTCAAAGTTTGATTGTATGTTATCAATACCTGCAACTAAAGAGGATTCCAATATATCGAAAAATTCACGTGTTAAAAAATCTTGCAGACCAAAATCGATGGAAATTGCTCACGTTTTACTTCTACTAGTAGATTTGAAAACTATCACAACCACTGGTGGGTAAAATAGGAATATTTGGGTTACGTCGGACAAAAACTTTACTTGCATTAAATAAGACAAATCAAATGCATTAAATAAAATACAAATCAAAACTGCAACAAATGCATCACACTGGGTGCACAATTTAATCGGTAGAAAGCGGCTGATTAAACACCGATTATTTTCTTAAATCATCTGAAGTCGACGTTATCACTAAACTGAAAGAACTTATGTACCTATGATTAACTTAAAGATATAGCAAGCTTCCAAATAATAAAATTCACTGAATGTTCCATACAAAAGCCTTATGATACTAGTCTAATTTTACTTCGAGTTGTCGATTTCAGTACTTGGTTTTATCTTTATTGTAACTTTGTCCTGTTGATATGTCCAATAATGACATGAAATCGATCGACCAACAATTGTCGTTTTTATTGTAAAATGACTTCGAGTTGAATAATATTAAATGTTGACTAATTGATTAGATTTAGCCTACTAAAAACTCGCAATATTAGTTACAAAAATATGCAGCAAACCATTTGATCTACATGATTACTCAAGCAATTGAGTCCAATCAAAATCACATATATTAAGCATCATTGAAATAAAGGAGACTCGGACTCAACCGATCAATTTTTGAACAAAGATGGGATGAAGAGAAAACCCATCCCCCACTCCAGATATTATGTCATGAGAGTTTCAAATGGCCGGCATATATTCTTTTGGAACAAATTTAGAAGAAATTTGCTGTGTTCAATCATCGCTATGTTAAAAAGCAGCTTGAACTTTGAATTAGTAGATCACAGTCTAGTGTAGAATTACTTTTACCAAAAAAAATCTTGTATTTCAATGAATTGCTGATTCATTATTAAAATTTACAAAAATCTTCATGTCTACTAAAAGGAAAATAATCAACCGATTACCGATTATCGCTGGACGTCAATAATCGGCCGATTAATCGGCACACCCCTAATTCTACAAATTTATACCGAAGAAAGCAGGAACTGTAGTTATGATAAATCATTGATATGAATAGTAAATATGCAGTAAGATGTGATTTTACATGAAGAAATCAAATGCACGACAATGGACTTTCAAGTTTTTGTCTACAACATCAAGTGTGTACTTACTATCTATATCAGGCTGTCAGTAAAAGTCAATAATTGTTTATTGGTCTTTTGGAAAACAGAAAAAACCAATTGTCATATTTGTTTTAGTCTGCTTCAGTGCCGTTCACTTTTTATTTTCTATTTCTTAGTGTATGGTGGATCTCGTTTTGCGAACATTCTCTAAATATTTCCCTACGATTATAAATTGTTTTGATTAACGCATCTTATGACATCTTATGCATGTTTCGATGTTGTATTTTTAATGCTGTATCAAATTACACTAATTTTAGATACTGTGTATAAATAACATCTTGACTCTCGTAAAGAAACTCGAAACGTTGAGTCAAAAATCTCTTTTTATTCATGTGAAATCATAAGACGATTATAAAAAGGCAAAAATTCATGCGAACATGCTTGAAACAGTATACACAGATCAGCCAATTCGAATTTGGAAATGTCTGTCATCTCATCAGGTTTTCCTTAAAATGATCTTGCGATTTCAAAGTATACCACGTTTTTTATCACTAAGTGAAATCTTACTACCGCTACATCATTGTCATTTTGTAAGTCATGGCGAATAATTCTAAAATTCATTCGTCTATAGCAGTATCTCAGGGTTAGTGGTGATTTTAATGAAACAGGTTATGGATAACTTATGAAGATGGGGAGATAAAATGCAACAAACCATGTGTGGAAGTAAGTAGATTTTTCATTTATCATAATATTTGAATCATCATTACATATAATGATGGAAGATAAATAATTTTCTCACCTTGGTTTTGATGTTTATGAAATAGCATTGGTTAGATTGTCACTCTTTTCCCGTGTGCGATGCAGTAGGTTTTGATTCCGCATAAAGCATATAGCATGATATGTTCCTCAGTTCCGTAATTGAAATACAATTCCCCTCAGCGAA
Source organism: Prostheceraeus crozeri (assembly GCA_907163375.1). NCBI lineage: Eukaryota > Metazoa > Platyhelminthes > Polycladida > Euryleptidae > Prostheceraeus > Prostheceraeus crozeri. Next base: position 222,016 of record CAJQUW010005703.1, read on the forward strand.
GTTGAGAAGAAATTCGTCGAAACAGTAACTTGCGGACAGCATCAATAAATCCACATAATATGCATTAATTCCTATCGCATATCCAGGGCGCATATCCAACGCAAACGATTTCGCACACTGTTCCCGACACCCGAATACCAGTGCGCTACCGCTGCTACGACAACAGCATTGACAAAGAAGACAAGTGCAGGCACAAGAGGTCGTTCATCGATGGTGATGGCATGGCAACCTCGAAATATCTGTGACCTGAATAGGAATGCTTCTGCGTCAATCGGTGACTCAGTTGTCTGCTGTCCTCCAAGTCTCAACCGTAGAGTTTCTCAACGAAATACTTGACCGTAGAAAGTTCAATATGGTCTGACTATTTCTTGTGTCATGTGCATAGATGGCTTCCTGACTCTTGTTGACAAAATTGACAAGATGGTCGATAGTGAAATAAGAAGGACATCGTTTTCAAATGATATATCATCTCTAAAACAAGTAGTTAGGCTATAACCATGGCTATAACCAAATATATTTATGATAGTTTTAGAGGAAATCCCCGAGCCTGATGTTGGCAAACAGTGAAAACCATTTCTCTGAAAGTGAAATGTTGACAGTGAAGGTTTCTCTGAAGATGATGCGCGGAGCGCACCGAAAGTATTTGGATTAAAGAAGAAAACTCGTTTTCACTGTTTGCCAACATCAGGCTCGGGGATTTCCTCTAAAACAATCATGAATATGACTAATCCCTTATTTTCAACCAAATATATTATGATACGATTCCTACGAATAAAATACCCAAACACCGAGGAACATCACTACACAACCGGATTAAGCTTTCGATAAGCTGTATTCACGAATGGGACATCATTTTGAACACATTCATCTAACACGTAAATTGTTCTTGCTGTCAAATCTCAAAAGTCGATTTCAATTTTCAATTAGCAGGCCTCATCAAAAATTCGACAAAGTGAATCATTTATAATAATGCAGTTGAAAACGATGAGTTTTTATAGATCTTCTTCAAAATGAAATAAATCGAGTTATGACTTTTGCTGTATAATGGACCGCTTAATACCTGATTGAAAGCGATCGGGTTGAGAAGAGTTCAATTGACAAGAGAATCACAAGTGTCATAAATTCGCGTTCGTATAGTTCGTTTCATTTTTTGCAAGTTAAATTGTATCACAATTCTACCATAAGCAGCTTATTGAAACTTGCAACACATATTGCAATTTACGCAAGTATTTTCATTCTACACAAGTTATCCTTAAGTTTTGCAAGTGGAACGCAAGTCAGTTCACTAGTGCACGGCTTAATAGCAGAATAAGGCCGTTTAATTTGACAATGTAGTACCATTGAAGTAGGAGCATTTCACCATCCATCTTCGCATTCCCAGGGAGAATGATTTTGAGGTGATTTCAATAAATTTTGCCTTTTCCCCCAAGCTTGACATATACTGTATAAAGTTCTTTTCCTTATTGGAGGTGTAGAAACTATCATTAATTTGAGTCTTTGACAACTTAAACCTTAGGCATTTTATGTCATAGATTTTAGTTTCAGCAAACGATACTTACAGTGTTGTGTAGCAAAGTTGCCCACCCAATCAAATTTGAAAAAAGTGTGATTATCTTCATCGCACATTTATTAACACAAATCCATATTGAACAAGCATTTTAGTCTCGTAAGAATGGTCAGAAAAATTCCAAAAGAAACAAAACTAAAGCGTGTTTAGCCACCTCTATAGACTGCACTTCTTTCAAAATTAACAGTACATGTATATATTGCTTTTTAAATAACAACTTAAATATTTTGGCATCATGCGCATGCGAAAATGATTGTTAGCGCACAAGTTAAATGAACAGAGAAACTCTGATGATATGAGATTCTACGGAAAAGGCTGAAGGAAATACCATGAAACAAAGAGACTTATCATTTGAATTACAGAAATAGAGAAATTGTCAGTCGGTAAATGCTCATATCTTTGTCTCCTTGTATCTTATTGTCGTCTTGTGGTGTGGAGAAGCGGATGCCGAGACGGATACTAGACAGTTGAGAGACAATTCCAAAGGATATCGTTTTTGAGTTTTTTATCCGAAGTTGACACCTTTACGACATAGAATCAATTTGGCAATATAGCAATGTTAATGCGTTGTCTATACGACATTGAAAATGATAGAACGATGGAAGGGAGTGCTACATTTTCATTTATAATGGACCTATGTATAAACGAGTATTAACATTGCTATTGTTGAATATAGACATCGCGATCAACCATAATTATATTCAAAGCAGATTATATCAATATAACATTAACATGGATTTTTGAGGGCAACAATGTAGGAATGCCATATGAGATTTCAAGGCAAGTAATGTACAAATCAGAGGCCGCGTCAGCGGCCAACGTTTTGTTCATTACTTGCCGAGAAATCTCATGCGGTATTTCCATTGTCTGCTTATATACACCTACATCTATTCATAGACTTCCTGTAACAGAACATTCTTCTGCAATTTTTTTCAAACGGAGAGGGAAATAACTATGTTTAAAGATAATGGCTTTTAAGCCTGCACATGAACATGAAACATCAAAAATGCCAGTAATTTAGAAGTCTATTATTATTAGAAGTCTAAATTATTCTGCAATTTAGAAGTCTATGATCTTAGCAGTAACTTCTACATTGTAAACCGTAGACCGACAACTATCCTACAAAATTACTGACAAAATCAACCAACGATTGTCACCTCCAATATCCTGCGGCATCCGACGAATTTGTAGGTTCTCCACCGACAACGAAACAGATGCTTTGTATGCAAATTAACTAAACCAAAACTGTTGAATATTGATTGATTTTTCGAATACTGATTGCTTGACTTTTGGGAAGCCTGTATTATTGTGTGGCCAAACCATCATTTATTTTGACAAATTTAAGCTATAATTCATTATTATTCATTTTGTCGCTTTTTGTCAGATTTTGTAGGTGTTCAGTGGCAATCATCCTACAAGAACTAAGTATGACCGACAAAATAGATTTTGTAGGAAAAATGTCTGTCAATTGTCAGTCAACGGCTTACAGTGTATGTTAAAAGCATTGAAAAATGACGGCAGGGTAATGCCATTGCTGCCTTCCGACAGCAGGAAGCAATGTACAAACTGCCATTATTCCTACATCATTGTACCGTAGATTTAGAAAAATAAGTAGACAATGTAGGACATTTGAGGGCGCGTAGGCACCTGAAAATGTCCTACATTCTTGCCCGAAAAAAGCTATGTTAATAATATTGTGCGTAATTGAAATGAACTGGCATGGAGTTCTATATAGTATTCTATATCGGCATGAGACACTACCGAAATCTACATACATTAGTAGTCCTGTTTTGAAGACAGTTGATTGTTAAGTATTACGATTATACTTCTCAAAGTCACTTTCAAATGTGTTGTCGATGGTTGTAGCACAAATGGTAGAACCCAAATAGAAAACAATATCATACTATTTCATTTCATTGTTTTCCAAAAGACACTGAAAGATTCAGGAAAATATTGGCTGCAAAATAATGGAGAATTTGAAGAGGGAATTTGGAATCACATAATATCAAGAACATCTACTCGCACAACAACTTATTAAAATCCGGTGAATTTGCTATTCCTTTTGCTCCCAGTTGATTCAATTATAGCAACTCCATTCTAGGAAAGTTGTCTGATATCAAGGAACTCTACTATATCGAAAAGTCAAGACAGTTAAAAATGGCACATAATTTGTACAACAAAGCTTTGGGTTCAAATGGAACATAGAAAAGTACAGCTCAATCTTTCTTACACGAATAAGCCATCCAAGCACTGGAGCAATTCAAAATCATTGACATTTTGGTAGCGCTCCAATTTTTCCGTTGTTTTATTGACGTGATTAATGTAAATACTCCAACGATAGGACTTCATAAACGAAGTGAGTATTCCGATCCTATAAAATAAATTCAGAATTGCAAACTTGATTATCTGGAACGTTTCCTTGCTGTCATGCTAGAAGCTTGGGTGGTCTCAAAATCTCTTAGCCTGAGTAGAGAGTCATTTTACGACATGATCCAATCCACCAAAACCCTTTCAGTGTAATTAGTGTTTCATATCTTTTTGTGGTTCTAAGTATGTCCTCTTCGGACAAATTCATTCGAATGTCGTTTCAACTGGTATCGACATTTTTCATGTGGAAGAAATTTGATATCTGTAAAGGATGCAACTGATGCAGAAAGAGCAAAATGATTTCCTTTCTAAGCATTCTGAAGTGTGCCAAAGCTTTGAACGCTGCTGCTGATCGCTCAGAATCAATTAATTTGGATTTTCTCGAGATTTTTTCAATCATGCCTAAACCCACAAACTCGGACTTAAGAAGACAGGCATTATATGTAAAGCTTAGATGGATTTATAGTCAGAAAAGTCATCATTAAAAATTGTAGTTCTTCATGTTATTTGATTCAAATCAAGTGAGAAGTGAACTCGTCCGACACTGCTTCAACGCAGATAAATTTGATAGTAACAACAAATTGTCTGATGAACATGACCATAAAAACCTGGAATTTATTGAAAATTCGCTTAAAGAAAGCCTGAAAAAATCCTATCCACAAGAACTAATGCAAAGTTTTCGAAAAACTTCTTTGCATTTGTTGGTAAGAACTTTCATCGCTTGATTTAAAATTGGACATCCATTTCAATTTTCTGTACTGAAATGATTCGTCAATTGTTGTATGAAAAATTACATATCAATATGGAAATCTGGATGTATAGACTTTCCGTCCAAGCTATATTCGAAAGGTGCAAAAGTCGTCTAGCAAATTCTCATGTATTTTTCTTGAAATAAGCGATCGATTTATACAAAGTTGTTTGTTAAGAACGATTGAAATGGATGGCTCAGAAAGTTCTACAACTTCAGTCAATTGCTTAATGCACAATCTATCCTCTATCAAAACCATAAGTAAAGCTCGTGGAATGAAATAAAGAAACATTCATGCACTATAGTTGTGCGAGTAGATGTTCTTGATATTATGTGATTCCAAATTCCCTCTTCAAATTCTCCAATATTTTGCAGCCAATATTTTCCTGAATCTTTCAGCGTCTTTTGGGAAACAATGAAATGAAATAGTATGATATTGTTTTCTATTTGGGTTCTACCATTTGTGCTACAACCATCGACAACACATTTGAAAGTGACTTTGAGAAGTATAATCGTAATACTTAACAATCAACTGTCTTCAAAACAGGACTACTAATGTATGTAGATTTCGGTAGTGTCTCATCCCGATATAGAATACTATATAGAACTCCATGGAACTGGGCAGCAATGTAGGAAAAAAGCGGGCAGCAATGCTATGAACACACATGTAGATATACGCTGATTGAGATTTCAAAAATCTCTTCCACATGCATAGATAGAGATATCATCATTACGGGATACATTGTTGCCTTCCTTTATCCACATTGCACCATAGCTCAATTACGCACAATAAATCAGGGCATAGATTTACCGAGATATGTAGCCGAGAAGCTATTGGCATAGAAGTGTAATTCATCAGCGACATTTAGTTGAAGGTAATGTTAATAAATTAATGTTGAACGGTTTCCTTCACTACGTGATGGATAGAGGATGGCTATGCGATTCTATGGGATATAGAGAGGGAAATTATTTGATGAATCCCGAGGGCATTATTCCGAGGGATACATCAAATAATTTCACGAGCTATGTCAGAGAATCGCATAGCTATGTTCTATCCGTTATAAAGTATCAGGACCCTAGATATCCGCGGTAGAATCCCTCTCTACCAAGATTTTCCCAGGGAACAAATTTTATCAAATATACAGTCCGTTTCATAAAAAGTGGATCATCCTAAAATTTGACTAAATAAAACATAAGTATGATACAGAAAGCATTTTTCATGTTATTTCATGTCCCTAATATATTTAAATGTCCTTATATAATCTGATAAGTTATGATACAGTAACGGTTCTCAAGAAGCTAATATCTTGTGGCACTACCCTTATTGTCAATGACATTACCAATTCGTCTAGGCATTGATTCGATGATATCGTTGATTTTTGACTGATCTAACTTTCTCCACTCTCTTTTTAACAGTGACGTAAGTTGTGATACGCCATCTGTAGGTAGCAGTGAACGACGAACGTTACGTTCTAGAATACTCCATACATTTTCTATGGGATTCAGATCAGGAGAACGAGCTGGCCAAGATAATGTCCTAAGCCCTAATTGAGACTTGCATAAGTTGACTCTACTACTCCTGTGACACGTAGCATTATCATCCATAAATAATCAAGTCGATGGATCAACAAGTTGATCTGTCATTTGGCCAATGTTCATTCGTAAAACATTCACATAGCGTTCAGAATTCATGGTTCCTTACTGTATGTGAAGTTCAGAGCGGGTATTGGTCCAAATGCCAGCCCAAATCAGTAGAGTCGCACCACCTTGTACCCGGGGACGATGTAAATGTCTCGAAATTTCCTGATCAGATTTTATCCATAATCTCAATCGACCATCACTATCCTTCAGACGGACTGATGACTCATCAGACACGACAACCCGATCCCATTGATTTCGCCAGTGACAATGACTCATTGCCCATCTGAGACGTCTTTTTGTATGCTGATCTGATAATTCGATCTGAGAGGGCTTCTTACAGCTCTTGAAATTCGACTCAATAAGTCTTCTACGAATAGTAGACTTAGAAATAGACGAGTCTAGTGCAGCCATCTCAGTTAACGAGAGACTTGGATCAACTTTTAACAAATCTCAAAATTAGGCGGTCTCTATGTTTGGATGTTTTGCGTGGACGGCCAGAGCCCTCTTTACGACAGAGTCGAAAATCATCATTATGCCATCGATGCACATTTGTGTAAGGGACATTTAGTCGCTTGCTTGTAGCTCGCAAAGAAAACTCTAGTTCTAGCAAGGCTGACACTTTGCCTTTTGTGAATGCGATCTCGTTATTGTTCATTTGTGCTTTGTATTGTTTTCAACCGGTAAGAGATAGATTTCTAGCTGAAAGCAATCAGGAGTGCTGCCAACACCACCGCAACGAAGTCAGGAAGCTATGGAACATGAAGTCCAGTTAATCAAATGTAGCAGTTACATTACTGTTGATGAATGATGGTGCTATGCTGGCTCTGATTGACCGATTTTCTTTATTTTTGTTTTGCTTGATAGCTTTTGGCTTGTAGAACAACATATTACATAACAAAGGAAACAAATGTAATTTTATAAGAGTGAGGTATGATTTTGTGTAACATTGCTAACTGAAGATCAAATTATCCACTACTTTTGTATCTATAACAGGAAAACAACTCAATATTCATGCTTGAAATTTCCAACAATGATATTAGTAAGCGCAACTGACATATCTTCCAAATTTCAGAGAAATTCGTTCAAGTTTGGCGGAGTTAGACAAAGTTGAAGTTAAGGCGATGTTTAAGGGTGATCCATTTTTTATGAAACAATCTGTAGAAGGGAATCTGAAATACGATTCTACAACTATGTAATAATCTGGTATACTTTATTAAAATCTATGTCAATTGAAAAGCACAAGAAATGTTAAATTTTTTATTGCATTGACTAGATATAGGCATATTCAACAACAGACCTATACAATATAGTGAGATACTTAGCAAGATGTTGCAAATAGTGAGCCTGGGTTATTCATTGTAATTTGAGGCGGAATCCCAGTAAGGCTGATAGTAGCCAAGAAAACCAAAACGTCGTTTTTCTAATTAAAAGCGCTTAGATCTTCGACCCGGCACCGCCGGCCATCATCAGAGGGAACTGACTGAAAGCCCAGCCACAGAAGTTCACATTACCCAATTATTTTCATTCTCCAATCTGTGAAAATGAAAAGACAACAAAGACAAAAATAAAGATAAAAAGAAGAAAGAACACTAATGATTACAAGTGAAAAGTAACACCATAAAATACGAAAATTAGGTGAAAGAAGAAAAGTCAAGTCAACACAAGCAGTGCCAGATTCACTGAGGGCATGCTTCACTTTGTTCTGCGAATCCATTCTTGGTCCAGAACGCGCCTCCTTTACCCTCACGCTTACTCCAAACACTCTCTCTGTCTAGCACTTCAGCTTTCTCCACGTTGATTCGATGACCAGTCAACGCCACATGCTTAGCCAGCTCGGACCGGTCCACGTCGAGTTCTCGTATCGCGCGAGCATGCTCCTTGCCTCTCACCTCCTTGGTTCTGGCTGTTTCACCCACATAACTCCACGAGCATCCGTCCTGGCATGTGATCCCATACACTACGCCCAACTGAGTAGCCGGGGCAGGTCTCTTCCTCACCAGCAGGGATCGAAGTGTTGTCCTAGGCTTCATCGACACCTCGACATTCACCTCTCGAAGGACAGAGGCCAACTTGCTTGAATCCTTTCCGACGTAAGGGATTGAGCATCGTATCCTATCTTCTTCCTCAGCATCATCTCTCTCCTCCTTCGTCCGGGGTCTCCACCAGCTCCGAACTTCTCCTTCATCATAGCCGTTGTTACATAGTGCGGCTACCACGTGTTCTCTCTCAGCTGGGAGCTCACGTTTGGAACAAACTGCATGTGCGCGCGTTGATAATGAACGTACCACACCCTTGAAAACATGAGGAGGATGAAACGAGCCTCGCTGCAGGCACCTGTCTGTATGAGTGGTCTTCCTGTACACTGAAAATATCCATTCTTCTTCACTCCTTCTTACGGCCACGTCTAAGAAAGCGAGAGAACCATTCTCCTCCTTCTCCACCTTGAAGTTAATCGACGGGCGAAGAGAGTTCAACCAATCCACGAACAAGTTGAGCTGTTGATTATCTTTCTCCCACATAAGGAACACGTCGTCAACATAGCGTAACCATACGGTAGGGAAATGCCTCTCACTTGATATTGCTGCTCTTCTGGCCAAACTCTCAAAATGCACCATGGATAGATGGGCAGCAACTGGACCCAAGCTGGTCCCCATGGCTACACCATCGGTTTGCACAAACAAACCGCTGTAGTGCCTAAAATAGCACGAAGTCAAAGCCAATCTCAGCAACTCCATCAGTTCTGGCACAGACAACTTGGTTCTCTTGTGCAGTTCCACGTCTTCACTTAAAAGATTGCTGAAAACATCAAGCGTTTCGGCCACTGGAACATTGGTAAATAAAGAATCCACGTCCAAAGAAACCATTGAATCCGCGAAACAGGCTTCACCCTTGAATCTTCACCCTTCAGGCCTATCGTCAACATGAAAGACAGTCTCTACGCTCCAGTTTCAAAGATGCTGAGTGATTTGTGCAGGCCGTATATGTCAGACTGCAATTCATTTATTAAGAATTCCTCGGATTTTATCCGAAGATTCAAGGGTGAAGCCTGTTTCGCGGATTCAATGGTTTCTTTGGACGTGGATTCTTTATTTACCAATGTTCCAGTGGCCGAAACGCTTGATGTTTTCAGCAATCTTTTAAGTGAAGACGTGGAACTGCACAAGAGAACCAAGTTGTCTGTGCCAGAACTGATGGAGTTGCTGAGATTGGCTTTGACTTCGTGCTATTTTAGGCACTACAGCGGTTTGTTTGTGCAAACCGATGGTGTAGCCATGGGGACCAGCTTGGGTCCAGTTGCTGCCCATCTATTCATGGTGCATTTTGAGAGTTTGGCCAGAAGAGCAGCAATATCAAGTGAGAGGCATTTCCCTACCGTATGGTTACGCTATGTTGACGACGTGTTCCTTATGTGGGAGAAAGATAATCAACAGCTCAACTTGTTCGTGGATTGGTTGAACTCTCTTCGCCCGTCGATTAACTTCAAGGTGGAGAAGGAGGAGAATGGTTCTCTCGCTTTCTTAGACGTGGCCGTAAGAAGGAGTGAAGAAGAATGGATATTTTCAGTGTACAGGAAGACCACTCATACAGACAGGTGCCTGCAGCGAAGCTCGTTTCATCCTCCTCATGTTTTCAAGGGTGTGGTACGTTCATTATCAACGCGCGCACATGCAGTTTGTTCCAAACGTGAGCTCCCAGCTGAGAGAGAACACGTGGTAGCCGCACTATGTAACAACGGCTATGATGAAGGAGAAGTTCGGAGCTGGTGGAGACCCCGGACGAAGGAGGAGAGAGATGATGCTGAGGAAGAAGATAGGATACGATGCTCAATCCCTTACGTCGGAAAGGATTCAAGCAAGTTGGCCTCTGTCCTTCGAGAGGTGAATGTCGAGGTGTCGATGAAGCCTAGGACAACACTTCGATCCCTGCTGGTGAGGAAGAGACCTGCCCCGGCTACTCAGTTGGGCGTAGTGTATGGGATCACATGCCAGGACGGATGCTCGTGGAGTTATGTGGGTGAAACAGCCAGAACCAAGGAGGTGAGAGGCAAGGAGCATGCTCGCGCGATACGAGAACTCGACGTGGACCGGTCCGAGCTGGCTAAGCATGTGGCGTTGACTGGTCATCGAATCAACGTGGAGAAAGCTGAAGTGCTAGACAGAGAGAGTGTTTGGAGTAAGCGAGTGGTAAAGGAGGCGTTCTGGACCAAGAAGATGGATTCGCAGAACAAAGTGAAGCATGCCCTCAGTGAATCTTGGCACTGCTTGTGTTGACTTGACTTTTCTTCTTTCACCTAATTTTCGTATTTTATGGTGTTACTTTTCACTTGTAATCAGTAGTGTTCTTACTTAGGCATTTTTATCTTTGTGTCTTGTGTTTTTCACAGCAGCGGAGTCATAGAATCTAATTGTGTAATGTGAACTGTCTTCTGTGGCTGGTTCTACAGTCAGTTCCTCTGATGATGGCCGGCAGTGCCGGTCGAAAGATCTAAGCGCTTTTAATTAGAAAAACGACGTTTTGGTTTTCTTGGCTACTATCAGCCTTACTGGGATTCCGCCTCAAATTAGCAAGATGTCCCAAACTGTTAGAGCTGAAGAACAGCAGAAAGGCCCTCGCTCTAGGTATTGAGCTCTTATCAAGCATCCTGTTTTTCTTATTCTGATGCCCTCCACCGAGCTATGTGTTCAATGGTAACACTTAGGTATTGATGTGACACTCTATCTTCTGATTATCGGCTGAGGTGGCGTTCTATTTTTCAAATATTTCTTTGTCAAAAATTACAGAAAATTCTTTTGCCTGTGTGAGTAGCCCAAAGAGTAAGCATATTGCAGGTAGAGTGCCGACTCAACTGCATGTCAGCATGCAATGAAAATTTATGCATCAAGAGATTCAGTTTTTGCGGAGATTACGTTCCTGCGGTCTAAAAAAATACTTGATCAAATATAAAAAGCTAAATTTTTGCTAATTGATGAAATCAAACATAATGTTGTGTACAAATTGTACACGTTTGTACCTCTACGTAGGTGAAATTATGTGTACCGTTGAGGGTTAAATAAATTCAAACTGAACGGAACATAAAGTATGAGGGTGTAGCTGGAACGGTAAAGGTCAAAGATTCTGCGATCATTTTTACGAAAGCTATTGTACATCTTGCGGTAGATCTTGTAGATCTTCCTCTTAATCTTACTAAAAAATCTTGCATTATAAGATCTTATAGTTTCCTACAAGATCCTGCGGCAGATGTGTAAGATGCCAACGCAAAATTTTTGGCATTTTCGCAAGACATGCTGACTATGTGTAATTCCTGTGTTTATATACTACCGATCTGGAACCTCAGACTGCGATATAAAAGTAGTATGAAAATTTTAGGATATCAAAAAGGATGAAAATATACCTGTTAATATCTTACTTAAGCGGATATTGTTGATGATGAATGAGATTTTATGAACTACATTATAATACAACTCTTCATACAAAAGTATAGATCTTCTGCTTCTTGGCTTAAATTTTGAGTTGCTCAATTGTGGATTGATTCAATTTTCACAGTTTTGTAATTTTATGATTCAACAGATTAAGTTTCTTTTCTTATCTCTGACTGAATAGCACGTTATTGATCTTAATCAGTTTTGTTGTCTTTGATTGTGATATTTTGCTCTTTCAGTGCCGGTACAGTTTCAGTGACATGATCAAGATCAAGAGAATACTTCTATCAATGACGTTGAGCATTGAAGTAAGGCACTGCCATTGAGTTGCTAATTTAACAAACATTACCTCTCCAAGTCTGTCATGACACGGAGGATCTGTAAATACTATTCTTCCTTCTGCTGTATTGCTATCATGTTCACTCAATTCCGTGGTAATTTCTTCACAACTGCAAATATTTGCATATCTCACAATGCGCAGCAATAAAGTCTAAGATCTCGAACTTTTCATGACTATCAGATTAATTTCTGCTCAATTAAGATGCTTGTTGGCAAATATTCATTCCTTTTGACATCCAGCTTGTTTCATACTACTTATAAAATGGCTTCATGTCGGTAGCAAATAAATTTTTAAAAATTAAGCTTTTTAAAAACGGCTCAAATAATTTTTTGGACTACAGAAAGGCAATCTCCGCAAGAAGCTGAACTGTATACAGATACTTTTGAGTCGACACTCCACCTACTTGCTCTATGACTACAAGGATTCTTTTTCCACAGTGTCAGTGAGCAGAATTAAAAATGAGTAGTAATATGAACACGTCGGTGTGACGGTGTAAGGTCAGAAATTCACATCTACTAAAATCACATTAACTGTTGGGCACCGGCGTTTGCGCTCCCTATTCAATTATCAAAATGTTCATCAATGGACAACTAAAAAATCATTAGTTACTTCAAGTGTTATTGCTCGTGATAACGTTTTTATTGATAGTGTGAACTCCATTTCTTATTTGGGTGGAACCATTTTTTGTGATCTCAAATGGAATGTTCATTTTCGAGAGAATGTGAAGGAAGTTTCCAATTATAATTTACAATCATAAACGCACTGGTTGTAATACTGAATGGTTGTTGAAAAGTTACTATGCCTTCTTACGATCTGTTATGACTTACGGATTTCCATGATTCTGCAATGCACTTTAATATCTTTTAAATGACTTTTTCCGTGTTGAAAAACGTGTTTTCCGTATTATTGGCATTCTGCAATCGGAAAGCAATTCATGGTTGTACTCTGTAAACAAATCATGTGAAAGATTTATGTCTGCTACAGGTACAACTTTTGAACATCCCCTACGTTCCATGTTTTGCACTAGCGATGCGGAAAGAACTATAAGTCCTCGTGCTCCGCCAAAAACATTGTATCGTCCACGCTCAAAAACGATGAGATCTTCAAACTCTTTTGTTAGATATTGTAATTAGTCCCTTCATTTGTTTTTATTACTCTTTTTTTAATGTAAATAGTTTGTGGTACCTTGCATATTATTCCTTGCTTTCAAAACATGTCATTGCATTTTGTAGGTGTTCACCGATTCCTTGTAGTGAAACAATAAAGAGATTATTATTGATATTATCATCTACATGTTGGTTTGCCTGGAGAATGCACTATGGAAAATGTAGTCATATTGTTGATTAAAGCAACATGCGATATTTCTCAATGCAGTTCAGTTTTTATAATTTCTAGGACATGCAGACATATGCAAGGAAGTGAGAAAGTGCAATAAGAAAACACAAGGCATCCATTTCTCTGTCTAAAGGTAATTAAACATTTCGATGACTTCTAAAAAATGTTCCGACTGCAGACAGCAAGTTCAGATACAGATGTCTGTGTAACTCCCAGATGTGCGCAGAGAAAATCTGATAATGCCATATCATTCTACGATGTTTCAGAGTATCTTCATTGAGACAGTTCTTCCCCTAAAACGTAGCTACCTCTTCATTCAAAAGCGTTTTTGATACTTTTTCAATTACCTTTAGCGTCTAATAGACCGACTGACGTTGCAAAATCATAACTTTTTTAACCCTCATCCCCCGGTGAATTTTTTTGAATATCCCTTAAACCAACCAACTATGGCCACCATATTCCTAGCAGCTTACTTTCTACGTATTATGCAACTTTTGACAGACGGATAACACCTTTGACGTGAGAGATATGATTGAATTCTCCGAATTGAATCCCTATCTAACATCTAGAAGCTTTGAGAGGAAAAATAAGAAAAGATTATTCGAAATGTGCATTGTGCCTGTATTGACATGCGGATCACAAACTTGTTCAACAACTAGATTGCAAGATGTTGGAAACTTAGACCAGCACAACGAGCGATGAAAAGCAGAATGATCGGCATTATAACGGGAGACAGAGTAAGAAATGAAGAATTACGGAGAAGAGCGGGACTGACGTATGTAGTAACCGACAGAGATAAATTGCTTTGCTTGGGTTGTTTGGTTTAGAGATGACATTTCTTAATACTGATGGTCACGCTTAGAACTAGGCCCGAGGGGCAAAAAGATGCATTTTCCATTGAACGTAATGCAAATTCAAGCCTGAATTCTGACGAACTAAATCATTAACACCGCACGAGGTGACATGCCACGCTCAATTACGCGTAATTGACGCGTAATTACACATGATCCTAAACATCCGTGACTATGCGTGACATTGCTGCAACATCTGTCGGCAGTCCTGTTATATAGACTTTGCGTCTCATGTGTCTGCATGTATCAGAGGCTAAACAATGTAATAGGACCTCAATTTCATGCTCAGGGAAGGCAAAACGGGCTGACCGACTCATCCGTGGTTCAAGCGGCAACACAGACAATTGTAGACGACACGCTTGTCCGCGCGTATTCATAAACATTCTCTATTTTTTATCAGCATCAGACCAAGTGATTTCTGACTGTTAGTGCAGCGCGTATGTACGCGCGTAGAAGAATAGAATGTCTTTAACCACGGATATTTGGAGTGCTCCGTAATTACGCGGGAATCACGCGTGGCATGTCACCTAGTGCGCATTGAACGTACACAGTCAGTAAATTTAGATCGTGAGGAGTCGAACGATATGAATAACATGTCCATTTGATGAATTTATCAAGGCGAAACATTGAGTCAAAGATAGGTACGATTGACTTGGCAGACGTTCAGTCTTCAACATGTAGCACCAGCTCGTGTGTTCCATAATACAACTTTCCTTACGCATTGCGCGCTGGGCCAATCACGTAAGCCAAAGGTAGACAACTATCTCCTCATGTTGCTGCCACCACATACAGTGGCTGAGATAGAATCGCGTCACCTCCACAGTACCAGCGATAGACGAATCCATCTCTGTCGTAGTAACCGAAGCGAAACATTTCAAATGGAAATGGGCTGATCATGTCATCAGGCGATAGTATGGATTCCAAGAGAAGTGAAAACAAACAGAGCCGGACAAAGAAAGCGATGGAGAGACGAACTTCCAAAGTACTGGAGACGTATGGCTATAGATCGTACCGGTTGGAATCGCAGCACAATGGAGGTCATTTTCCCCAAGGCTGACAACGGCTATCATAAGACGTAAGTAAGACATGGTATGCCCACAGAGTAAGTACATTAGGTAGAGTAGCAAATCAGCAATTATTAAACCTCCAATGTGTATACAGTTTCGATTTTATTAAATGAAATTGACTTGAGACTCAGTACCACATGTGAATTATGCACAAATTTTTGCACTTCTGGACAAAAGTACACGAATTTGACCGATTATGATAGCAATACAGAGAAAGGAAAGTAATTTATAAATATACAATATATTATGGTTTCTTTATTGGTAAGCGCCACTTTATACAAAAAATTCAAAACGAAGAATTTCATCACTGGCCACGCTACCACTTTTAGTGACTACGGCAGAGCAACTGAAACAACGAAATGGTAGAGTTTACAGATCACGAATGTATGTCTCTCACACTGTCACGTCATACGTTGGATCTACAAGCGATATCAATACAGATAAAAGTAATATACAAGTCAGTAGTGAGAATAAATATAATAAAATGCTAAGGTAACGAAATGAGAAAAGGAAAGTTACTTCTTAACAAATAGTTTGCAATTGTAAATAAAGAGTCCTCTGTCCACAAGGGTCAAAGAGCACATACCGAAGTGGCTCCAACACAGTAAAGCTCGTCCTCGATCCAAGCAGCCTCCGAGCTCAGCTATCACGAGACACATCATGACATCCTCCTGCCCTCCAAGTACCTCTTCATTTTCTGTACAGAAGCAGTTTAACAGCACCCTCCAACTCAGCATTGGTGAAGCAGTAACTATTTCGTTGCTTCGTCCAGAACTGTGCCAAAAGGACTTTATTTACAATTGCAAACTATTTGTTAAGAAGTAACTTTCCTTTTCTCATTTCGTTCCCTTAGCATTTTATTACATTTATTCCCACTACTGACTTATACACTACTTTTATCTGTATTGATATCGCTTGTAGATCCAACGTATGGCGTGACATTGTGAGAGACATTCAATTCGTGATTTGTAAACTCTACCATTTCGTTGTTTCAGTTGTTCTGCCGTAGTCACTAAAAGTGGCAGCGTGGCCAGTGATGAAATTCTTCGTTTTGAATTTTTTGTATAACATGATTTGTTAAATTAGCAATTCGATGGGTTACCATTACTTAAAACTCAGTCTTATTATAGTAAGAATATATTCTTAAGAATGATCATATCACAAACAATCTGCCAATGAAAGAAAAATATCATGATCAAAGAAGCTGATCATAATTTACTTTAAAAGATGTTAATGGGTCCACATTACTATTCAGATTCAAGAAATGACGCCTTGTGAATCATTGAATCATGCTGCAGAAAATTGAATTAAAAACATGACATCTTAGCCAAAAAACTCTCAGTAAGATCTCAACTTTTTCTTGAAGACTTGTAGGGACTTGCATTATAATGCAGTCAATGAAATTTCCTTGATCATTACCTTAATTTCAGCTTTATTGAAATGCTTGTTAAGCAAATATTCATTTCTTTTGATATCCAATTTGTTTCATACTACTTATGAAGTGGCTTCATGTCGGTAGTATAGAAACAATTTGCAAAAATTTAGCTTTTCGACAACAGCTCAAATAACTCTTTGGACCAAAGGAACTTGATCTCCGCCAAAAATTTAATCTTTTCATATAAAAATTTTCACTGCACACAGATACTTGTTTGAGTCAACACTACCTACTATATGGTCAAAATTCTCTCCCGAAGATATTTATGCCCTAGGAAATTTGAAATGGGCATGTCTTCTGTATGAAAGTTCTTCCTCTCTGCATGTCCAATTTTTTGCAGTACCGAATAAATTGCAAATAAAGGCATTTGAATTGATTGAGTAGGTCATCCAGCTTCAATCAATAAACATTATTATCAAAAAATGCAGACCAAATTAATTTCGCTCTATCCACGGTGAGAATATCGTTAATATCAAAAGTGTAGTTTTCATAAACAAACAAGAAGAAAATGCGAATGCCTTGCCAAGAACAGAGAAAAGTGAACTCGAACAACATCACATTTAGAATGGATGGAAAACTGAGAGAGCAACATTTTCAATTTTCTGAAATGCTCACGAAACGTCTGCAAAACTTGAGCATGCAGAATGCGCAATAGATAAAAACGTATGTTTCCCCTTGTTGAGGCTTTCCAAACAAGTAGTTTTGACAAACGACTGCCGCCTGTTTGAAGTCAGCTCAATGAATTAAGTGAAATGTGGAAAAGAATTTTTTATCATTCATTTTGTGAGTTAAATATTTGTACTTATTGAAACCTCGATATCGAAGATATTAATTTTAAAGAAATACAAGTCATTGAAACACCGTTAGTACGATGCACATGCAGAGGCTCCATAATGCAGTCGTTCATGAACATGAGTTGCACTTTTCACAGGCATCCGGTCTTCCGCTATCCGGTGATCACTGTGACGTTTTGAGCCTCAACGTGTTCGAGGACTGTAATGAGCCATTGCAATGCAAGGCTTCATCACGGCGGGGGAAAAATTGCTTCACGCTAATCGGAGATTTGGCTCTCTCATTGATAGTAGCTCTGTGTGTAAGCCACTACAACAGACTACTGTACCGTAACAAACTAGACTTCTTCGTCGGCGGCCCGAATCCTGGTCGCCAGAAGTTCCTGTCTAGAAGGTCCACCGGGTATACTCGTACTGTCTTCAAATCTCGTAGAATGATTTGTGGCATTTATTGTGTCAAAAACACTGTATCGAACTTTTATCGTCTTCGCATTAATGAATATGTCAAACTTTTCCGTAAAAGTCAAGATGTCAATATTCTATGTTTCCCATAGTTCCTCATTTTTCTGGTGACCAACTGTCAGTGCCTTTTTGCAGAACGAGTAAGCGACAGTCGATTCATCTGTGTAGGTCTTCGGTTTCCTAGAAAGGAAGGGTTATATGTAACCTTAATATCGAAATGGCACATCACAGAATTAGACAACTTGCTCCTTCTATGAATGGATAATCCGTGTATCGCTTGCTATTGGAAATGGCAAACAATAAGCTGTCAGCAGAGAACACCAGAGCCAGTGAGAGATGCGTGCGTGCTGTGATATCACTTCGCACGCACCAAAACACACATCGTCTGGCTAACATTCGATTCAGTGTGTGCACTATGCACTGAGGAATGCCGAGGAGAGGATGTAAAATCATCAAGTGAACTAATTTTCGTACGCCTGCTACTTTCTTTAATAATGATCTGAAGGGCCAACATAATGGAGAAAACTTGTACGCAATGATCTGAATTCTTCGAATCTGAAGGAATTTTGGCAATCGAAGTACTTTGCTGGAACTTACATTAATCCGCAAGCGACGCACGACTTTTTTCCTATCTCTGTAAGGTATTAGGAATTCCTTTTTGCACACTTAATAGGTTCCTCGACGTGCCGTCGAATTCGAATCAATCACACGTCTAGAAAACCGAAGCAGATAAACAAAATATTTAATTCTGTGGTCTAATATAATTCTGTTCACAGAACTGCTTTACGATTCTCTCAACGTTGGTTTTTTATGGACTCTCTGACTTGAAGTGTATCCCTTCGTAATGTAATGACTTCTTTATCCTTGATTTTCATTTTGCAAAAATATCTATTTTCTACTATATTCTATTCTAAACATGCCCGAACCATCCAAGACGTCTTCTTGTCAAGACGGCCTTGATGTCTTCTATTCCAAGAAGCTGGAGAACTATGGAAGAAGCGAGCCTATCCTTCAATGATACGCCCATCATGCACCGGATTATTCTACGTTCTGTTGTCATCATTCTTTGCTGATCTTCGACTTTCATGGGACATGTTTCACTTCTCATACACCTTCTCACACACGTGTCATACACTTGGCCTTTCATCGATAAAGGAGTCGTCATCGATGTTAGAAAAGGGGATAACTCACGAAACCTTTGTCAACCAGCGTGAACTCGTGTAGATAATGCAGCCCCTAATAAAACCGTAAAGATAATAATTTATCGCGCAAATTACCGAAAACCGTTGTGTAAGACTTATAGGATAACTGCTTATTAAGACATTTGCTCCAATCATCTAAGTTCATCTGAGAACTGTTTAATTGAATCTATTGTCACAAAATGCGAGATTTGGGTACATGAGGATATAATCTGAGCATAGAGATGTCCGCTAACACTGCGCGACCGCGTAGATTTGCCATGTGTAATTTTCCCGCTAAAATCGATGAGTGTACGCTTTATTGCAGTCACATAATCGTCTCAAATATAGGCCTACAGACAGGAAATCCTATTGAAGAGAGATTGGCTTGCAGTTAGAATGGGGCATGTCTCATTAGGTGACATGCCACGCGTAATTGCGGAGCACCCCAAACATCCGTGGTTAAGGGTAATCTATACCTCTATGCGCATGCGTACATGCTGCACTTAGAGTCAACAATCACGTGATCTGATGCTGTCAAAATATGGGGAATGTTTGTGAGTACGCGCGGGCGAGCGTTTATAGTTTGCGCGTCCTCTTCGGTTGCCTGCGCTGCCGCTTGAACCACGGATGAACCACTCAGCCTGTTCTGTCTTCCCTGAGAGCATGAAATTTAGGCACTATCACGTTGTTTAGCCTCTGAAACATGCAGACACATGAGACACATTTTTAAAATATTCAAAATACCAAAATGCACTTAAGGAATATACTCTGTGCATTAGTATATTTGAGTTGGTCAAAATAAAACAAAATAATTTAAAAATCGTTAGAAAGCAGCCGGCGCTTCGTGTCAGTGCCACTTCAAGGGCCAAAAATGGAACTGGCAGTATGATGCAATGCGCTAAACATATAGCAGTGACATATCATGTATTATATATAAAAATAAGGAAAATAATCAATATGGTGACTGGCGTCTTTGTGCGCTACTTCTGAATATATTGGCTTGGTCGGACCGCTTAGTTTATAAATTTCAAAATGATTTATGCAACTATTTCATGTTAGTCAAACTATAATCGTCCGTTCTATAAAAGATACAAAGAACACAAGCGCTATTTTGATAATAAGAACAAAAGAATGAAACGCCGGCCGTTTGTAACATTTTTTAAATTATTTTATTTTGATCAATAAACACAAAGTAGTGAAACGTACAACCACAACTATGTCTTTGAGAAATGCCCTCCTGTTCCTGACCATAAACTTGAGTTGATTTTGAAAATATTCAAGCCCATTGGGGACCCAGCGGCCTATGAGCTGAAGATCTCGTCCCGGGCCATCACTGCCGACCGTATACGCATTAGCAGTTGCAATTAGCTACATCGGTATCAAGCTTTCTTGTACCGCGTCTTCAGGTAATAGTCCGGTAGCCAGAACGAGTTTCTGCAGGGAAAGAGGCCGAAAGTGAGACTTTCACAGAATGATGTACACCATATGTTTACTACGAATCTGCACCTCTGCCGAGTTCTAGTGAGTTTATCTTCTTATCAGACAAGATCAAAGAAAAACACATGTAATTTCAATGGGACGCAGATTGCAGTTTTTTGGCTAAAATAAAATTTTGCATGTTTTCTCTGATTAAACAAAAAGTACTGAGCCCAGAGTCATAATTTTTGGCATGGAATGTCTTCAGGTCATTTCCTATGATGTGCATGTGCTATTATCATGTATCTAATCGGTTATGCATATGAGAATGTGATTGAATATGGATAAAGTAGCTCAAAATGTTTGTAATTGCCGACATTAAGAGGCTCGCCAAATCGAAATGCGTCTAGCTTTATAGACAAGGGTGCATGAAAATGAAAGGAAATGACCTGAAGACATTCCATGCCAAAAAATCATGGCTATGGACTTAAGTACTTTTCGTTTAATCAGAGAAAACATAGACAATTTCATTTTAGCCAAAAACTGAAATCTGCGTCCCATTGGATTTGCATGTTTATTTCTTTGATCCTGTCTCACAAGAAGAGAAACTCACTAGAACTCGGTAGACGTGACGATTCGTAGTAGGCATAGGGTGTACATCTGTGAATCATTCTGTGAAAGTCTCATTTTCGGCCTCGTTCCATGCAGAAACTCACTCTGGCTGCCGGACTGAAATTGCGACAACAGTATCATTATCGGTGTAGAGCTGAAAATAAAATAAAAGTGACCCTATTAGAAAATGATCAGGGCCAAAATGTAGTGGGCCTATAGCTGAATCGTAGAGTACCTCACCAGATTCTGCATTCACTGCTCATTCTTTTCAGGATTCACATTACTAAATTTTCACAGATTCATTCCTCTGATTGCGAATGTAAACTCTAGATAGGTGGATCCCTTACCAGCCATTCGACTTTCCGTGGCCCTCTGTTTAATTACCTACTCAACTTCTTTGTTGTTACTTTCTCCAAATTTTTTCAACCCTTGTGATTACATAAATTTACTTAAATTGCGTCGTTAGAAATTAAGCTTAGAGTACTTCTAAATTCTGAACAAACTGGAGTTGAAGCAAGTACTCATATACGAGTTTGATTTCAGTAGGTGATATGCCACGCGTAATTCACGCGTAATTACGGAGCATCCCAAAGACATTCTATTCTTCTACTCGGGTACATACGCGCTGCACTAAGAGTCAGAAATCACTTGATCTGATGCTGTTAAAACATGGGGAATGTTTATGAATACGTGCGGGCGAGCGTTAATAGTTTGCGCGTCGTCTACGGCTGTCTGCGTTGCCGCTTGAACCACTAAGATGAACCGCTAAGCATGTTCTGTCTTCCCTGAGCATGAAATTGAGGTCCTATCACATTGTTTAGCCTCTGATACATGCAGACACATGCGACGCAAAGTCTATATAAAAGGACTGCCGACAGATGTTGCAGCACTGTCACGCATAGGCACGGATGTTTAGGGTCGTGTGTAATTACGCGCAATTGATCGTAGCATGCCACCTACTGTTGCTCCTGGCTTTATCATTGATTTCAGCTATTGATTTGCAGCAGATAAAAAGTAAAAGGTAATAGTTGTGCGCAATTGAAAATAACCAACAATATGGTGAATTAAGCATAATAAATCAAGTACACAGTAAAAAATAGCGACCGGAGATTCAATACGACATCTGTTCTTGCAATATTAGCACGAATTTTTCGATGTCCGTTTATTTGCTCGAAACAGACAAATGCGTTGCGAAGCAAAAAGTTTCTAATTGCTTTTTTACCCAATGATGCTCAAGCAACATCCTTATTTCATATTAGTGTCCCATTCGTTTCTCTGCAGGGATTAGCCTAACCTGGCAATTATCCATGGATTAGCTGATGCACATAACAAGTTCAACTGTATGTGCTCTTCTTGTGGCTCCCGCAAATGGTCTCGTGGACACGTATGGAGCAGAGCTGGAAAAATTCCACTGAAATTTTAAATTCCAATTCCAATTCCAGAGCAGAAATTTCAATTCCAATTCCATAATGAGATTCAATTCCGATAATTGCGTGACGCGTATATGTTAATGTATCTAAAGTTTCCTCGCTTCAATCTAACCCATGTGCCCGTATCCTATCCTCGTTATTCCTGTGTGCCGTTCCCTGCGTCGTTCCTATGTGCGTTCTCATGTTCATAGTTCATATTTCTTGTGTACATGTACATGTATATATGTAGCCGGTCAGCCTATGCCCTTTTCGTTTCGTAAACGAGATATTCAACATCTTGTGAAAAAGAGAAAAGAAAATTAACGGTCAGCAAAGAATCAAACGCTGAGAGAGAGAGAGAGAGAGAGCATAGAAAGTCCTAGAATGGAAATTGCATGAAAATTCAATTCAAAAAGAAATTCAATTTTCAAAAGTAAGTGGATTTATCGTCAAGTGTCAAAAATTTGCATAAATTAAAGACGATGAGAAATTGAAACAACAACAACACATACGACATCTTCAGTAGCTGTTAGAAGAACTCCGTGCTCTCGCGGTGTAACTTGACTACAGAAGTAACAACTACAACTGCCTACCAGCGAACAACAACACAGTAGCGTATGCGGCAACACGTACATCAACGAGCGCGATTGAAGATTGACGGTATAAGTGACACTGATATTCATGATATTTATGATATTAATTTGGTATAAGTGAGTCCGATCGAATTGAAGTGAATTCAACATCAAGAAATGAACTGCAAGTTTAAAGTTTTTCTTTTATCGTTGAGTATCGTATTTGTATAATTATAGTCTTGAAAATTAATATTGTCAATTGTTGTGATTGGAAGTTGAATAATATTTCATGTCATTGCCATTTTAATTGAATCATTAATTATTAGAATAATTTGTTGACACTGTCTATATTGTGATTTGAACTGACAGGCTGCCCTTTAATGCAGGGTTAATTTTCCTCTTTCCGAACCGATTTTTTTCGTGTGTACCACAATTAAGTCAATCTCCATTTTTTGTGCTTATCCAATCAATAACTAAATTCAACAATCGTTTTATTTTGATTAATTATCTTACATGATAAACAACAGATTGAACAAAGATGATTATCTTTTCATTGTTTGCTTAATTGCTGAATTAACATTGTCTGGGGGCTGTAGGCCCATCAAAGTCACAATTAGCACCCTTTATTCAACAATAGAAAAAAACTATGTCTGTCGATCTATCTCTCTCTTATCTCTGCGTGCAGTTAACACAACGGCCGAATACTGTGATTTCAATTTTTGTACAAATAGATTTATCACAGGTCTATCGAAAAAGTGGAATTGAGGTTTATCAAGGTCAATTCCAATTCCAATTCCAGTAGATTTAAATATCGTCAATTCCAATTCCGACGAAAAATGGAATTAATTCCGAGTCGGAATTAATTCCAATTCCGACTTTTCCAACTCTGCTATGGAGGGCACGGCCCTCGGTTGAGAACCACTGCTCTAGATTATTCTCGCAGATACCTCTGTTTGACATTGCCTCAATTCCAAATGAGTTTCTATTTACATAGTGCTTCAAATAGTACTTTCAGCCTTCAAATATGTTCACAGACTTAATGGCTCTCAGCCAGTACTGCCTCGATTTCCATGCACGACACTTTTACACGAAATTTGACTGCAAAGAAGCTTAATGCGTTCGTGTTCTGTGCGCCGATTCATCGAAAGCTATTAATGGACTTAATTTTCATCGGCTTCTAATATTTGGAGCCAATGTCGACAAAACTTGTGTACAATCATCTGAATTCTTCGAGTAAGAATTTGGGAGAATTGAACATTTTTCTGGAAGCGATGAAAGATTTGTATGCTATTCAGCTAATTTCAGATGATTCAACTAATTTTATTGACAGCCACAATAACAGAATTAGATTGTTTTACTCCTTCAGTTTCCTTGAAGTGCAGACTAATTTTAAGCGATGGTACATGCCGAAACTTACTAGGTGGGCAAATAGGAATTCCTAGTCCCTTGCAGAGATAGGAAAAAAAGTCGTGCGTTGCTTGGGGATTGCTGTGAATTCCAGGAAAGTACTTCTATTGCCACGATTTCTTCAGATTCGAAGAATTCATATCATTGCGCACAAGTTTTCTATATAATATTGGTTCTTGCGATCATTATTGAAGAAGATAGCATGCGCGCGAAAATTGCATCACCTGATGATTTCACCACCCTCTTCTCGTCATTCCTCTCTGAATGTAAACTAGACGGCGATGTGTGAGCGAAATGATATTACAACACTCACACCACTCACTGGCTGCTTTCCAAATGCAGATGACAGCTTTTTTCCAATAGTGTCCGATAGAAAACTCATCCCTTCTAGACAACGAATGCTGAACGAGCAGATTGTCTAATTCTGTGGCCACAATTCTCAAGGATTCAACTTCCTCTCCCTTTCTTCTTCCCTCCAATTGTCTTCACCATCAGTCGCACTTCTACTCTCTAATTTCCTCCACAATTGCGAAATTCTTTTATCACTCATACTGCTACCATTCACAAATCAGCAACTGTGAAATTTTATTTTCTTCAAACGACAATGAACGATAGGTAGGCATTTCTTGTATCGCTCCGCCAATCACAGACACCGTGAGGAAAGTCAGCAGCAGTTAATACAGAGATAAAAATGCTCAATCTCCAGTTATGCCATAGAGATAGAATTGATCAGGTCTCATGGATTCCTGCCTCAGTTTGAACTGGTCCAAGCCCTTTCTCCCTCTCATCGGCTTAGATTCGAGGCTTCAATATTCCCAACTTTGTCTCAATGCCACCACACCCTCCTCTTCGGCGTCGACATCCTCTATCATCTCCTATCGTCCTTCGTGTGTCCATGTCGCCAGCAACGGCACCACTATCTGTCGACCGGGTGATGCAGCGGTGGATCCAACCATCTGCTGCGTTCTCCCGAACAATCGGTCGCGCGTCAGTCATCCACAAGCAAACCAGTACTGGCTGTTCTCTTTTCTACCATTTATTCCGTTATTAACGATATTCGGCAACATCTTGGTAGTGCTTAGTGTGATTAAAAATCGAAATCTTCATAACATCACCAACATTTTCATCGTCTCTCTCGCCATCGCCGACATCAGCCTCGCTGTTCTCGTCATGCCGCTGGCCATTTGGGTTGAGGTGAGTGCAGTTTGAAGTGTTTTTTGTGAGAAATTGGATAGAGAGATGTAGATAAGAATAAGAATAATGTATATTTCCTTCTAAAAGGAAAATCAGTGAAAATGCAATGAGCAGGACATCCAGATAATAAAGATGCAAATCGTCTGTAATATTCGTTGTAATACACAGTGGACAACACAGAAAAGCAGTTGCAAAGTCTTTTTGTAAGTGCAAAAGGTGCACGCAGACGCCGTCCGTTTTGGTAGTGAGGAGCGCCATGGAAAAGAGTGTAGTGGATATCAGGCTCTCTTCAACATTATAGGAAAAACACCTGAAGACATTCCATGTAAAACTTATGATTCTGGGCTTAGAAATTTTCGCTCAATACGAGAAAACATAGAAAATTTC
Organism: Prostheceraeus crozeri; assembly: GCA_907163375.1. Taxonomy (NCBI): domain Eukaryota; kingdom Metazoa; phylum Platyhelminthes; order Polycladida; family Euryleptidae; genus Prostheceraeus; species Prostheceraeus crozeri. Next base: position 248,218 of record CAJQUW010005703.1, read on the forward strand.
ATTTCAACCAAACCTTTTATCTTCGTCCCTGTGGATTTCCATGTTTTTTCGTTGATCTTGTCTGACAAGAAGAGGAACTAGCTAGAACTCAGCAGACGCGCAGATTCGTAGAAGGCATAGGAGGACATCATTCTGTGAGAGTCTCATTTTCGTTCTATGCTGAAGCTCGCTCCAGCTGCCGAACTAAAAAGAGTTGATAATTCCGCTTGAGCAACATTTTGTTGAAATGCTGAAAAATTGATGATTTTATTAGCTGAATAGGAAACACAACGTAAGCGGAGGGATACGAGGCATTTCGACCGGCTTTCTTTCAGGAATTACACAGGTGTGAAACAAATGTAATGGCATTTGTTATGTTGTAGACTTTGTAAATACCGGTGTGTTTCAGCAAAGATAAGGAGTCTTTGAAAATAAATGTAATCTTCTTCTCCTGGCTTTCATTTTCATGGTGAGGATTTTCAACCTCCACTTGACTCTGTCCAAGCCATCTTCCTTTACTCCTTTGTTATTTAGACATTCCGTGAGACAGTCCTCCCATGTTCGCCCCGGCCCACCGTCTCTTTCGTTTCCCAACTTTCAGCTGTCTCATTTTTCTTTCGACACAATCTTCCACATGTCCTAGCCATGTCATAGTCGTCACTCTCATCTTACCTTTCAACTCTCTCACTTGCACTTGCCTTCTGACATTCTCGTTCCTCACTCGGTCCAGCCTTGTCAGTCCCGACGACCATCTCAGCAGATTCATCTCTGCTACTTCCGTTAGGCTAGTGCTTTTCCTCAATGTGGCCGAATTATATTTATCAAACTCTCATTCTTCTGTGCTGGGTGCAGTCTGAGTGGCGCAGTGGTTAAGTGCTTGGCCTAGCGATCTTTCGATCCAGAGGTCGAGCCCCGAAAATGTCATTGGAAGTCGGCAGGAAGGGCATCCGGACTAAAAGGTTACAACGCTCCAGAAAAGTCTGACTATGTCAGCACCGTCCAAGCCCCCAGTAAAGGGGAGTAGTGACGTTAAACTACCATTCTCTGTGCTGGATTTTTAGCAAGAATGCATAGTGCACTTGTTCTAATAGTCGGTTCACTAGGTGACATGCCACGCGTAATTACGGAACACCCAAACATCCGTGGTTAAAGACATTCTATTCTTCTACCCGCGTACATCCGCGCTGCACTAAGAGTCAGCAATCACTTCATCTGATGATGTTAAAACATGGGGAATGTTTGTGAATACGCGCGGGCGAGCGTTTATAGTTTGCGCGTCTTCTAAGATTGTCTGCGTTGCCACTTGAACCACGGATGAACCGCTAAGCATGTTCTGTCTTCCCTGAGCATGAAATTGAGGTCCTATCACATTGTTTAGCCTCTGATACATGCAGACACATGAGACGCAAAGTCTATATAACAGGACTGCCGACAGATGTTGCAGCAATGTCACGCATAGCCACGGATGTTTAGGGTCATGTGTAATTACGCGCAATTGATCGTAGCATGTCACCTAGTGTTTGACCCGACCAAGTTTTGAACCCAGGTATTTCATATGCAAGGCGAGCACTCTACCACAAGGCCACTGCGCCAGTCTCGTAAATCCATTGTAAATGAACTGTATTGCTTAGTTTATAGCTCTAACATTATCAAGTACCATGCAAAACGCAACAAAATTTCTGTGATTTCGACAGAAAAATCTTTCATTGTCAGACATTATGACTTGACAATGAACATTATGATAGAGGGATTACCCTTGATGGTAGGAAAGACTTCATCCTGGTCAATTGTGATATGTTCATTTTTTATCCAATTTTGCACTTTGACAATTTTTTACTGCGAGGAAAAATCGTCGCACTGTTGATAGACATTTGAATACTATCTTATAATGAACAGTGGTTAAACGATCCTTGAAAGGATAATTGCCGGCAGTTTTGTCTGTTATTGAAGTCCTGATCCAATTTGGGAAGAGTGGAAGTGATTTTCCCTTGCGCTAGTGTATTCTATCCCTCTTCTATTGAAATGATGGTAGCGACAAGCAACAGGAATTCTCACACTAATTTTTTCTGTGATAAGTTTGCATGAACATGTATTCCAGTCATATGGACGACTAGAAACCTGTAAATATTGATGTGATAGAAATAGGATTAGCAGGTCGAGGAATCTAGAGGACATTAGAAGCAGACATAACAATGTCACCGTGTTTCCATCTGTTGCACCAGTGTGCGATGATGCCTTTAATACATTTGAAATTCAAAAAATGGACAATCTAAAGCAGAGATGTCCAATTATTGGAACGCGTCTGAACAGATGGAATGTTTGACCATAGAGTGGGAACCGGAATCCTGTGATAGTATGAATAGGTACAACCATCTGTATACAGTGAAAAATTTAGTATCAAAAGATTCAGTTTGTTGCGGAGATCACGTTCCTGCTGTCCAAAAAATTATATGAGCAGTTTTTAAAAAAGCTTAAATTTTGCAAATTATTCTCGTATTTATATACTACCGAGATGACGTCCTTTTTATAAGTAGTGTGAAACATGTTGGATGTCAAAGGAATGAACATTTGCATCATAATTAAGCGGAAATTAAGCTAATTTGCAAGGGAGTTTCATAAGCCGCATTATAGCGGAAGTGTTCATGAAAGAGTCGAGATCTTATTTTGCTTTCTTGGCTGAAATTTCAAGTTTTGTTTCAATTTTCACCGACATGATTTTGTGATTCACTAAATTCATGTTTAATTTCTTGAATCTGAATAGTGATGTGGAACCATTTACATCTTTCAAAGTTAAATGAAATCATTTTCTTTGATTGTGATATTTTGCTCTGCCAGTGGCTGGTTGACTGTGATATGATCACGCTCAAGAATATGCTCTTGAGGTTGAGCATGAAAGTAACATTGGGAAGCCATCGAATTGCTAATTTAACAAACACTAAATCTCCAAGGCTGTCATGACACTCAGAATCTGTGAAATACCATCATTCCTTCTGCATTATATCTGCATCATGATCATTTGTAATTCCGTTGTAATTTCTTCAAAACTGCAAAAATGTGCATATCTCACAGTTGATGACAATAACACCTGTATCCCCCTCGAGTTCATTTAATAAAATTGAAAATGTGTACACATTGGGGATTTAATAAATGCGGAGTTACCACTCTACCTAATATAATTACTCTATGATCGTTGCCTTCCTGTTAAAGTTCATGATATCCATGGTCGCCTGGCCACAATGGAAAAAGACTTGGAATTTGTGAAACAACAATTAACCATGAAGTTGTCTGAGGACGAGTGTAAAATCGCACATGATGCCATGAAAGAAACGCAAGAAGAACCTCCTGATTCAAATGAAAAATCTGATGATGATGGTAAAATTGCTGGAATGTGCCGTGTATTGGACACATGTGGCGAGCCAAATTCGGATTCAAACAATGCTTCGATCGCCACGATTCTTTCAGATTCGAAGAATTCAGATCATTGCGCAAAAGTTTTCTCGATAATGTTGTGCCCTCCGATCATTTTTTAAAAAAGTTAGCAGGCGCATGAAAAAACGTTTACAGACTTCTCTGTAGAACTTGACATCGACTGTGTCTCTTTGCTGTGTGATCCGGTTGATCACAGGCACTGAAACTTCACACAATTTGGCGTGTTTAATATTGAACTGGCTGCTCATTGTTCGATGTCAGCAGATTGAGACATTTCATTAGTGTTACATGTTCCAATGTTTCCTTTTTAGTCAAACAGAAGAAAAGACGACATGTCTACTTCTGTGGTTGTAACAGTGCCAAAATTTACATTCGGACTGATTTAACTCGATTTCAACTTGAAAGAGATAAAAACTGATAGACGCATTCACGTCGCGTAAAGAAAAGGGAGAATACATACTCCGACATGACAGCATATACATGTGAACCATCTAAATGAATTAGCTCATCAGGAAAAGGACAATCCAGCCAGCTCTCCAGCACACTGATAATGTTTGGACAGCATTGATTAACAAATATGCCAATTTCGTCCATCCCATTCTTGACTGAGTGAGAATTGAGAAACAAAGTGATGGTACGAATTTGTATTTTACTTCTTGTCCGTCTGATTGATGCATTAGTTTTGTCATGTCGTTCGTGCTTCACTTTCTTTCCTTAGTTCTTGATCTGCATACAAGTAAAATGTTTCTGAGCTGCAACTGATGATATGCCTCTCAATTTCCATTTTGAGGCATTTGAAAATAAACGCTATTATTATTATTCATATTATCTCGCAGAAAGTGTTTTACATGATTTGTTCCGGGCAGAAGGCGCTGGTCTTTCACTCCATTGATGCAGTCATTCTCAGAGAGGATATTGTGCATGTGAGTTGGGAAGCTCATACTCAAACCATCAATGTCTATAATAAATAGAAATAGTTTGCTTGACATAAGAATAAATGCACTTTATGATAACACCACAGTGAGAGTCTCCACTAAAAGGTAATCTTAAGAAAATGTCTTTACATTTCGACAGTATAACCTCGGGAAATTCAACACGCTTTACATTGTAACACCGGATCAAATTCTAAGGAAAGTCGTTCGCTTTGAAAACATAAAACAAAACTTCTTCTTCTTTTGGAAGAGAAGAATTTAAACAGATTTTTCTGGCGCGGTCATACAAAGTTCTGATGAGACCCGACTTGTATTTCAGCGGTACAAAGCTATTGAAATTTAACAACAGATCGGTCCAAGTGGGCTTTTTGTGAACACATGTAACAGCGCATTCATCACACCCCCTGGGAGCAAGAACATCAAGAAAAGGTAAAGACCCACTCGAAGATTGGGTTTCGCAAGTAAATTTCAAATTATAATGGATCGAAGTGAACACAGACAATAAACGAGAACACGGCACAGATTTTGCGAGATGGAGCAACCTGTCATCAACATAACATCTGTCTGGGAATCAATTACGTGGAAGATTCACGAAACCCCAACAATATGTTACACAGGATTGGTCCAAAGGGACTGCCCATAGGAATTCCATCCTTTTGAATGCACAGTTTGTTACTAAAAGAAAATTGCAAATTTTCGAGGAGAATCATCCTCAATGGAAAAAAATGAGAACAGACCTGAATAGCTGCCATTTCATCCAATATCAGGAATCATCAGCATGCCATTTCACATCTCTCAACATTGAGACAACTCCCTATTTAAAGTTGCAGCCATGTCCGGGTAAATTTGAGATATTCAATTAGCAATTTAGTGAACTTTCGACGGGCATTTATTAAATGGTAACTGTAACACACTACTACTGACCCAAGTTACTGCATCTGCAATTGATTACATTGCGTTTGCAAAAAGCAGTCTAAATCTTAGCAGAGATCTAAGTACAAACTTACTAAAGTCGCCTAGAAGCCTCAAGCTTCGATATCTCAGTATCGTATTTTTAGTTCAAGTTGTTATAACAATTTGTCTATAAAAAGTCTGTAAAGGTCTATAGACTTTTTTCAAGGCAAAGAGAGGGAAAATTGAATAGCAACGAAACTTAGAGTCAACTTTCAAAAATTTCAACTGCCTTTCTCTCGCAAATTGTAAACTACAATGTGAGCCGATCACTGCCAAAGACCTGCGAAGGACAGATACCAAGTTCTCGTATGAATTGTTATTTTCAAAAATGCATGTGAATTTGATATCAATTTGTATGAAATTTTCGTATCTAGCGATTTACAGTGGATACATTACACTCACCGCCCGGAAATGAGAGCAGGGGAGGTAAGAAGAGGAACCATTTTATTTCACTTGACAAGGGAAGCCGTGTCTTCCAAAATGTCGTGATTATTAAAAAATTCGTAACTGATTGTGGCCTGTTTTCCATTGATCCATCAAAGGAAGCACATTTTCCTCGACAACCTCAAGAAGAGTAACATAAAGATCTAGGAAAGCTGTAATAAGATTATTTTGTATTTGGGTATGCCTACAAAAATGGCTTCTCATCGAAAGTAAATATCCTGAACAATTACTGAAACGAGGAAAATGATTCCATTTCTATGTCCATGAAGTAATGCTTTCATTTTCGACAACAGACGACAACTTATTTTCGACAACTTGCAGAAGACTACTTTCTCAGCTGAAGCTGGCATACAAAAGAAGTGCCGCAATCTCACTTATCGTTATTTTATAAGGTTTCGTATACCGTATTTCTTCCAATAAACGCCGCACCTCTTAGAAGTAGAAAAAGCTTAATACAAGTGTGCAGCGTTTTACCGGCCCACTTTCAATATCACTCCTCTTTTATCGCCATTCACGTATTCGTCGTTCATCTGCATTATGATGCCTCGCAGCAGGTCGGTTTCCGATACTTTCAGCATTTCCAACAACTTTAAGTTTAAGTGCCATGTCGTATGACCGTTTGCTTGACATTCTGATTTAGGTACTGCGTTGTCAAACGCATGAAGATCAATGAGAGCTATCATCATGCACCTCTATTTTGTTTGGGATGAATAAATCAGAACAGTTCTGATTGGTAGAGATGCCGCAATGTCTAAAAATAACCAGCGTTGTTCAATGGAGTCGAACTCTTAAACAGCTGAGTCATCACTTACCGTTCAATAACCTTGTGCACGGAAACAAGTTTCCAAGAAAAGCAAAGGCTCTAATACTTAAGTAATCAATATCACGCGTGTGAAACAGATTTTTGGTCCCTTCAGCTTGCTATTATTGTCGGCTATGCTATTATTAAATTAATGATTGTGAGAACAGTCTCAACATGGTGTACCGTTTATATATTTTTATAAACGCCACCCTCTAATTATCGCCGCCCTCCAATAAACGCCGCAATTACAAGTAAGACAAACCCCACGGCGTTTATTAGAGGAAATACGGTATTTCAGATCCTCCTTAAAGCATACATACCAAGCCATACTCGGCCAATAATTCACATTGATTGGAAAATGCATCGACTAATTTATCAGAAGTCGCTTCTCTTGTACAGCAATTGGATTTGTAATGCTGAAGATTAACTTGTACCTGATCATACACGTTCAGTTTGCGGAGTCTTGCACTACACGAAAGTTGCACCACTGCTCATTTGTCGGTATCCGGCGAATTCACCACGAACTCAATCTCATGCAGGAAATACCGCACAGCGAATAGGAATTTCAAATGCTATGTAGATGATACTCCGAAGTACTCATGACATTTTTGAATAGTTATAACAAAAATATATATCATCTTCTGTCTTGTCACTTGAATTCTTTGGGTATCTGCAACCATAGAGTAAGGATATATAGGTACGTTTGACGACTAAAAAAATACAGTATAAATAATCTGTAAAATAATCTAATACAGTAGAAATTTTTATATGAAAAGATTTACTTTTTGCGGAGATTACGTTCCCGCAATCTGAAAAAGACGCAAATCTGTGATTGTTTTCTACAAACAGTACATAAATACATCTCCAAAACATGTCAAACTTGGGACTCCGTCAGAGTCGAAGTCACAAGTCATAAGAAGTCATTTTCTCCATGAAAACTTTGACAACAATAGTATTTCATGGTCACAGTAAATGGCCATAATTGTGTATAATTTGGAATTGGGAACGCATGAACCACTTTCATAGAAAAATGACGTCTGAAACCTTGCGTGATAAGCCTACATACTCAGTAGCAATGTTTATATGACTTCCAGGTTTATTATCCTGTGTATTACCATCTTATAAGCGTCTTCATAATTTCTATGCATCCATTCTGCCCAACTAGGTCACTGAGAGTTCATTGAAGTCAATATTGCATACTCTAGTCATGTATTTTTCTTCATTTCAAAATGCCGTAAGATATGAAGACTTCATCATTTCTCGCTAGAGCAATTTCTAACTACGGTCGTTCCAAACTATCCGATCCAAATCTCCTATCCAAGTGTAAAATCTAGTCTTTGTCTCAAGAAAATGCATTCACAGTTCATTTCTTAGATTTTCCAATTCGCCTACATAATTTGATGTGATGAAAACGAAAGGTTTGAATTACTTTTGAGTCTATCAGTGCATAGCTGTTAATCAATGAGATACGGTGCAGACTTTCTACGCATTCTTTAGGTGAAAATAAGAAATGATTATCATTTTGAAGTGGAAAAACATTACATTCATGTGATCATTGAATTGAATCTATTTCAAAGATTTGTAATAACAGATGTCTACATACCATCTGTCAGCTATTTGAATATTAATTGTTACATTTCGGGAATGAAATGAGCTTAATGCGATTATAATGAAAATTGAGACTAAAATGCGCATTTTTCTCTTGAGAGAGTGTTTTGGAAAGGAAATTTGAATTCTACCTGAGGCGAAATAGGCGTGTGAACGAAGTGATTTATAAGATGTTCAGAAGATTATGCATACTTGTACCGAGTAATTTAACCCGTTAGAAACATTCTTTATTGAAGTCTACCTTCTACCTACAACCAGGTTGCTTGTATTTCCACAAGCAACCTACGTCGTAGTAGCGGATAAATGAATCAAATCTGTGCAGATGCTATGAGTGAGTTTTCTGTAGAACAACAGAGACAGGTTCATTTGCGTCATTGCAATCCTAATCATTGTATGCAATGGTAGCATGCCATAAAGATTGACATAGATATTCATCTCTCTTTGGCAAGCACGCGCATTGCAGTAGTAGCTCACATCAGCGAACACACAAACCTCAACGGTCAGATTGCAGGCAGGCCTGTCAGGTGAAAAATATATTTCTTCAACTCAATTTTCTTTGTAATAAATTCGTAAAATGGAAATATTATTCACACCTGACGACTCCTCACGACTGTGCGTTAAATGTGGTGTCAATGTTCTAGCTCGACAAAATTCATGCTTGAATTTTTATTATACGTTCAATGGAAAATTGATCTTCATGCCCCTCGAAACTAGTTCTGACCGTGACTGTTAGCATTGAGGAGCAGTGTAGTGACGAGCTGTGTAAGCTTAAGCTTCACTAGGTGACATGCCACGCGTAATTCACGCGTAATTACGGAGCACCCCAAACATCTGTGGTTAAAGACATTATATTCTTCTACGCGCGTACATACGCGCTGCACTAAGAATCAGAAATCAATTGATCTGATGCTGTTAAAACATGAGGAATGTTTATGAATACGCGCGGGCGAGCGTTTATAGTTTGCGTGTCGTCTACGGTTGTCTGCGTTGCTGCTTGAACCACTAAGATGAACCGCTCAGGATGTTCTGTCTTTCCTGAGAGCATGAAATTTAGGTCCCATCACATTGTTTAGCATCTGATACATGCAGACACATGAGACGCAAAGTCTATATAACAGGACTGCCGACAGAAGTTGCAGCAATGTCACGCATAGGCACGGATGTTTAGGGTCATGTGTAATTACGCGTAATTGAGCGTGGCATGTCACCTAGTGTTCACAGATTTACTAGAAATGCGCTAATACATGTATATTAACCAAATACATGATGGAGCGACATAACAAATGTGGAATTCAAACTTTAAATTGCTATTTATAGCAACAAGATGACCAAGTTAGCAAAATCTGATGCCACCAATTGTATTGTGCTGTAATTTTGGTAACAGCAAATGCAGAAGGGGAGTTTAAGCCCCCGTGCGTACTCGAAGCTCAACATAGCTTGAATGAAATCGGGAATGTCATGAATGTCGCCAGAGATGTATTTGGCCAAAGATATCTCTCGCGACGTCCCAAGAAACAGGATTAATTTACAAACTAAAATTGAACTCAAACAAGAATAGAAAGATCTTCCGTTCACATCATTCCAATTGGAACTGTCATGTAAATGGCTGGATAGATCAAAAGAATGTCAATTGCTCCTAGATGGAATACCGATCTGTAAAAAACTACGCCGAATTGTCATCGCATGACATAGGCCGCGTATCTCAATGTTACCATCAGACATGCGATATAAAGCTGATAACGTCTCATTTCCCCATTACTCATTCATTTAATGTCGTTAGAGTCTCTTCACTCAAATATCTTGTAGTTGTTGCGAACGACGGTGGAATTGTCAGAGAGAAACTATTGACATGCTCAAAATTTAATCAAAATGTAATTTGCAATACTGAAGACATTCGCTTTGTTTTATACAATCCACAAGGCATCTGAATTTTATGGACGCGCTGTTCTTTCATGAATAACCGACATTATTGCGTCGTTCATTATTGAAAGGATCATCAACTCTGTTCTGATGCCCGACGGTACATAAACAGGAAAACTAAATTGAATACTGAAATTGCGTCATGAGATGATAATTGCTATTGTCAAGCTTTTAATTATTTAGCCGAGGCCAAATGACAAATGTCAATGTAAGATAAACAACATTCATTCCATTGTAACCTGTCACAATGTTGCCTGATGTCATGATGATATGAGTTTATGGAGTAGAAGTAGAAAATATATGTGATGAAAAATATCAGAAATGTAGAGGCCTTATTTTCTAGATAACAACTTGTCATATATCCGCATATTTTTCAAGTTTTTTGGTTTACTAGATATGCAATCAAATGCATAACGATGAAGGAGCTCACTCAATGGGTAAAAATTGTATTATTACCCTGATTTGTCGCATATCTATGGTCCCTGTGCGGGCTTTATTGATACAAATCACATTTAAGCCCAGATTTCTTCCTATATGTAGATATCTAGAGATTTTTCTCCAAATCCGACTGATACCTGATAGCGATCATGCAAATTAGTGAGCTAATTTATTGAGCAATTTCTTTGAAATCTAAATAATCAATAATTGCAATATTCATAGACTTCTCAAGAGTTACATACAATAGCATTATATCATGGATTTTGCGGGCAGAAATATCAGACAGTCTCGGGCCTCGTCTATGTCTGATATTTCTGCCCTAAAAGTAATAGTTAAAATGTGTTTTCTTGGTCATTAAAGCTATAAAAACCGAAGGCCGCAGGCCTGAGGAGAGTTCAGATTCGAAGAGTTCAGATCATTGCGAACACATTTCTCCATAATGTTGGCCCTTCCGATCATTATTCAAAAAAAATAGCAGGCGTGCGAAAATAAGTGTACTTGTTGATTTCACATCATCTTCTTAGTATTCCTCACTGTATAGTGCATACACTGTATCGAATGTTAGCCAATATGTGTGTTTTGGTGTGTGCGAAGTGATGTCACAGCATGCACGCATCTCTCACTGGCTCTGGTTCCTCTGCTGACAGCTTATTGTTTGCCATTTCCAATAGCAAGCGATACACGACTTATCCATTCGGGAAGGAGCAAGTTGTCTAATTCTGTGATGTGCCATTTCGACATTAAGGCTACATATGACCCTTCTTTCCTAGGAAACTGAAGCGCGCGCAGATGAATCGAATTCTGTGGGTAGCGCACTATTTTCTTCCCCTATAAAAATTGATGTCGCACTGTCGACGTGGATTGCTTGTTTGTTTCCGACAATGTTTTCCATGCTAATACACATGCTTTTAAAGAGCTGATCCTATGGCTCAAGCAAACCACCTTTGTCAATTTCCTTCAAGAAAGGTTGAAATTCCGGGGTTTCAATAATTGAGAAATCGATTACATGGTCTTTCTTTCGCAAGCCATGCATCTGCGTAATCGAAAAGCGGAGTGAAAAGCAAACTTCGGCAAAGTAGTGTAGAACAACTATGTCACCGTCATAAGGGTTATTTGAAAATATACATCATTAAACATCTTCACAATGTTACCAAAACTTCTTTTTTGTGAGATTACAACAAATTTCAGTGTCAAAAACTGTGCAATGTAGTCAACAACCTTGAGAATTTAGTGTCTTTTTATAACTCCCGTGACCCTGGACTGGATGTGTATGTTTTGTCTGCCTCATAGAGTAAATATATAGTACATAGAGTGTCGTCTCGAAACAATGTCAGCATACAATGAACATTTTTACATCAAAAGATTCAGTTTTGAGGAGATTGCGTTCATATAGTTTAAAAAATATTTGATCACTTTTTAGGAAACTAAATTTTTGCAAATTTGATTTGATCACGATTTATTATTATCAGCAGGATTATCACAAAGAGTTTCAAGGCCACTTTACAAAAGTTAGATAAAAAATACAATAAATAAAATAATACTTCAAGGTGTGTCAGTCGTAAAGAAGTTCTTCACAGCTTTCTTAAAAGAACGTTGGAGGTAACTGAGAAGGGCAGTCGATTCCACACTCGGGCGGCTGATGCAGAAAAATGTTTCTTGGAGACTGTCTTTAGACGAAGTCGTGGAATACAGACAGAGGTCTTGGCAGCAGATCGTAGACGTCGGCAGTTGGACACTGATGATGTTAGGACCATCAGTTGACACAGGTATGGTGGAGCACAATTGTTGAGACATCTATATGCAAAGATGGCAATGCGTAGATCGATGCGAGGTCTCACGGATAGCCAGTTAAGATTATTATTATTCCTATGTTTATATACTAGGAATTTAGAACCACTATATAAGTAGCTTGTCAGCTTATTAGATATCAAAAGGAATGAAAATTGACTAAGTGTGGCTTCGTTAAGCATCGTTAAATCTGATTATCAAGGAAATGTCATGAACCATTACAATGCAAGTCTTCATGGAAAAGTTCAGATCTGATTGTTATCTTGTCTGAAAGTTTTTAATTCAATTTTCATCTGCATTATTTTATGATTCACTAACTTTATGTTTCATTTCTTGAATCTGAATAGTGTGGACCCATTCACATCTTTTAAAGTTAATTATGTTCATTGTCTATGATTATGATATTTTTTGCTCTTTCAATGGCAGGCAGTTTGTGATATGATTGCGCCTTAGAAAATACTCTTATTGTTAGGCGGAGCATTAAAGTAAGAGTAATCCATCAAATTGCTAATTCAACAAACATTACTTCTGTAAGGTTGTCATGACAAAGAGGATTACTTTTCTTCCCTCTTATCAAGATCAGTCAAACACGCACAAATTTAACCAACAGTGCAAAAATCTTGCATGTCTCACATATGGTACATGGTCTCAACTCAAGTTCATTTAATAAAGTCGAAACTGCAGACACATCTTATTTATACTGAAGTTGCTACAAGGAGTAGAAGGACTTGGCTGTGGGTGCGAGAGAAGTGGAACTGAAGCAGGTAGACAAGTTTGTGAACCTTGGTGGAATGGTCTCTGAAGATGGTCGGGGCGATGCAAAAGTAAGAAGAAGGATACAAGCTGGAGCTGGGGCATACAGGAAAGTGGCAGGAGTGCTGGCGGACAGAATGATTGGTCATAGGATACGAGGAAAGGTTTTGGAAACCTGTGTCTTGCCAGTATTGACATATGGACTAGAAACGATGGCACTAACTAAGCAGCAACAAAAGATGTTGTGTGTGAAAATAACTGAATAAGGCGCATCTGTGGTGTAAGGTTGGTGGAGAAACGAAGACCGGCGGAGTTGAGGGAGGAAGTAGGATTGAAGAAAACGGTGACACAGAGAGTGGTGGAAGAGAGACTGAGGTGGGCATGGCATGTGGTGAGGATGGGAGACGAAGAAAGGGTAGTGAAACAAGTGGAAGAGATGGCTGACACAATGACACGAAGAAACGGATGGCCAAGGATTCGCTGGAAGGACTGCATCAAAAGAAACCTGGAAAGAACAGAAGAAGAATGGAGGACTTGGAAGGAGAAGGCGAACGACAGAGTGAAGCAGCGGCAAGTTGGCAAGGACAGGTCAAAAGGTATGATGGAGAATACATGAAGTGACTTTGCTGACTACTGACGGTGTTTCTGATTATGATTTGTTATTTTACTAGGTGACATGTCACGCTCAATTACGCGTAATTCATGCGTAAACTATGCGCAATTACACATGACCCTAAACATGCGCGGCTATGCGTGACATTGCTGCAACATCTGTCGGCAGTCCATTTATATAGACTTTGCGCCTCATGTGTCTGAAAGTATCAGAGGCTAAACAATGTGATGGGACCTCACTTTCCTGCTCAGGGAAGACAGCACATGCTTAGCGGTTCATCCGTGGTTCAAGCAGCAACGCATGCAACTGTAGACGATGCGCAAACTATAAACGCTTGCCCGCGCGCATTCATAAACAGTTTTAACAGCATCAGATCAAGTGATTTCTGACTCTTAGTGCAACGTGTATGTACGCGCGTAGAAGAATAGAATGTCTTTTTAACCACGGATGTTTGGAGTGTTCCGTAATTACGCGTGGCATGTCACCTAGTGTTCTATGTGTATGTCATTTCCTCCGGACCCCTTTTCAGGGAAAAGGGGTTGTTAAAATAGCATAAAATAACTAATTGCTGTACCTAATACTTGCTCTATGGTCTGCCTTCAATCAATCAAATTGTTTGGATTTCAACCCTCAGCAAAAATCATACACATGAATATAACTTCAATTTATCTTCTTTCAAGTTTCCTTTGAATTCATTTTCTATATGTTCATCCTCCTTACCTCTCTTTCATTTCCTTCCTTCCACTATATTTCAAAACTAATGTTCTTAGAATGGGAAACGATAATGAGGTTTTATTCAGACGCACTCGCTCTTACGAATTGATAAATTTTACGGGCTCATAGACAAGAAAGAAGTTTGTTCAAATTGGCTTTGAAGACATTTTCCGGTAGAATATTTTTAGATCGTCTTCAACCTATCGATCGATTGAGAAATCTGCACAAGTAATGGTTTCAGTCAACATTATTTCATTCATTGTTGAACATAACGAAGGGTAAACTTTAGATTTCTTGGTAATTTGGAGGTTTCTTCAGAGAAAGTGTTGTCTCTTCGGTATATCATCAGCGACTGATCTTATCTGAAAGTCGGTTGACAACGCTATCAGATTCATCGGGAGACAAGTCGAGTTCGGCTGGAGAACAACTCTCAAGACAGGGAGAAAGACAATCTCATTACCAGTCACATACTTTATGGCTTGTATAAGCCGCAAAGTCGTAATAACTGATTTGAGGAAATCAAACTGAAAATGGCGAATTCGATGGCATTTGGAAGTTGCAACGACAGTGACAAGTAATCACAAATAGTAGTGAGTAATTTGTTTCTTGTGGTGTGATTCGTCTTGTACTTTAAGGTCTTGTTTATGTTTTCAATGTCTACTGTTTGCTTGGATGTAAGAAAGTAGGCTGCTAGATCGGAAATTAGTATCATTTCCTCTGCCAAAACACGGAGATTTCCATTACATTGTAATGAATCTGTATTGCTGTTTTAAGTAATGCATCGTAAATCTTCAATAAATCAACATCTTAACATATCCGACCACAGAATTAGACAGATCGTCTCTTCTTTTGTTGACTAGAAGAAAGGAAACATTGGAACATATAGCGCTAATGAAATTCCACAATCTGCTGACATAATGCTACAGCAATCGGACAATGAGCAGCCATGTCAACATTAAACACGCCAAATTGTGCGACGTTTCAGTGACTACTATCAACCGGATTACACAGCAAAGAGACACAGACGATGTCAAGTTCTACAGAGAAATTTGTGAGCGTTTTTTCGTGAGCCTGCTATTGTTTTTTCATGATGATCGGTAGGGCCCAACATTATCGAGAAACCTTTTGCGCAATGATCTGAATTCTACGAATCTGAAGGAATCGTGGCGATCGGATCATTTTGAAGGAATTCACAGCAATCCGCAAGCGACGCACGACTTTTTTCCTATCTCTGCAACGCATTAAAAAATTCTTTTTGCCTACTTAGTAAGTACCTGTATGTGTCATCGTTTCTAATCAGTTTGCACTTCTAGCAAAGTGATTCGCTTAAGCATCTAATTCTGTGTATCCGACAGAATTCTTGGGAAGGAGAAAATACATTCATATACGAAGGAGCCCCATCTGTCGGAAACCCACTCAGTGGCGAGTCTTTTCACTTGTCTATCGATCATGTTGCGACCTGTGCATAATGTATGCAGCAGGGACTGAAAAAATTAATTGATTGCAACTAATTGATTTATGGACCATCTTCAGTTTAATTAATTGATTGGATCAGGTGCCAATTATCCCAGCTAATAGCAATTATTAATATAATACTCTGTAAGCCTACTCGTATATAAAAGAAAGAAAAGTTTGATTATAACGTAATGCGAAACCGTGTACAACAAATGTGGTGATAGATGACGGACAATGATTCCCTCTTTGAAGTGTTCTCAAAAGATCAATTATTGATCAGGGCTGCAAATATGACATTTTGCGGACAATGCAGACACTCATTGACTCCTATTATACTTGTTCTCAATAATCTCTATCATTCATATATATGAGAATCGAACCCAATCCTTGTACGGCTAACGCAGCCTGAAGAAGACTATCAACAGCCCGGTCGTTCTTCTTCTGTTTGACTCACAGAATCTGATTCAACTGCAAACTGATTCAAAACGATGGCACATGCCAGAACTCCGTAAATTGGCAAAAAGAAGTTTTTGACACCTTGTAGAGATAGGAAAAATAGTCACTTGAGGATTGCTGTGAATTCCTTCAAAATGCTCCGATTTCCACGATATCTTCAGATTTGAAGAATTCGGATCATTACGCCAAAGTTTTCTCGATGATGTTCGGCCCTGCGATCATTATCAAAAAAATTAGGAGCGCACGAAAATTTGTCCACAAACTTCTCTGTAGAACTCAACATCGTCTGCGTCTCTTTGCTGTGTGATCCGGTTGATAACAATCACTGAAACTTCGCACAATTTGGCGTGTTTAGTGTTGAACTGGCTGCTCATTGTTCGATTGCTATGGTATTATGTCAGCAGATTGTGCCATTTCATTAGCGCTACATGTTCCAATGTTTCCTTTCTTCTAGTCAACAGAAGAAGAGACGACATGTCTAATTCTGTTGACACAACACATAGAAATAAACTGTTTATCTGAAGTTCGCTAGAATGGAAATTGACTCAAGGTCGCGGCACATCCGGGGGAACTAAGTTGGGGCATGAAGAACCAATTAAAACCTTCGATTTACTCATGTGACTGATTCTAACCCAATGATACAGACGTTGGCAGGTGCATCTAAGTGAAAATGCGCGCGATTTATGTGCCGTTATTGTGCATTGCATGAAGCTTAATTTCCGTTCTAGAGCTTTTATTGTTGTCAATTTCTATGGACACAACATAATCAAGCATGCGATGATATACAACATGCTTTTGACTGGTACATGCACATATACATTTGAATATTTTGTTGATATGGCTATGTTTGCGAATAAGGATAACCAACTGAGCTGTTCTGCTAACTTGTGAAACAGATACCCAAGCAGAAGCGTCCATCATTTGCACTTCATTAATAACTTCAATCTTCATCTCATTTGGATGTTGTAAAGTACGCACTGAAAATGAGTCAATGGTGCATTGTCTCTTTTTCCAGTGCAGCCTGTTAACGCGATCGTGAAATCCTGTTGTTGGCGCGACATGAAGAGTAGCTCTTTGTCTCAAGAGATTTGTGTACACACCGACTATAGTCAGATTTCAAACAATGTGATAAAGATGGGCTACTAAGATGATTGTCGCATGTTTTTCTCTGCTAACGGCAGCTCACTGTCGGATGGATGCAACACTTAATGTGATCGTACAAGGGAATCGAATTGTTACGACTTCAAGAAAACGTCTACTCACTTCTTCGTAGATCTGGATGATTTGATAGTGAGCTAAGGTGTGTGTCATCAGGAACTTTCTAAATATTCAAGGGAATGATTGCTCTGCCATCTTCATGATAATAGAAATTGATTATAATAAAACCTCTAGAATGGAAGTAAGGCTTTATGCAATGCACAATAACGGAATGAAAACCGCGCGCATTTTCACCTAGATACACTTGTCAACAGCTGTATCATTGGGTTAGAAACAGTCACAGTGAGTCAGTGCAATTCTAAGCTTTTCATTGGTGACTCGGCACTACTGAAGTTTAGTGCACCCTCTTTTACCCCTACTGCAGTTTAGTGCACCCTAAAATGCATGTGACAACAACATGATTTAATCAACAGAATGAATGCCGTTCGTTCTTCCCTATAGTTATAAATGAGTGTCTTTGTGTCTTCGTGTGTCTTCGTCTTCGTCTTCGCACATTACACCGAGCGCGCGCTTCGGTGAGTAGTCATCGTTTGCGGGAGAATGCGCCGTTGTTTTAGGGTGCACTAAACTGCAGTAGGCGCGTTTCCGTCTCTTTCATAGAGGGTGCACTAAACTGCAGTAGTGCCGGTGACTGTTGCCTCCCAGTTAGCCGCACGCCATAGTCAGTATCAATAATTGCAGAGCAGTCCTTCAGCTTGGCAGGCCATTCTAGATATTATAAGCTAGTTAAGGCCATTCCGAGACGTGCTAACGAGCTCATGTAGGGCGAAACGCAGCGTCTACGGCTGCCAAGAAATTGCTGTGCCTCAATTGTTCAAGTCTGAGGACATTTTTCTAAAATTGTTCTGTTGAATGAGGTTAAACTCAAGAGCATGTAAAATGATTGTGATTTGCTGGGGCCCGGTTTGTGTTGATGACATTCAGCTTAAGTAGCGCCTTGTCAACGTTAGCTGCCATCCTTCTCTAACACTCAGAAGATAATAAACTGATGAGATCAATGCGTTTCACTTTTTGACCATTCATTAAATTGCTATTGTCTGGTGACGCACGAAGCGCGATTATTGAAGGCATACCGTTGCTTCCATTGCTTATCCATTCTTCTCTGACTCATTATTGATCGAAAAGTGAAACGCGATCAATAATAAACCAAATCAACTTAAATAACCATGACTAAAAACTCAGTCTATCCAGATCAAACTTCCACATCATGTGTGCTACGGGGATCTCAGCACTTTACTCGCGAGGCATTGTGTAGACCGCCAGCACGCTGCAGTTGGCCGGCGCTTTATTACATCATTATGTAATCATATGTAATCATGTCAACATTTTTCACTTACAACCAGATGTAACTTTCACAGTCTTTGCATTTGAGATTTTTCAAAATATACGAGGTTTACGAGTGCAAAATCTATGAAAAACAGCATTGTTCATTTAAGTTAACCATATTATTTAATTATTGCGGTTTTTGGATTGTTAAGTCCGTGTTCAGTGTTTATTATCAATCCTGACGAACAGATAATCAAGAATTGTGACTATTATAATACTTTTATTCACTTTTGCTTTTATTTTTTCTAATAAAGAATTCATTCCATCTCATATTGTATCTAAAATTACATACAAATGGGCGCCAGAAAAGCGAATATTTTGCATTTATGTTTATAATGAAAAGTTTGAAAAAGAAAGAAATTCCGAAAATATGCTTAGAACTCGAACAATATACTTGTATATATATATATTACAATATTAAAATCACAAATATTCGGCCAAAGCCTTCATCAGGTGAAATGCATGTGTGAAATTCAGACGCAGTTGGAAGTGTCAATGGTCTTGGAGTGGCAATCACAAACGTCACAGTCATGACTTAGTGAAGCAGACTGTGACGTTTGTGATTGCCACTCCAAGACCACTGACACTTCCAACTGCGTCTGATTTTCACACATGCATTTCACCTGATGAAGGCTTTGGCCGAATATTTGTGATTTTAATATTGTAATATATATATATACAAGTATATTGTTCGAGTTCTAAGCATATTTTCGGATTTTCTTTCTTTTTCAAACAATACTTTGACTCGATGACTTATATTTCTATTAATAATGAAAAAGTCTTTTTGGAATGTTTATTATAGAATCTTGAGTTATTGTTTGTTAAAATCGCCCTTTTCAGTTCAAGAACTGAAGATTTCAAATATTTTCGTTTTAAATTTCTGGAGTTGAGGAATTTGTGGACAGTTTTTTCACGTGATTCTCACAAGCGATGCATGTCATTCTCACGGCGAACTTCCTTCTTAAGAGTAATTGGCAAGCAGGGATCTACGTTTGTATCCGTTTCCTTACGCTTGTCGCATCAAACGCCTCGTCAATTATCTTACCATGATGTCAAAGTTGATTGCACCGAGACTCGTCAGAGACAGATCATAGTCAGGGGAATTTTGCAGTTGAAGAATCAAGTTGAACCATATTATGAGATTTTTTGAAATAGCAAGCATTGAAACATGCTTCTTAGGGCTCACTATGCATGGTGTGATTTAACACATTTTTTATTGTTCTGCCCGTTTAGAAATTTCCGAATACTTACATTCGATGTATGATTTACTTATGCAAGATGATAAATATTTCCGGTTTTCATAAGCGACTACTTTGGTGTTAAGATCAATTTTAACCCAATTAATTGTGCATCTCTGCAATAACACTGAGCAATACATGATTGTCAAATGTTGCATTTTTCTGTATAATACAAGGCTTTGCTCTGTTGGGCGTTATGAGTCGTGGGTAGGTTCGAACCAGCGACGTTGGAACTAAAGTACGTGCAGGCATGCAATCTAACCACAAGGCTATCGAGTCATCTGTTGAGAGCATCAGTTAGCCAGGAATGCGCTGCTTTAGCGCAGACACGTGGAGGGCAGATTGCATTCTGTAATCAATTCATGTCAAAACCGATATTAAAGCGCTTCACGCAGGCGCCACTCATAACACGTTTTTAAACAAGTAATCCGGCAATTGAAAAAGTCAGCACATCTCAACAGGTGTAACCACCACGAGACATGTTTTGTCCTGCTGAGCGTCATCAGTCGTGGGTAGGGTCGAACTAACGACGTTGCAGGTAGAGAACAAGCTAGCACACCCTCTAACTACATGGCCACCGCACCATCTGTTGATAGCGTGAACCTTGATTTGTTAAGCCTTGATTTCCAATGTGCGTTTCAGAACCGTGCTTTTAAGGATGATTTTTAATCAGTATAGTTGGGTCCTACACTGTTGCCCGAAAAAATTGCTGTCCCTGTTATTATTATTGTCTATGCACTTGACTGTATAAATGGACTAAGCAGCCATGTAGGAAGAAAGCGGGTAGCACTGTATGACGTCGTATTAGGGAGCACAAGATCTACCGTTTTGGAAAGTGCATATCTTTAACTCAACGTTTTTCCATGATAAATTAGAAAAATAGAAATATTATTCATATCGTTCGACTCCTCACGATCTAAAGTTACTGACTGTGAACGTTCAATGCGGTGTCAATGATTTAATGTCAGAATTCAGACTTCAAACTGCATTACGTTCAATGGAAAATGGATCTTTTTACCCCTTGGGAGTTGTTCTAAGCGTGACCATCAGTACTAAAAATGTCTTCTATAGACCAAACAGCGCAGACATAGCAATTTATCTCTGTAGTCATTGCTATCCAAATTCAAACATGCTCATAGTATTGTAATATGATTCTATGGTAAAATCATTGCGGTCAGGATTACATGATGCAGGCAGAGTATGCAATACACAAATATGATACAGAATGATCACAGTCATGCCAGTCAAATGGCTATGACCTAGCTATTAGCATCATTAGCAGAAATCTCAATCACAACTATCTCTTTCTGTACTCATGAACAGCTTGTCAACACACTCAACCGGCTTGCCATCGAAAATAGCAATCGTTCAGTACATTTATAGCAAAAATTGAGGTAAAATGTGTTGGAATCTTTATTGTTCTTTATTCAGCGGATCGAGTAACGACTAAGGCAGACGCCCATCTCTAATCAGTGATCACGAAAGATTAGACAATGACGTTTATTATTGTACAGTCGTCCCTGCTTTGATAAATTGATATTGTCATCTCCCCTACGTCATAAGCACCCGCACATGACGTCATTGCCGAATACCGATCAAATAAAATGTCATCAATCCATTGTATCAGGGATGCGGAGTCCTATCATTTTGATAGGACTCCGACTCCGACTCCGGGTGGCAAGCATATATAGCCTAGTTTTTTAAAAAACTGGTAACCTACATCATAGATCATTATAGGCTTACCTGAACTTATGTTAAGTGATCATTTCTGTATCAGTTATCAATCATTTTCGATGAGTCTATCAAATGTCGCTTTGAGTTGGATGCATATGACTCGGCTCCTCTCATCTTGTTGATGTGTGCTTCACACGGTTTTTCTCCAGTCTCTACCAGGCAGGAAAATCCCCCATCCTTCTTCAAAAATATGTACACTTTCGATTTTAATATGCACTTTGGAGAATACATCACACACGATTAACGTGAGGGTAAGAGGTAATGTTCTCAAACAAACTAGTATTTCATTTTTGTCTCAGATGTGACCTTTGGTGCGTAGGTGTGATCGAGGCTAGGAAGGCTTGTCTTCTCTACTGAATCGCCGAGTGAAAAGACAATCCTTTTTTCACTATCACACGTACAGTACATTCCCTCAACTATTACAAGCTTTGCATGCAGTGTCTCTGTACTTTTGTTTGACGGAGAAAGTTGACATCAAGACAGTGACAGCTATGCACGAGAATAGATAATTTGGTTGTATTTTACTTCGGGTCTAGCTATAGGCCGGAGTCCGGAGTCCTATCATTTGACAGGACTCCGACTCCGCACCCCTGCATTGTGTAGATGCCGAATGAAACACTGTGTCCCCTTCTCGGGTCAGCATGCAGTATGCAGAAAACCTTCAAAAAAGCTTTCAAACATATAATATAAGAACTCAAACAGTGTCTGTATACAGTGAAAATATTTATATGAAAATATTCAGTTTTTTGCGGAGATTACGTTCCCATGGTTCAGTGGTTCAAAACTATTTAAGCAATTTTAAAAAAGCTAAATTATTGCAACTTTATATACTACCGAGATGAAGCCCCTCTACATATAAGTAGTATGAAACAAGTTGGATATTTGCTAACAAGCACAGCGGAAATAAAGCTGATGATCTAGGAAATTTCATGAAGTGTATTATAATACAAGTCCCTGCAAGTCTTAAAGGAAAAGTTGAGATATTCTTGACTGAGATGTCATGTTTTTGGTTCAATTTTCAGCGGCATGACTTTATCATTCACAATTGGCGTCACTTCTTGAATCTGAGAAGTTTAAGTGGACCTATTTGCATCTTTTAAAGTTAATTGTGATCCGTTTCTATGATCATGATGCTTTTGTTCTTTCAGTGGCATGTTGCTTGTGAAATGATCACGCTTAAGAAAATAATTTCATTATGTTAAAGCTGAGCTTTTAGTTATGGTATGGTAACCCATCGAATTCCTAATTTAACAAACGATATTGCCTCTCCAAGTTGTCATGACATGGAGGATTTGTGGAATTCTATTCTTTATTTTGTCTTGCTATCATGATCAGTCAAATTCGTGTACATTTCTCCAAAAGTGTAAAAATTTGCATATCTCACAAGTGGTACTGTGTCTCGACACAAGTTCACTTATTGAAATCGAAACCGTATATACATTGGGGATTTAATAAATGGTGAGTTGCTGCTCTACTTAATATATCTACTCTATGCTCTCAAACTACTTTCAAGTCTACAGAAAACTGGAGCAACCAAATCCTAGGAATGATAAGATTACCCACTGTATTCTAAAATTGACGCTGACGCTGTTTTTCAAAGGCAAATTGACGCTGTCAATGTCAATTTCTTAAATTGATGCCGTCAACGTACAACACTGATAGTTAAATAGCATTTCTTCCTTTGTAGCTGCCATTTCGAGCATTATAAGATTTCGTTGATATTTAGACTTAATCATCTGAATGCCTACAAGTGTTTATCTGCTTTGTTTTGTATGATCGAAAGGATTATTCAATCGCGCATTGATGCACCCTCAAAACTCAGATGGAAAGTTGTATATTGCATCAAAAACTCCGCCTTTCTCCATTTTTACACATGTTTATCACTTTGAATCAATCTCGTGTCATGATTCTACACTCAGTGATAGTAGATATCATCACAGTTTTATATTCCACAGTGCACTAATCTCTATGATTATTGCTTCCATAATAAAGTTTGTATTTTCCAAAGTAAACACAAATTTCAAAGAGTGCAGTAAAACATGGAGCTTTGAGCGCCTGAAAATGTCCCGCATTGTTGCCCGAAAAAACCTATAATATTGTGCGTAATTGCATTGGTCAGGGCAGCAATGCAATGAATTTATCAATCATGCCCAGATTTTGAAAGCATCAATGAGTTGTACAGCCAATTCCGCAAGGTGGTCGAGGCTGTAAGAAAAGCTAGGCATGATTGCTATTGCAGTGAATGCGTGCTATGATTCATGCACATGTAGAAGTCTATGGAAGTTTCTGGCAACATACATAGATAGTGGTCCTTAATTCAGAAGCCGGCAACAGCGACAGTTGCCGGCTCTGAGACGACATCCATGAAATAATGCCGGATAGCATTCACTACAATGCTTATGCAGATATACGCTAACTGAGATCTCAAAATTGTCATCTACATACATCGATACAGATGCCATCATTACGAGACACATTGTTGCCTTCATTTTTCCAAATTGCACGCAATAAGCTGTCTTCCATAGCAATACATTTGCACATAGAAAGCTTTTCATCCTATAAAACAGCAACTTCTACATGGGAATTGCAAGAAATACCGTTGATATCTATAATTCTATAACATATAGGAGTAGATGTGTGACAGCTATAAAATTCTGATGGTCAGATTCTGAGGATCCTGTGAAACATATAGTTATTTGCGCAATTTGTGCAAAGATATCCATCTTAATTGCGTTATTCTCGATCAATAATAGTTATTTACGCAACTAGCGCATGGTTACTTCTTTATAGCATTTCACGAGTTAGATATATTAAATGCCCGATCCTGTAGTGTGTGGGCCACTTAAATCTAGCGAGTTCGAATGCTATGATGAAGCAATCTCATGCACGAGCAGCTGAATAGAGAATTTTATTTGACGACGTGCTATGATGATCAAGGACAGATTGTGATTGACATGTCTATGATTTTCAAGAGTATTTGAATAGAAATTTAGCTTCATCAATCGTGAAAATATCTATTCACAGATCTAGTCTATACTAAACATAGAAATTAACAATACCATAGAAAGTCCATACTATTATCTACTTCTATGATACTAAAGCAGGACAAGAGCGCTCATTATGGGTGCAGATTATGCATCTCCCGTGCAGTAATCTGCTTTACAGGTAACATAAAGTGACAGGCATAGAAATTGACAACAATATAACCTCGAGCTCCTCGAGAATGGAAATTAACTTCAGATAAACAGTTTATTTCTATGGTGACAGGATATCTACATTATACGCACGGTGAAAAATAAAATATGCTCTCACCCTTCGTACTCGTGCATAGATATGTTATCCCGAAAAATTTAATAAGGATAGCATAAAAAATTAATAAGTTGCTGAAATAACCATCAGTTTGCTTATTAGTCAACTGTAAGATGTCATCATCTTAAATCTGGGAAGAAGTCAGAAATAAAGCTATTGTTATTGATCTAAGCAATTAGATGACAGAAGAGGATATTTCCCAATTCAATTTTGTCACAATGAAATATGAACATTCACTGATCACTCTTTCTGTTTGCGAGAATTAGCGCTGCGGGAAATCAGTTACTGCGCGTAGAAAATTGAATCATAAACGAATCAGTAATTATTCAACAATGAGACGTGCGAGGAGAGAGTGGGAGAGAGAGAGATTATTAAATTATTTTCCTAAAAATTAATGGAATAAAAGGTTGAGCATGAGCGATATAAAATTGAAAATGTGTCAAAGAAAGTTGGTCTTGTGAGTAAAAGGTTTGTGTTCCACATTCAAACAAGTGCTATTAATAACATTAAACGTAGTGAACGAGCATCTCAACTGTTTTAGAATATGATTTTTTTATTGCAATTTGTAATTGAATATTGATGATGCATTGTAAAATACGTATACATATTTCATTTATTAATTTAAAACATGTTTTAATGATAATTGCGGTATTTGAGTGCTTGAAATTTACAATTCAACGAAAGACTCCATGGAATTACCTATTCAATTTGTCCTTAAACATCTACAAAAGAATTCGCTCCGGAAGGGCGTCAGGTAAATGTCATGAAGTGATTGAATTCTACTTGCGATAAGTCACAGTTTTTTTAACAACAAATGAACACTAAGGTTTGAAAACATGTCTTTTTAGAACAAAAAACAATTATCGGAATCATAGGTCAAAGTGCTCATTTTTTAAAAGGGAGAGCTACAGCTAACATTCGGTATGGACCGAATTACCTGGCATGGAGGGGCCAAGTTGCGGCCTGGAGTTTAGAATTCTGATTTATATCACTGGTTTATTGTTTGCTAAAATTTGTCATGTTACTGAAATTAATCCTGTTTGCTCAAGGCAGTCTATATTAGTCAAAACCTTTGATGTCATTATTTGCTAAATTGAAATTAGAGGCTGTTAATAGAATATACTGTGAAAACGAGACAGTGAAGGGTGAAATTTGCTAGTTTGATGGAATTTGATTCAATTAATTTCATTTATCAAATTTAGAATCAGACATGACAAACATTTATCTTGCTTTTAGCTAAAATATTTGATAAAATGTCACAGACAATAAATATAATTTGGAAACTATGCACTATCACACAGACATTTCGTGACATTGAAATATGCACTTGTTGGATTGCAACAAATGAGAGTTTTTCAAGACTCTGAAGGATCGAGAATTTTTTTAAGGTGGATATTTTAGTTCCGATTAGCAAATGCACAGCGAGAAATCATAATATAATGATTCGGAATAGCTTCAGGTAAAAAGGAAAAAAATGAGGAAATCTCACCTAAAAGTACATACTTGAAACACTAGTTGACGTTGCCACGCATAATTCACGCACAATTACGGAGCACCCCAAACAACCGTGATTAAGGGCAGTTTATACTTCTACGCGCTGCACTAAGAATCAGAAATCAATTGATCTGATACAGTCAAAACATGGGGAATGTTTATGAATACGCGCGGGCGGGCGTTTATAGTTTGCGCGTCGTCTACGGTTGTCTGCGCTGCCGCTTGAACCATGGATGAACCACTAAGCCTGTTCTGTCTTCCTTGAGAGCATGAAATTGAGGTCCTATCACATTGTTTAGCCTCTAATACATGCAGACACATGAGACGCAAAGTCTTTATAACAGGTCTGCCAACAGAAGTTGCAGCAATGTCACGCATAGCCACGGATGTTTAGGGTCATGTGCAATTAATTATGCGTAATTGAGCGTGGCAAGTCACCTAGTGCCTCATTAAGTTTTGTGGCGATCGGTTGATGTTTGATGGTGAGGATTTGATCCTGCCAGTTAACACATTCGGATGAAAGCGGCACCTTGCTCAGTTGTTAGAGCAGAGGTGTAGTTGACCTTGGTCGTAGGTTCGAATCATACAAGCCGCGAATCTTTTGCGTGGAAGCTTCATCTATCGTTATTTTATTTCATTATATTTTTAAACTAAATATCTAGTCTATGATCCTATGTGACAAGCAATCAGTTGTCTTGTTTCAAACCATATTTAGTATTTTTGTGCTTTGAACAGGCGAGTGTGCAACGCACGTGGGACAATTTTTGAAAAAAAGCGCGGAACATAAGATGCAAGAGAAAATGAACAAAATAGAATGGTAAATACAAGAAATAACAGTTAAATATGTGCTGCTGATCCACAGTTTTGCCGTTTAATAATGCCAAACAGCAAAGTTCTTGGCCACAACTGGCTGAATAACATCCACTTACCAACGAATTACTCTACTCAATGTTAGAGAAAAAATGAATATACAAATGAACCTTGTTTAACTCGGAAGGCACGGAGGCCTTCTCCCATGCGGTTGAGTTGTCATTTGTCCCACTCTCATTCCTTTGTGCTGAGCGTTTAGCAAGAATGCAGAGTGTACCTATTTTGAAAGTCTGAGGTTTGACCCGACCAAGGTTTGAACCCAAGTCTCCCGGATGCAGAGAGAACACTCTACCACAAGGCCACAGCGCCGGTTGGCTTCCTTCTATACACGGTTCATTCAATAAACATTTATTTCCAATAAGATTTATCGACTTATGCATAGACAATGTTCTATAACTAAAATTCACTTTTGATTGTCAAATACAGGCATCAAAAACAATTGACAGAAGGATAATACATTTTTCATAATACTCTTGACGAAAGAGCTATTTTAAAATGTGAATGCTTGGAATATAAGTATTTTTTTGCTGATTTCGGTATATATTCACTTCTAATGCACATTACGGCATCAATTCTTGATGAAATAAAAGTTGAGATTGCATAAAGGATTCTTCCTAGTAATATAGAGATATTCACAAATGCAAAATCTTTGAATTTGAAATTATCTGCTTATTATATATGCATATTTTGAAATTTCAAGTATGACTTTTTGACTTTCTTATCTTTGTACTTCTTAGTTCTGTATCTGATCAGCAATCATTGAAACTTTACAGAATCATATTGCTTTCAGCCTCAGTGTCTCGATAAAAGTCACCGAATTGGGCTGTTTCTTCACCTGCAGAAACCAAATGATGAAATGTGCGATTTTAGTGATATTTGAGTCGAAGTTTGAATTATTTGACCTTTGACCTCATCTAATGCAACGATGAAATCTCATTCATGGCTTTATTAACCACCTCAACCAGGTCTTTCGATTAGTGTATAGCTTTTTAGTTTTTGTTGTCATTTTCCATTTCAAATAGTAATCTAATGGAAATTTGTTAAAAATTGGCGGGTTTTGACCTTTGACCTTCACCTCAGCCAAGGGATGACCTTAGAAATAAAAGTGATGCTGTTTTTCTGAATCCCCTTTCAATGCATTTTCAATTGATGTGTGGTTTAGCAAATTTGGTGCACTAGTTCGGGAGATCAGCAAAGTGGAGGGCAAATTTTTCATGAGAACTCATGAAATTTAATGCGGATTCACGACATTTTTATGAGAGCTCATGAGATTATTATGAGTCTCATGAAATTCTCACAAGAAAATATTTAACTCATGATGTTCTCATGATGCTTTAATCGCGTTCATGAGAAAATCATGAGCATTTATGAGGTCTTCGTGAAAATTAGCTTATAAGTAGCAAGTTATGCATGCTAGCCGCGAAAGAAAAGAACCATAAGAAAGCTTATTCAATCGATCGAGATCTTCAAGGTTAGTCTATAAAAGATAAAAATAAAAATAGATAGGATGTATCATGGCGATGTGCAACAGAAATTCCAAAGTGATGCATATATAATTTGACTTTACAATTATCATTGCTATGCAAGATGTTGAAAATAGAGATATATACAATCATAGTTAAATATAAGATATAAAGGGTTCAAAAGAAAAGATTCTTCGGGTACTTCCATCCTTGGAAGGACCCGAAGAATCTTTTCTTTTGAACGCTTTATATTATGGAACTGGGTACGTGGAGGACTCGGCCTCAGGGCCATATCACTAAATATAAGATCATGATAAATAGCGGTCTATTTTTGCGAACGCTGAAATAGCATTGTAGACATGGCAATGCTTTGGGACAATGTGGCTAGGCCAAGAAAGCTTCAATAACTATATGCGATAAAAAAGCAACTGTTAATTAATTAATGAGATTTTCATGCGGAAACGTTGCAAATCTCCATTAAATTTCATGAGATATATATGAGTAAAAATCTCATAAAATATCATGAGGAATTTTCGTGAGGGCGCGTTCGGAAAAATGCCCCTGTGAGGCACGAGTTAAGGTTGAAATATAACTTCAGTTCATCATATGCAAATTCTTATCTCTCGTGAGTAATCATCTTTACAAGTAATTCTCAAATCAGTTGAAAGTAAATTGATTTCCACTAATCCCTCACAGCTATTTCGCGAGCACTTGGACTCTTAAATAAATCAGTGTCCTCATAAGACTGACAATAATTGCTTATCCTCAAATTGATGCTATCATCTTTTGTATAGGAGATAATGACATTTATCAAGATTTATGGTTAAGAACACTTTCAGATATGAATTCTCGGAACAAAGAGAGCTTTTAATGGTCACCCTAAGAACGATTTCATTTTCTAATATTATCTATTGCATGTCAATCAATTGAAAATATCAGTATTCTCTCTCTTGCTCGTCTTTATTCTCGATGCAGAAAATTTAAGTGATTCTCCCATGCATTCGAGCAACATATCAAGTCAACAGTTTACCTGGATGAGGTCAAAATGAGATCGAAATTAACATTAATCTGACTGTTGACCGATCCCTATCATACTCGTGTCAGTGTTTGTCAATCAAAATTTGACCATTGAAAGGCTTGGGAATTTGAATAATGTGTGGTCGACTTCTTAATGGTTTCATTTTCATACTGAGACAATGTTTGACAAGTGGACAGCATCGATGTTGGACGGTTTGATTTGAGAATTAGGTGAATGGGAGAAGAGAGAGAGAGATTTGGTTCAGTAACAGTGCATGTACGTCTGGCGCTACGCGCCTAGGATTTAGGCTGTCATTTGAAAGGTAATATATCTTCATTATAAACCAAAGGAAGTGTAGCATAAGTCATGAGTAAACAGGAGAATTCCTGGATATAAAGGATAGGAGAAAAATATAAAATTAATCCCACTTGCAAAAGCTAAAATTGAAAATGGCAGCACGGATTCTACTCTTTAAGAATCACTGAAAAGTTTGTGTTTGTCCTTGGCTTGATTTTAAAAACCTATGTCTTGTGACACGCTCTTTTCAGTGTTGATTGAGGTAAACATACAGGGGATGTCTGGGATTGTGCAAAATCATAGAAACCAAACGTCTGTCTTCATTTTCAAGTATATCGAAAGCGTCATATTTTTGCTTACAATAACCGTTGCGATACATTGGCGAGAAATTTATTTATCTTTTTTGTGATTTAGCGACAGATCTCGAATAATGGAGTGTTGAGCGCGGGGAGAGAGAGAGAGAGAGAGATACCGCCACTTAATCATTGCTATTAACGAACCCAGCAGGGCCCCGCTTGAGCGAGTTTGAACGTACAGGAATTAAGGGGCCGAAACGTGAATCTTGCTCAAGTTCCTGCTGATGACCTCTATTGCTTTTGTCCTCATCAACTTTATCACAGCATATATCAATTATCTGTTTTAGTTGCACTTCATGTAACCTGTGGGAAAGCCAGATCGGTCCTTTGGAGGGATCAAATTCTTTACTTTTCATTATCTTCAGCTTCATCTTCTCACTTCGATTGAAGCATTTGCGTAACACCACACGTGGTTGACCAGTTATCCGCATTAGAAATGACTGGTCTGTTTGTAATTGTATTTGACTGATAGCAGATTGGGATTTAGATAAGTTACACAGTTTGAAGTATATAAGCAGACACACAAGTGTCATGTCTATAATCACTCCTTTTTAGACGCTTATGTCATAAGTAAGTTGTTAGATTTATAATATTGTTTAAAGCGCAGTAATAAGTTATATTTTTTTTCTTTCAGTTTTTAGTTAGGCCTATAGTATTATTATTTTTCTTTATGATCAACCGGAGGTTAGCCTCAACCAATTTAATAACCATGCTGTTAAATATACTGAGAAGTTATTTGTGAGTACCATAGGTCGGTTTGTATAAGGAATACAAGACATGAATATATGAAGTGTACAAGATTTTCCTTCAAAAGTAACCGTTCCGATTTATTTGCAACATGATATTCTACCGTTCAACTTCAAATGTGATTATGACTTGCAGAAACCCAAAGAATTGAAAAATGACTACTTAGATGTCGCATTACAAACCTGCGATACAAGATAAACAAATTTGCTGATTGGCTGCTGAGACTGTTCCGAACAAGCACTTAATATTCAGTCATTCAAAAGTACATTTGAGATAGAAATATTGGATTTCTAAATAATTGAAGTCTGATAACGAGATTGAAATTATTTCATTATCTTTGGATGTCTGCGAGTCAGATGACGATTTATCTGCATCTGACTTGCATTCAGGTATCCTGCAGCCTACTAATGAAGGCTAATGAGGCTAAAATGATGGCAATTCCCAATTATTGAAATCACATCACGCTATTAACTTCGTATTAGAGACAAATCAATCAATCTCATAATATTTCCAGTTGGTTGTTAATTCCTGCGAAGCGAAAATATTCGCATGTATTTGAGGAGATTAGCAATTTGGAATCAAGTCTATTACGTGAATGTCCAATGTCCATATTCATCATAATCAGCACTTGGAATTAGAGCTACCAATTTTTTAAATGTTCATCATTGATGCCTTTGGGTAAGAGCGGGAAATATAGCGCAAATTTGAATGACGTTAAATCTGTGGGCACAGGCAAGTAATCCATCAAACTTTGAAATACATCACACACCTTCAACTGCATGGCCAATGAGATGGGGCTGAAATGGAGGGCTTTTATGCTTCTGACGGTAACGTGGATTCATGGGCCGATGGGTCCTATATTAACTTGAATACCAGTGTATAAATACTTACAGATTATTTGAGCGCACATGTAACTGAAATTTTACATTTTGAATGTTTTAACTACCGCCCAACTGGGGGGGGGGGAAAGAATTTCTCCCCCTGATAATCTCCCAAACTAATGCATCAATTTTGTCAAACCGAATTTCATCAATCCAATTGGCATTGAAAGGGGATTCAGAGAAACAGCATCTCTTTTATTTATAAGGTCATCCGTGGAAGGAGGTGAAAGTCGAAGGTCAAACAACGACAGTTTTTAGCAACTTTACATTAGATCACTATTTGAAATAGAACATGACAGCAAAGGACAATAATAAGCAATAAACCATGCACACATCAAAAGATCTGGTCAAGGTGGTCAATAAAACGATGATTACTAATCGCTCTGAGATTGCAATTATCAGATATTATAGCGATATATATAGGGTTGATGAGGTCAAAGGTCAGATAATTCATACATTTGGTTCAGCTGAAATATGACTAAAATCGCACATTTTAGTATTTAGTTTCCGCAGTTGAAGAAATAACCCAATTCGGTGACTTTTATCGAGACACGGAGGCTAAAAGCAATATGATTCTGTAAAATTTCAATAATTAGGCCCAGTGATCAGATGCAGAACAGAAATAATAAATAATCATACATAAAATTTGAATTTCAAACATGCATACATAATAAGCAGATAATTTCAAATTCAAAGATTTTGCGTTTGAGAATATCTCCATGTTAATAGGAAGAATCCTTCATATAATCCCAACTTATTTCATCAAGAATTGATGCCGCAATGTACATTAAAAGTGAATATATACCGAAATCAGCCAAGATATTCCAAACATTTAAATTTTAAAATAGCTCTCACGCCAGAAGTATTGTGCCAAATGCATCATCCTTCTGTCAAAAGTTGCATAACTCGCGGAAAATGAATTACTAGAAATCTGATGGCCACAACTTGCTTGGTTTAAAAGATATTCAAAAATTCACAAGAGGGCCCCAGTGGTGCGAAGAACGCCGTCGAACGGGGGAGGGGGAAGGTAAAAATACATCAAAATTGAGGAAGATAGTCTGAGGAAATCCAATTGTGTCTTCAACCTGCAAATCGTCCATTTATCCTGTGCAAATCAAAACTAGCAGTGGCTCCATCTCGGGTGCTAGTTCATGTCCTTATGTAAACTATAGCAAATCTTTTCCCATTCATCTGAAAAACTTATCACACATTTTGACAAAACCATTCAGAAATTTTTCTTTTCTTTGAATTCATTTTAGGCTGACAGCTGTAACTTTTGATAGAAGCTGTCATTAGATATCTCCTATGTTTATATATTGAGAAATATGAATAAATTCTTAAGTGAGATGTTTTAGAGTCAAATTGATATTTAGAGATGCCTGATAGTCAGTAAACTAAACATGTTAAGACAAATTGCTTGTTTATGTGACAATGTCAGTATTCTTTGAGATATCCTCAGCTGTTATTCTAAACTTTGAGTGACAAGAAGCCTCGTGCAATATCATGCAGTAGTATAAAGGGATGAAAATTCTCCTATCAATTGAGAATTATGCAGACAACAACTTGAAGTAAAATATGTTAAACAAGTTTCAGAGAACATTCTTCAACCTGCCTTTCATGATGAGTTCCATGCAAGAAAGGAATACGGGATGATTGCGGGTGATCAGGATGATAAGGGTGATGAAGTCCTCCCACTATTATCAGCAGTAATGGGCGGCGATGAATTTTCTATAAAGGGATAGGCCTAACGATAAAACGATAAATTTTTCTGCTAAGCCTGATAACAGTAATGCGATAAATTTGGACATCAAAAGATTAGTTTTTTGCGGAGATTACGTTCCCGTGGTCCAAAAAATTATTCGCGCACTTTTAAAAAAAGTCAAAATTTGCCAATTCACATACTACCGAGATGACTCTCTTATATAAGTAGTATGAAACAAGTTGGATATCAAAAGGAATGAATATTTGCTGAAAGGCATCCTAACTAAGAAGAAATCAAGCTGATTATCAAGGGAATTTCATTATCTGTACCATAACGGAAGTTTTCATGAAAAAGTCGCGATGTTATTCGTGCTTTCTTGGCTGAAATTTCAAGTTTTTAATTCAATTTTCACCGGCATGATTTTATGATTCACTGAATGCATGTTTCATTTCTGGAATCTGAATAGTGATGTGGAACCATTTATATCTTTCAAAGCTAAATGAAGTCAGTGTCTTTGATTATGTGCTTTTGCTGTTCCAGTGGCAGGTTGCCTGCGTTATGATCACGCTTGAGAAAAAACTCTTGAGGTTCAGCATGAAAGTAATAGGAACCCATCGAATTGCTAATTTAACAAACATTGAAGCTCCTAGGCTGTCATGACACTGAGAATCTGTGAAACACCATCATTCCTTCTGCATTACAATCATGATCACTCGACAATTCCGTTGTAATTTCTGCAAAACTACTAAAAATTTGCATATTTTATATTTAGTGACAATACCACCTGCATTCACCTTGAGTTCATTTAATAAAATCGAAAGTGTATACACATTGGGGATTTAATAAATGCGGAGTTACCACTCTACCTAATATAATTACTCTATGTTATTACGTATATGTATCAAAGACCTATTTTTTGCACTCAAAACACCATATTCATGTGCATGTAATATTGAATAAAGCAAGAACACTAAAAGACCCGAAATTAACACTTTATTACTTTATAACAACAAAAAAATCTACAAAACTGTCACAGCACAACATCACAAGCACAAATACAACAAGTTAAGGCACATGTAATTCATCATCCTCATCATCCACCCCCCTTAGCACCTTGAACCTCTGGTTGAGGAGGTGAAGGTTCCCCTTCAAAAAACAAGGTTTAAAAATTTTGTACGGAATAGCTGTACTGAATAGTCGCTCCATTGCTGCTGAGCTGGGGACCCCAGTATTGTACTTGGTGATGAGGGTCACCCACTGGTTCCTATATTTTGCTGGGAAGTGCGACTTCTTCACTGTTGCCTGCAAGAATTACAAATATTTCATTTATAATGTCGCAATATTACAATGTACATTTGTTGGCGCAATTATCAACAAGGCACAATAATCTTATTACCTCCTTGCTCCCCTTCCAAAGATTTCGTACGTTGACGATGAAATGACGTGGTGTCTTCGAACAGTAGAAAAGCACATATTCCTACTTATCACTGTTGGCGTATCGAGTGAATGATATCCAATCAAATTGCGCGTTTGCGGAATGCAGAAGATCGTTATTTCCAAAAATGTCTGTCCGGAATTGCCGCCATGTACGGGATTACTCCACTCTACCATACACGAAAGTAGCCTCAATACGGAATGACGGGATAAAATTATTTACTGACCATTAACTGGCCATTTGATGGCACTTGTACTGACGTTGTTCAGACAATGAAATAGGTGAAAAACAGTTCAATAGTCTCCGAGACCATTTGAAGTGAAGCTAATTAAACTCCTCACTCACCGATTCCGTCTATTGAATCACGTGAAATGGAAAACGAAACTAATTGTAAAATAAAAACGGTTTTTTGGTATTTATAATTTTTATTACTTAATTTTTATTAAGTAATATTACTTTATTACTAAATTTTAAGCAAGATTTATCGCGGGAAATTTTAAAGCGATGAAATTTTCCGGTCTCTGCAATAAGCGATACATTTCCGACTATTATCGCTTTACTAATCGCAACGCCCACCACTGACTATCAGCATGCCTGTTGGAAAATGATTCGTGCTTTATGTAAACCTGCATCCTAATCTGATTCGCCAAATTCTCATTAATTTTTTGTTTATGAGAAGAATACCAGATGAAAGATAAAAAAAATCTTAAGATGCTGATTATGCTTCACATATCTAGGCTTTTCATGTCTAAAAGATGAAGGCAAGGGTATTAGTGCGTTTACTACACAATCAGTAGAAGGTATCCGAAGAAGAGTTTTTTATCTTACATAAATCCGGGTGAGTAGTAAGTTCTTGAAGTAAATCAATAAGTTCTTGAATAATGATCGAAAAGAAACAACAATGCTCTTTAATTGATTGGCAGGGGTTATGAGATCGATCGTCAGAAAATTTTTATACCAAAAGATTCAGTTTTTTTTCGTATATTACGTTCCTGTGGTCCTAAAAATTATTTGATCAATATTTGACAAACCACATTTTGCAAATTATTCATGTGTTTATATACTAGTGATTTGGTACCTCTATGTGAGTAGTATGAAGCTTATTAGATATCAAAATGAAAGGAGATCTACTGACAGGTGTCATAATTCAACGAAAATTGAGCTAATTATCAAGAAAATTTCATTAACTGCATTATAATGCAAGTCTTCATGGAAAAGTTGAGATCTTATGGTGCTTTCCTGGCTGAAATTTCAAGTTTTTAATTCAATTTTATCGACATGGTTTTATGATTCACTAAATTCATGTTTTATTTCTTGTCTGAATAGTAATGTTGACCCACTTACGTCTTCTAAAATAGATTATGATCATTTTCTTTGATTGTGATATTTTGCTCCTTCAGTGGCAGGTAGTTTGTGATATCATCGCGATTTAGAAAATAGTTTTATTGTAAGTTCGAGCATTTAAGTGAGAGTAATCCATCGAATTGGTAATTTAACAAACATTTTAAAAGTTAATACTGAGTTGCTTCTCTACCTAATTCACTTACTATATGGATCTTCAGCAGTTTCAATAACATGATAAATTCTGCACATAAGCGTTGACTGTTTCGATACCTTAGCGGCGACCGCATTTCATGGGCAGTTGCCTTGTTATTAAAGTTTTCGGACAACACTACTTATGCAACAAAGACATAATGTGCTTTGCTTTATATTTGATTCACTTAAACAAGATGCTAAATGAATCGCTAAAGTAAAAAGATATTTTGATGCGCAAAGCATGGTATGTTTGGTAGCAAGCAAATTCGTATGTTTATTTCAATGATTCCGAGCTATGTCAGGTTCAAAAGCCCTGTCTGTAGCAAGTCGATATAACTAATCCTTTGAGTGTCCTTCAGCCTTCTCAATAAACACATGCGAAAATGTGTTGTTTTTGTAATTCAACGACATTTAGCACATCATCAGTTGTACTATGAGGCGGTTTTACGATGTTTGCTGTCGCCATGTAACCTCAGATAGTTGATTTTAATGAGATTGATCTATTCCATGCAGCATAACCTGTACATTTGGCCATTTTTCCAAACTGATCCATAATTGCGGCATTCAAGACCCTCAAAACACCTGTGGAGATCTCAAACTCATCAATTACTGCTGTGAAAACTTTGCCAACTGTCTGTTTTTAGTGTTGAACTATGAATATAATGATAACTTTCATACTGAACATAGATTTGTGTTGATTTGCTCATGTAGGCCAGCCAGTCATGCGCCATCATGTACGAAAACAAAATAAATATTCACATTTTGCGATCTTCTAGCTTAACGCACATGCACGAGCAGGATGTTAGCATTGAATAAATGAATTTCATTCATTATGGACACATCGAACACATGCAGGTTCACTGTCAAAAAATGATGACTTTACATGGGCATGAGCGGTTGATATATCCTCAGCAAGAAAAGTAAAATAGAAAAATATGGCTCCGGGGTCCCGTCATGTCTCTGAGGGTTAAGCCCGCTGCTATTAAATTTCTTATTCGGGTTATGATAATAATAACCATCTGAATCGGATTTTAATTATGAAATTTTCGATGTCCACGGATCATCGTGATTAAATCCCTCCTCAGATTGTCTGTATTCCTATATTATGGAAATAATGATCATACAGATTGTTGTACTCTGATATACAAAACTCATTTTGAAACCTCCATGCACTTAATACACAACCGACTCCATTTGAAAAGAAATTGTTTGTTTCAATGGATTCTTCAGCCTCGCTATTACAGGAACTTCTTAATCTATTTCTGTTTAGCCAAACTTCACTTAAATCTTTGTCCTAAAACCCCACCATGGGAGTAAGAGTGTTCTTCTATCGTCTTATCCATATTTATTCTCCATTGAGATCCACGTAAAATACGCTAGCGAAAGAATAACTGTATTATAACGATGTCTCTTTAAAGAATCTTCAAAGCACACCGCCAAGGTGAAGTTGGCACTGTAACAATCACAGAAATCAAAAGAAATGCCTGCGTATTGAACGCATATCTATATTTTGATCTACGAAACAGAACTGAGTCTATGATTTCAAAATTTCATGCTGTTATCGCGCGACAAAGGATGTCTTAGTTCGACTTTTCTTGGACTTGTTTTGTCTGCGTGTGTACACTGACTCACTATTGTTCTCATAATACGACAACATGATTAGGAATAGGCAAATGAATTTGTATTGCGCATTTTATTGTCGATTTTCACTACATGAAATTGTAATGAGACTGTGACAGACATTTAAACAAATTTGCGTAATTCAGATTAATTAACACTAGGTGACATGCCACGCGTGATAACTGTGATTCACGCGTAATTACGGAGCATCCCAAACATCAGTGGTTAAGGATATTCTATTCTTCTACCCGCGTACATACGCGCTGCACTAAGAGTCAGCAGTCACTTGATCTGATGATGTGAAAACATGGGGAATGTTTACGAATACGCGCGGGCGAGCGTTTATAGTTTGCGCGTCGTCTACGGTTGTCTGCGTTGCCCCTTGAACAACGGATGAACTGCTAAGCATGTTCTGTCTGTCCTGAGCCTGACATTGAGGTCCTATCACATAGTTTAGCCTCTGATATATGCAGACACATGAGACGGAAAGTATATATAACAGGATTGCCGACAGATGTGGCAGCAATGTCACGCATAGGCACGGATGTTTAGGGTCATGTGTAATTACGCGCAATTGAGCGTGGCATGTCACCTAGTGAATTAAGATTGTTTCTAAATAATCTCTACGAGTAGCACTAAATCGCGTCACGAGGCCGATGGCAACTGCGAGTCTACGTGTCAGCCGAGTTCTACCTGGTTCCTCTTCTTGTCAGGCAGGATCAAGGAAAAACACATGTAAGACTGGGAAGGACATACACATTGGTCAGCCCCATGACAATTGTCACAGGTTGCATGATCTAGGAACTCACTACCATTATCATGTAGATTAGGACGCTGTCATTCAGTAACTTTTAATTTTTACTGAGATTTTACTTTGATTTTTAATTGAGGGTTAAATTGCATATTGGCGAACAATAATCCGCTGTTTGTTTTCTGAAATAGGTTGCTGGTGTCCATTGTTACTGAGTAAGTAGGTCCTTCAGGCAATATTTCACCTGTCCTTTTTCTATGAAAGTCGTTATGTATCTCCAATTCCAAATTAGACGGCTTTAATTGCATGATTAAGGCCGTCTAGTCTGCTATGTAACAACATTGAGGTAGGAACATCTCACCGTTCATCTTCACATTCAGAATCAAAATGGTTTTGAGGTGATTCATATGACTCATAATTCGGACTCGTAGACATCTCAAGCTTATGTTTTACAGTTTTCAGTTGTATGGGGGGTATGTAGACAACTGTCATAGATTTGAGTCCTTTATAAATAAAATCTTGGATTTTTGATGTCATAGATATTTGGTTCAGCAACAATGCATGCATTATCTTTCAACTGATCAGCCTAAATCGTCTGGCGCTACGCGCCGATCATTTGGACTGTCATTTGAAAGGTATCACAATCTTCACTCTAATCTTACAAATTTATTCAGAGTGAAAATTCATCTATCTATGGTTTTGGGATGAGCTCACAAGAGTGTAAATAAATACAAGATAATTCATGTGAATGGGAGTCACCTTTACTTTAGAATGCCCTCTGAAAAGTTTTAATTAGCTTTGTAATAAATCACGTATTATCTACAATGCAGCACAAGTTCTGCTAAAGATCGATGCAGATGAGAAAGAATATCTATGACATCAAACATGCCTTATGAAACTATACAGATATCTTTGAAAATCGTGGATGTCTTTGTAGGCATGTTTAAATGCGTGTGCATTTATTTTTAGAAGAATTGATAAGAAGAAACAGATAGGAAGAAATTTCAAGAAGAGATTGTTTCGGTTTAGAAATACAAGTTGAACACGAAATCACGTTTGTGCACCCACAATGATTCCGTTTGTTGTTGTTTCTACGCTCTTTAGTAAAACTTTTGTCGTTTCTGCATGTACGTTCAATGACAGCATTGTCTTTTGAAATGATAAGCTTTTCTCGCTTTAAATCAAAGCCCATTTTTCCTTTGTATTCGATGATAAATTTCTGAGTTATCTGAGAAAATGATTAATTTAACAGTTTCATTACATGTTCGTGTGCTGTAGGGCCTATATGATACACTGTTCAGCAATAAATTGAATTTTGAGCATTTAATGCATGGTATATGTTCAATTGTTTTAAATATTGTGCATGTATAGCGAACGCGCTTGTCTATCACAAATAAATTCGATGTCATTTGATGCACTGTTAGCTGTCTATTCTTGTAAGCTATTAGCCTAAGCTACTGGCTTCACTAAAATAGCCAGTAGCTTAGGCTATTAGCTTACAAGAATAGACAGCTAACAGCGCATCAAATGACATCGAATTTGATCGACATCAGTAGGCTAGCTTGAACAAGTGAAGCTGAAGCAAGTGAAGTCATTAAATCAAAAGCTGAACTTCGTAATTCTATACCAAAGACAACAGAGATCAACAGCTGGAGAGATGCTGATTTCTTTGTTTGAGGTTATAGAATGACAGTGGAGACTTTACATAGATATATAACTGTATTTTAAATCAGATAGCACAACATTTCATAGAAATCCATACCCAGGTAAAGATATCCAACATTCCAACTAGCCGGGTTACAATAATTAGTGTAGTCCTCCTGGGATAGCAATAGAAATCAAAGAGGCTACTCTACAAATGCCTACGTGACATGTAGATATTTAGAAATCAAAATCTTTCGAAAAATAAGGGTCGCTCGCTCGCCACTTTGAAATCGCACTCGCTTGCTCATTCTTGGCAATTTATCACTCTCGCTTGCATTCTCGCTCTTATCAGACGCTCGTTCGAATGCCTCGTGCGTTTCTAAAAATAAGGGTCGCTCGTTCGCTCATTGTCAGCAATTTGTCACTCCTGCTGGCTTGCTCGCTCTTATCTGACGCTCGCTCGAATGCCCTACTCACAACAGCATTGTCTATTCCTAGTTGTGATGTCCTCGTGCTCGTTGGAAGAAGATAGATTTACACTCCTTCCTTCGCCTGCGTTATTTTGCCTGTGACAACGACTACGTATAGTTGACAA
Source organism: Prostheceraeus crozeri (assembly GCA_907163375.1). NCBI lineage: Eukaryota > Metazoa > Platyhelminthes > Polycladida > Euryleptidae > Prostheceraeus > Prostheceraeus crozeri. The sequence goes on from CAJQUW010005703.1 coordinate 289,737, forward strand.
GTGATAAACAAACCGCTGTAACACAACATTGATAATCCAACGGAATCTATAAACTGTATCAGAGGGATAAAAATGTTCAGAGTGCACATCTAAATTTTCATTCTTTTTTAATCACATGATGGAGACATTTTTAGATATCTGTCAAAATTGTTTGAAAAATGCTTTCTCGCTCTAGATTGAGTTCGATTTGAGCAGAATCAGCTGACTAACCTTGGATGTCATTTCGAAACATCAAGTTTATTATTTCATTGTTTTGGATGTTAAAAGCAAGTACGAAGAGCGATGATTAATAAAGAAAGAGCTCCAAGTCCACATCTATGACCATCAGAATTTTATACATAGATATCAAAACTCTGCGTCAAGTTGCTATGGAATTGTAGATATCAAAGGTATTTCTTGAGATTTCCTTGTTGAATTATTAGTCCGGCAGCCAGAGAGAGAGAGAGAGTTTCTGCAGGGAACGAGGCCGAAAGTGAGACTTTCAAAGAATGATGTACACCCTATGCCTACTACGAATCGGCACGTCTGCCGAGTTCTAGTGAGTTCCTCTTGTCAGACATGATCAAAGAAAAACACATGTCAGTCCAATGGGACGCAGATTGCAGTTTTTGGCTAAAATGAAATTTTCTATGTTTTCTCTGATTAAGCGAAAAGTACTAAGCCCAGAGTCATAATTTTTGGCATGGAATGTCTTCAGGTCATTTCCTTTCATGTTCATACACCCTTGTCCATAAAGCTAAACGCATTTCGATTTGGCGAGCCTCTTAACGTCAGCAAACAGAAACATTCTGAGCCACTTTATTCTCATTCAACCACATTCTCACATACATTGCCGATTAGATGGATGATAAAAGGATTTGCTTATCATAGGAAATGACCTCATAGGAAATTTCTCGTCAAAAATTATGACTCTGGGGTTATTTTTTTCATTTAATCAGAGAAAGCAAACAAAATTTCATTTTAGCCAAAAACTGCAATCTGCGTCCCATTGGATTCACATGTGTTTTTCTTTGATCCTTTCTGACAAGAAGAGGAACTCACTAGAACTCGGCAGACGTTCAGATTCGTAGTATGTATAGGGTGTACATCATTCTGTGAAAGTCTCACCTTCGGCCTCGTTCCTTGCATGCAGAAACTCGTTCTGGCTGCCGGACTATGTATTGTTACTTTTGAGGATGAAAACTCTCTATGTGACAATGTACTTCAGTGAAAGTGTGCAATTGAGACTGCTTATTACTCTCTTTGAAATTTGTGTTCACTTTGGGAAGCATAAACTTTAAGGTTACAATCATAGATAGAGTCGTGCAGGGTGAAATATAGTCTCCACTTTCTCTGTATTGCATCAACATGTAAGGAAAAATTCCTCAGTGTTGCTTACACAATGGCAGAATAAATATATCAAAGTCGTAGAAATATCCAGGGTTGTCCTTTAATTTACATGAGATTGCAAGAGATAATTATTTTCAGTGATAAAGTTGTCATTTTAAGAAGGACATACTTTTCAATTAGATTTGCAATGAAATACTATATTAGAGGTTACTGTACTCAACTTAATCACAATTCCCTAGGTGAATTCGATAGAATTTGAAAGATAAAAGCGTTTCTACAAAGCAGGTGATCAGTTTTTGCTAGATTAATAATTCCCAAATATAATTCTTAAGCATGATGACGAATTTAATTAATTGCATAAGATAAACCTTAATTTACAAGCTGGTGCACTTTTACGCCTCAGCCATGGTAATAAAGATACTAAATAACTGTTCATGCACTATTTGTACCGTGTTCCATAGCGCATCGAATTTACTTTTCGAAGTTACTTATAAGTGCAAAGCAGGGATGCGGAGTCCTATCATTTTGATAGGACTCCGACTCCAACTCCGACTCTGGGGTTGATAGGACTCCGGCTTTTGATAGGACTGCGACTCCGACTCCGGGTGGCAAGTATATATATATATATATATATATATATATATATATATATATATATATATAGTGTAGTATATAGTATATATTATATAGTATATAGTATATATATATATTTATCAAATCTCAACAGATGTAACCACCACGAGACATGTTTCGGCCTGTTGGGCCTCATCAGTCGTGGGTAGGTTTTGAACCAGCGACGTTGCAGGTAGAGGACGTGCAAGCATACCCTCTAACCACAAGGCCACCGGACCATCTGTTGAGAGCGTGAATTAGCCAGGAAGGCACTGCTTTAACGCAGGCACGTGGAGGGCGGACTGCTTTCTGCAATCACTTAATACCGCATCCGAGATTGAGGCGCTTCACGCAGGCGCTACTCATTACATGTTTAGACAAGTAACCTGGCAATTGATAAATTTATCAAATTTCAACAGATGTAACCACCACGAGACATGTTTCGGCCTGTTGGGCCTCATCAGTCGTGGGTAGGTTTGAACCAGCGACGTTGTAGGTATTTTATTTTTATCAATTGCCAGGTTACTTGTCTAAACATGTAATGAGTAGCGCCTGCGTGAAGCGCCTCAATCTCGGATGCGGTATTAAGTGATTGCAGAAAGCAGTCCGCCCTCCACGTGCCTGCGTTAAAGCAGTGCCTTCCTGGCTAATTCACGCTCTCAACAGATGGTCCGGTGGCCTTGTGGTTAGAGGGTATGCTTGCACGTCCTCTACCTACAACGTCGCTGGTTCAAACCTACCCACGACTGATGAGGCCCAACAGGCCGAAACATGTCTCGTGGTGGTTACATCTGTTGAGATTTGATAAATTTATCAATTGCCAGGTTACTTGTCTAAATATATACATATATATAGCCCAGTTTTTTGAAAAATACCGGTAACCTACATCATATATCATTATAGGCTTACCTGAACTTATATTTAGTGATCATTGCTGCATGTGATCGTGACTCCGGGACTCCGACTCCAGCAAAAATGATAGGACTCCGGGACTCCGACTCCCTGGTGCAAAGTGATACAAATACTTCATTTGATGTCTGTGATGTAAAGGCGGTTTTACACGTCCAACTTGTTGGCCAACATGATCGTTCTTTCCTTGCTGGATTGACATGTTGGGCGGGATAAAAAGTTTTTGGACGAACTTCGGATTTCCTTCGGCTTTATAAAGTCAGAGTTCTGACCCGAATCAGGTTAACTATACACCGCTTCTCCGACACATAAGGGATTCCCGTGCGTGACGTAGGAATGCTGATTGACGTATATGAATGATAGCTGTCTCACGAGACACGCCAAGAGCCAATCATAAACGAGAATCAGACCATGTTGGATGAGAATATTCAACTTGACGAACTTTCTATCCAACAAGCGCTAACTATGTTGGACAGCAAGTTGGACCGTGTACAGTCGCCTTAATAGATGAGTCTTGTTACATTATTTCGCATGGACATCACCTTGGAACCTCGAAGAAAGCAAGGGGAAACATGCGTTAAATCAGTCTGACGCCGACCTAGACCCTGCCAGAACCAGGGCTTCGGAGCCGTGGTCCAGCTACCACGACTCCGGCTCCGATCCAATACCATTTGACACATAGTCGGACTGCCAACACGAGACCGAAAGTGAGACTTTCACAGAATGATGTACACCCGATGGCTGCTACGAAACTGCACATCTGTCGAGGTCTACCAGGTACATCTTTTTGTCCGACAAAATCAAAGAAAGCGCTTATAATTCAAGTGGGAAGCGGACTGAGGTTTTCGATTATATGACATTGTCTGTGTTTTCTGTGATCACCGTAAGTGAGAAGTACTGCGGCAAGTGTAGGACCATCTCTTTGTCATACAGTTCATGCTGTTTAAGAAGCTGGACACGCTTAGATTTAGCAATTGATATTGATCTGTTGTGTATCGCAGCATCTTGATAAAATGCTAACCGAAACTTGCTGTCTTTAAATATATTTTCGTATACATCACCGATCGGAGGCAAAAAGAACATGTAAGGGGGAAAATTACCTGAAGATATTCCATGTTAGAAATGATGACAAATGACTTGGCTGGTGCTTCCCACCGAAGACTTTTTATGAGGCATGAATCGCAGAGGGAACCATGAAAATTTTCCCTATTTTAAGGGGACTGATTGAAGTCTCTGATTTCCCTACCGCGACCGCTCCTACTATCAGAGTACAAATATTTCATTCTTCCACAGTGAGACATCATTAATTAGAAGACAGTATTTTAGTCAGACCATCGGCCTATCGGAAGTGAGTGAAAGTGTTTTCAAAAACTTCAATGTGTATCCACTTGGATTCACATGTGCAGTTTTTTGTCTGATGAGAACTGGAATCGGGTAGAACTCGGCAGCCTCGCAGATTCGCAGCAGCCATGGATAGGGTGTTCTGCAGTCTCCGAAAGTCCAACTTCCGACCTCGTTCGTTGTAAGAGGTCGTGCTGCCGGTCGGACGACGTGATTCATCTACTCAGCTGTCAAACCTCTCTTACTCATCAATCAAAAGAAGCAAGTGGATATTACTAAATTGAGTTAAAATAGTTATTATATCAAAAACACGTCTTTAGAGGCATCTTGATAGTTCCCCTCAGAGGCATCTTGTTACCTCTTCTAAGTATTTTATTGAAAATGAGGCACTGATAAAATAACCATGCCTTTTAAGGGAAGAATGCTTAAGAGACAATACTTTCTTGAACAATACGTAGACCTGCATCAAATTTGAGGCGAGAATTCATGTGTATGTTGTTTACCAAGAGCCTTTAGACGGACAGTTGCATTTTCATCTGAAACACAAGTTTGAGGAAACCCGCGGCCTCATTTAAAATCCTGACAAATTATTCGCAGTAGGTTGTGTTTTGAGAGGAGATGAAGACCAGCAGGTTTCGGGAGATCTATAACGATTACCTACAGCGATGACCCACTTGCATTCAATTCAGCTATACTGTCAAATGTCACTTTTTCTCGCAATCTGCTTGAAGTAGAATACATGTAAAGCTTAAGCCGGAACCGGAGTCGTGGTAACTTCTGTCGGATCCGGCCATGGAGTAGGGATATATAGGTAGAGTGTCGACTAAAAAAAAGTATATATGTATACAGTGAAAATGTTTATATCAAAAGATTCAGTTTTTTACGGAGATCGCGGTCCCGTGGTCCAAAACATTATTCGCGCACTTTTGAAAAATGCTAAAATTTGCCAATTTAAATACTACCGAGATGACTCTCCTAAATAAGTAGTGTGAAACAAGTTGGATATCAAAAGGAATGAACATTTGCTAATAAACATCATCACAAAGCAGAAATTAAGCTGATTATCAAGGGAATTTCATGATCTGTACCATAACGGAAGTCTTCATGAAAAAGTCGCGATATTATTCGTGCTTTCTTGGTTGAAATTTCAAGTTTTTAATTCAATTTTCACCGGCATGATTTTATGATTCACTGAATGCATGTTTCATTTCTGGAATCTGAATAGTGATGTGGACCCATTTACATCTTTCAAAGATAAATGAAATCATTGCCTTTGATTATGTGATTTCGCTCTATCAGTGGCAGGTTGACTGTGATGTGATCACGCTCAAGAATATACTCTTGAGGTTGAGCATGAAAGTAATATTAGGAAGCCATCGAATTGCTAATTTAGCAAACATTAGATCGCCAAGGCTGTCATGCGAATCTGTAAAATACCATCATTCCTTCTACATTACAATCATAATCACTCAATCCCGTTGTAATTTCTGCGAAACTGCAAAAATTTGCATGTCTCACATTTGATGACAATTACCACCTGTATCGCCCTCGAGTTTATTTAATAAAATCGAAAGTGTGTACACATCAAGTATTTAATAAATGGTGAGTTACCACTCTACCTAATATACCTATTCTATGGATCCGGCACCGGGCGGCTCCGAAACACTGGTCAGAACCATGCCTAAAACCGGTTTGAACCCTACATTGAAGGCCCTGAAGTCGGCCTAAGACATGACTAAACCCTGTATGAAATCGGCCTGAAACCGGCATGAAGATATACTTAAGTCGTGGAAAGACGAAATACTCCATCTATATCCGCATAAGAAAATCATATCTTCGTCTCATATGTTACATAAATGTTTCTTCCAATTCACAGAAATCAGCGTCCTGCTCGTTCCATTTTTTTACTGTGTTTGTGTACGGTACAACTCAATGAATTCTAGACACGCATACTCCTTAGCTTGAGTCTTGTTTTTTCTCTTCTGCTGTTATGCCTTTTTATTGCTGTCCTACGGTGTTAATTCTCAGTAAAGCATGGTGTTATCGATTTTCATTACCTCAAGTAAACTCTTACAATTATTCTTATCATCTCGGCCATTTTCCATCTCTCGTACGCAGAATTTAAATTAAGATCTTTTTTGAACCTGGTATCGCTCCCATGCGGTATTTGAATCGCCTGAAAGACAATAGGCTCGCTTGACAATCAATTGAGGAAGCTCTTAACTTAATAACCCTAGCATTGAGCAACACAGAGAAATCTTGCACGCATTCAACGACCATGATCCCTCAGACTTGATACCAACTGCTAAATAATCCATGGATCCCCTGATAATTATCGTGAGCAAGTATGTTTGAGATAATTTGAGTTTTGCTTTTGTTTAACATATTTTTGATGATCCCTTTGAAGCACATGAACATCAGCAAAGATAAATGGCGCGACAGTGATTAGATACGAACAATGGCGGTTGCTTTTGTCAATGGAACGCTACGCGATTGCTTCCCGCATTTATCAAAACGTCAGCCGGTTTTGGTGGAGGGGTGATTGTTTACGCGAGGCTTGATATCGTAAAATTCCCATGTTGACATCATGCACAGCAGCGGGGACAAAGGCATGTCTTGCACTTGTTATCATTCATTACTTGTCATCATGCATAGAAATCTAACTTTTCTCTTTGTTCAAGTAAATAGGACTATGGAATTGACAATGCATAGAAATCCGACACTGTTATAACAAAGGACTAAGAACAGGCATGGACTTCAAAACCATAGAACCTCGTGGACATGCATTGTCACTATAGCGGTGTCTTAGCGATGGCGACTTTCATTGGCTACAATAGGAAGTCACCGACATCTTATCAGTCCAATTTGCAAATATTCACGGTAATTAATTAATTGATCGCGAAGCACGAGTTTAATCGAGAGTGGTGTAACCTAATTGTCGCTGCAGTTTTCTCCCAAGCTGACATTACTTCCTCGATGTATGAGTTGTATGAATCATAGATATCGGACCGCGTGACCAATGATTTCTGAAACCGCTTCTACACTGTCGTCAAGCTAAGTTTCATTGTCTGATTGGTTTGCCGGTTTGTCATAAACTCATAACACTCAATTTCTGCCCAAGATTGCTGCATTTGGACAGAAATCCATAACTTACAATGTAGGTAGGAAGCATTCTTTGTCAACTTGCCCGAATGTTCTCTATCTCTCTGATGTGTTTCTATTCTTCTTGTAGATAACTTCATGATTAACTTTCAGCTGCTATTGCTATGATGTAGGGAATTAACTTCTATGACACAAAATGATCAACTAGAGCACACTTTTTGAATGCTTTCTCCTTAGACTTCATAATTCAAGACCGTTTCTGCTTGGATATCAGCAGTTCAGACGGATATTCGAATCTTTGAAATGTGTTTTGTATCAGGGAACAAAGTTAAAATATCTCTATGTTTGAAACTCATTCATTTTTGGATCTAACTGTTGAATTGTTAAGGTAGAGGTTTCTGCAATGACATAGAAATCGGTCAATGTACTGCATCACACTTGCAAAGAAGTCGCACTTGTCAGTCTCATAACTGTGGGTGCAAGTGAATTATAACACGCTGGGCGTGACTTTTTACACAGTTACTGAGCGACATGAGCACCATCAACTTCTTCACATTCTGGGGATCAGTTTGGTGTGTGGATCACTAAAATCTGATCACTGACGGCTGAGAACCAGGTCAAAATATAAATTGGTGACAATTACTGACTTCAGTCATTGTCGTTAGCACGCGCGCGCATTGGCTACAGTATTGACTGATTTACACGAAGTTCGAGAACAACAGGACTTGGAAATCAAAGATATTATTCAAGATAGAATCGGTTCTACTTAGCGAAAATTAGCAATTCGAAATGCTTTTTAATCGACACATCACGCTGAACTCAGAAATGTTCTCAGTTTGAGATGATGTTAAAGATCATTTGTAGGTCAAAAACCAAAATCGCGCGATTTATTCGCGGCAAAATGAAAACGCGCGACAGGTGCGAAAGGCTCCATAGGCTGTAATGTTAATCAAACAACCGCGCGAATTCCGCGCTGCAAAATGTCGCATGAGTGAAACAGCCCTAACATGTAGTATTCACTTTTAGAGGACATAAATGCATAGATTCCGAAAATGCGGATGCAATAGTCATTCAATATCTTACAGAACGGAAAGTCCGAACTGGTGAAAAGAAGAATTGAAATGTTGCTGATCATTGGTTATTTCCATTATGAATTCATGTACCATGATTTCAACATAACCAAAAGATACAATAAGAGCAAAAACTGCATAAAAATGATCAAAGCTATCGCAAGAAATTCGTTTCATTCATGACTGAATTATGAAAAAGATTCTTCTCCAATCGCTGAACTGTAAAACATTGCAATTTAATGAAAGACTCATTATCATGCCTGTTAGAAGTGCTTTTATATTGTATCATAATTACACTGAACGTTCATGGTGACATTCAGTTGACATTAGAGAACGTGAGGCTGTTAACTTGCAATATTCCGACGAAAAATGTCACTTTACTTCCATCATTCACAGCGTTGTTGTGTACAAAGCTAAGATTATGGTAAAAGTTCATAATTTTGGACTTTTATCTTTGTTTTCACTTTGTACATTATGTCAACAAAGGGAGTCAATTAACTTGTTTCCTGATATCTTGGAAAAGCGAAAATGACGATTTGTATCCGCAATTACACCATCGATACCATAGAAATCTGACACTTATAAATAATAAAAGATAGAATAGACATGGAGATTGAAAACTGGCTTAAGAGCCTAGCCCGGGCCGTAGAAATTGGCCCGGATAGCTAAAACTGACGGCTTCATCTAAAATTTTAATCCGGGAGCAACTGACACCTTCTTAAAGTCGCGCACAAATGGAATAATAGCATGGATTTGCAGATCTTGAAACGCTGAATATAAAATTAAATTCTTGAGTCCCACAGTCAGTCGCTTTCGGTTACAGGTAAGTTAAAGGATTCCCATTGGAATCCAATGATAAAATTCAAGAAATATCCATGGATTGTGAAACACTTGGCAATTTTCATACATTTTCCTTTGCAGAAAAGAAACTATAGAATGCCATGAAATTTGAAACATGCATGAGTTCAGAACATCAACTTTGATATAAAGTGAGTCACATGATTCAGTATCTGATGTCTGAGAGCCTCTACAAAATGAGTAAAATCGCCAAAATTAGGTCAAAATATGAAATTTACTCATTTTGTAGAGGCTCTCAGACATCAAAGACTGAATCATGTGACTCACTTCAACTTTTATATCGAAGTTGATGTTCTGAACTCAATCATGTTTCAAATTTCAAGGCATTCTGATAAATAGTTTCTTTTCTGCAAAGGAAAATGTACGAAAATTGCCAAGTGCTTCACGATCCATAGATATTTCTTGAATTTTGCCATTGGATTCCAATGGGAATCCTTTAACCCTACCTATAACCAAAAGCGACTGACTGTGATACTTAAGAATTTGATTTCTGTATTCAGCGTTTCAAGATCTGCAAATCCATGCCATTAAGCTCTTAATGCGCGAATTTAGGAAGAGGGTGTCAGCAGCTTCTGTCCTATGATGTGCAATGGAATTTTAGTGGAAACTCGCTGAAAGATCAATCTCTGGTTAACCCACGAATATGGACAATTCATCAAATGCTCTGACCTGTATTGGATATGGTGTCAGTCGTATTACATTGATGACATCATACTTAGGAAATAGCTGCCCCGGTTTGATTTAGAAGCGTTGGTTGGCAGGAGAAGACACATGTATCACTGCTGGCTCTGTGGGTACGCATAACAATCATGTAGCCTAAAGCTGTAATCGATGTTAAAAAACAGATCAAGCCTTCTGAAAGCATTCTGCATAAATGGCTGTTGTAGAGGATAAAGCTGGGAGAAGCCTTTCCTTCAGTAATGCATTTTATATGACGTGTAATGCAGTCGCTGCAGGTGAAACACATGTGAAATCGTGCGATCTCAAAACAATATCACCTTGTTGACAGTTGAACCAATCAACTATGGGTAGGATCAGGAACAAGCCAATTAGGAAGCGCTACTATCTGTCAGGCAATAATATAGCCTAATGTAAGGTTTGCATCCAGATTTTAACAGTGAACTTAAGCTCTACTCAGAGACTGCAGAATCACCTGGAAGTACATGACATGAGACTGCTCAAACATCACGATGGAGCAGCCAGCGACGCCTAAAGGCAGGAAAAGTTAATAGGATTTCTAGTGAAGGGAAACTCTACAGACTGTTTGTACGTCTTGCTGCGGCTGACAATCATGGGCAAAAGTAGAGACATCCACTAACTAAAGCCATGTCTTCAGAAATTGGATGATTCTACCACAGAAATCATCATGAAGATGAAGATTCTGATGCAGAGATTAAAGCGAACTTTAAAAAGTCGGGTTTCCGGGCTTGAAAGTTTCGTAGCGGGCTACCAGTGCCTGAAATTTTCGTAGCGGGCTGCCCGGGCTTGAAAGTTTCGCAGCAGGCTATCCGGGCTTGATTTTCACCCTTCTGTAAACCGCTCACTGCCAAACACATAACAATAAATAAATACGATAGGAAGTCAATATTCGCATGCAATACATGCCGAATGTCTGTAAATGTGCAAGAATCTCGTATCCATTGCTAGTTTCTAATTGTATGTGAATTTGGCATCAATTTGCTTTTCTTTGCAATTGAAATTTTCATATCCAGCGTTTTACAGTGTGGACATGTGTTATCATGACAGTGGTATCTAGACGATAGCTGTGTACAGTGGTTGAGAATCATTCAGCAACGTGTGAGTGCACTTTGTTAAGATTCAAGATTGTTGATAGTACGAAATCAATTTGATAGAATAATTCATCACCTTGCGGGAAGAATTTGTAACAACATTCTCGTTATCAACATTGATATAGATCGGTACCCGACCGAATAGCTGTTCCGCAAAGTAAACAAACAACATGTAAGGTGAACGAAGGTTCAAAACACGACAATTAGCGAAGGCATGTCTTTGTTCTCTCACAGCTGCTGCTGATTGTTTACCTTCATTGTTTGTGCACTTTTGCAGAAATGAGAAAAAATGTTGAAGAAGTTTGAAAAAGAACTGTTGAACTTAGATGAATATAACTTACATATTCTTACTCCTCACATCTCAAGGATTCGGAGGATACCAAACATGAACACTTTTGATGAAAAAGTGAGAATCAAACATTTTCAACCTTCAACTTCACGATATCATTAGTTTTTCCTAGTTCAGCGATTTTGATGACCAGTATGTCAAAAGAGAGCTCAGAAAATGCTTTTTCTCCCCATGCCTGATTCAGGCTCATACTCGCATGTTTTCTCATTGGAAAACTGCGATTTGTAAATTGAGCGATTTTCATATTTTGAGCACTGCTCAGCAAATACAATAACGCATGCAAGTCTGTCATAGCTCACTTTAAAGCTGAGAAAGTTGTTGATGTGCGACACGATTGTAAGACATGAGAATCGATCAAATTTCAGCGAAATTCAGTGGTCCGTATGATCATCTCTGTATCACACACCTACAAATGTCGTGCTATGGCACTGGCAAGAATTCGGGTGGAGCGAGGACACTTGTTCCTCACTTGCCCTCTCCGTTTCTTATTAGGACTATTCATTTCACGCACAGCCTGTTACCAAATGATGTGATCCATTGTTCATATGTTGCTTGACAAGAGTGAACGAAAGGCTTCGGCAGCTCGTACTATTATTCAATAAGTTATTTTATCAAAATGTAAGTAAAGAGAAATTACAATTGTCGCACAGTAGCGTCTACTTGTCGCATAGCAACGGTGTAAGACGTCACAGCCCAGCGTGTGCTAATTCCACAGAATTAGATTGTTTAACCGCATCACTTTGCTAGAAAAAACAATGGCACATGCAGGAACTTACCAAGTGAGCAAAAAGAAATTTTTAATACCTTACAGAGATAGGAGAAATAGTCGTGCGTCGCTTGCGGATTGCTCTGAATTCCTTCAAAATGCTCCGATCGCCACGATTCCTTCAGATTCGAAGAATTCAGATCATTTCGCAAACGTTTTCTCGACCATGTTGGGTCCTCCGATCATCATTATTAAAACAGATAGCACGAAAAAACGTCCACAAACTTCTCTGTAGAACTTGACATCGACTGTGTCTCTTTGCTGTGTGATCCGGTTGATAACAGTCACTGAAACTTCACACAATTTGGCGTGTTTGATGTTGAACTGGCTGCTCATTGTTCGATTGCTATGGTATTATGTCAGCAGATTGTGCCATTTCATTAACGTTACAGATTCCAATGTTTCCTCTCTAGTAAAACAGAAGAAGAGACAACATCTAATTTTGTGGTTACACCACTCTCGATTTAACTCGTGCTTCGCGCTCGAGGTGTGACCTTGAATTGTCTGCTATTTATATGAGATTTATATGAGCTTTCTAAGAATATTCTGTGAAGGTCAATAGTAACAATTGAGGCTCTGTAACAGTAGCTTTTATCGTCAACTCAGTGCATTAAGTGCATGCGAATGGATAGTATCAACATCGTGTTAAAAAGTAGCGTTTGATTAGAATTGAATTGCATCGATTTTGCATTTGCTTCACGAAACACTTTCATTTCACAATTTAAAATCCTTATGTACAAAATCTCCCAGACAGTAGTAATTTGTCTAGACTAGACTACATCTAATCTTTTCCGAATTAATCGTCGTTTGTGTTGCACTGTGCGCCGACAATAAATGTACTTTAGAGTATAACAACCTTTCTGACAACCGTGCTGTCGCTTCCTTTTTTACTACCGAACTCCATAATAAAATGACAATTTATGAAGAAACGGATTCGACACCAGTTTATTGCACTTTTTTTGCCTTACCTTATTTAGAAGAGTTAATGTCAGTTTCCTCAAATTTCCTAATCTATTTTATTCTGTCTGACAGCGCCTGTTGTTGCTAAATGCCGACACCTGAACCAGATGCTCATTTTAAGGTATTTGAAAGTCACTTTATCGGAGATTAAAAGTCTGTAGGTGCGTTATGTTTGTATTACAGCAGGCTTGAGCAGCTGATGTATGGGATGAAACAAATCCCATAGCAAAAATATATCCAATGGTTGAGGACATAAGACAACTATGATGACATTTGTAACCCTAATTAATAAAAAGCTTTGTTTCCGTAGTGACGCGCACACAACATGTACCAAGAAGTTATATAAAGTATGGAGACAAGCTGCAGGGTTTCAGCACGCTGCCATATGAATTAGGGCACCGATAGAGCTCTCAGTTAGCGTATTCCTTAATGAAATGAGGCTAAGTAAATCAGACTGAGTTTTACAGCAGCTCTTTTATGGACAATAGCGGTTAATATATACCATTGATAATAGATGCAATTCGATTTCAATGGCTTGAAATAACAATTATGTACTGGCTGGTTTGACCGATCAGGAAGCTAATCATCCGTTTCATATGAAGTATAAACATATCAACTTCAGAATGACATGACCATTCGCAGCATTGACACTTCGAGCTCATCGCTGACATTCCAACAGAAGAATTGCCGAAATGAGGTGAATCGTCCCCGTTTCAAATGCCAATTACCGTATCAACAGCATAATGAAAGCAAAATTGAATAGCGAAAATTCACCTAATCAAAGGCGATCAGCTGCAGACATGAAACAAAGAGGAAAATAACAATTAATAACATGGGACCTTAAACAAGTATCGTGGACAACATTAAAATGTCTGTTTTCTTGATGACAATCAAGAAGTCTTGGCATGTATTCTTCCATGGTTGTGAGCCATTACACTTTTATCGATGGATCTCATGATCGATGTGTTTTATGTTTTTCTAGGATTTATTGTTGATGAGAACTCCATTAAGTGTTATTGGAGTTGTGATTTCAAGACTATAAACGATTAGCTAATATTGAATATAGCAACTAACATCCATATGTGTTGTAAGTTTATAAAGACGCAGATGAACAGAAAATAGGTATTATAAATCAATTCACAGATTGGTAAATTAGTTTTCTGCAACGCGTTACTGTGTTCAACCCTGAGGATGCATATTCGTCATTCAGTCATTCACTTCAGCATATTAGTCCGGCAGCCAGAACGAGTTTCTGCAGGGAACGAGGCCGAAAGTGAGACTTTCACAGAATGATGTACACCTCATAGTCCGGCAGCCAGAACGAGTTTCTGCAGGGAACGAGGCCGAAAGTGAGACTTTCACAGAATGATGTACACCCTTTGCCTACTACGAATCTGCACGTCTGCCGAGTTCTAGTGAGTTCCTCTTCTTGTCAGAAAGGATCAAAGAAAAACACATGTAAATCCAATGGGACTCAGATTGCAGTTTTTGGCTAAAATGAAATTTCCTATGTTATCTCTGATGAAACAAAAAGTACTAAGCCGAGTGTCATAATTTTTGACATGGGATGTCTTCAGGTCATTTCCTATTATGTGCATGTGCTTTTATCATCCATCTAATCGACAATATATGTGAGAATGTGGTTGAATGTGGATAAAGTTGCTCAAAATTAAGAGGCTCGCCAAATATAAATATCTTTAGATCTATAGACAGGGGTGCATGAAAATGAAAGGAAATGACCTGAAGACATTCCATGCCAAAAATTATGACTCTAGGCTTACTACATTTCGTTTAATCAGAGAAAACATACAAAATTTCATTTTAACCAAAACCTGCAGTCTGCGTCCTATTGGATTTACATGTGTTTTTCTTTGATCCTGTCTGACAAGAAGAGGAACTCACTAGAACTCGACAGACTTGCCGATTCGTAGTAGGCATAGGGTATACATCATTCTGTGAAAGTCTCACTTTCGGCCTCGTTCCCTGCAGAAGCTCGTTTTGGTTGCCGGACTATCTTAGTTCAATCTTCATCTACACGAGCACAACTGACAAAGACGTACTGTGTCCTTCCTGTAGGTCATATTGCATGAATCCAACCAATAGGTTAAGCAGTCGATTTCCTCCCCCATTTATTTGCCCAGTTAAATATAACAGATCACATTCGATGGAGGAAAAGCGGCTTCAATACTACTTTCATTGTTTCATTTTGCATTTGAAACGACAACACTGCAGTTGAATTGGTAAAGAGCAACAGTTTGCGCACTCATAACGGCAAAGATGTACTTGAAACGGCAATGACGCAAAATCTTTTCGACTGCTGCACTTTGAAATAGCTTTGTCAATTTTGAAGTGACGAAACTCGTTCTTGACGGGTCAAACCTATAGAAATCTCAGAGTTGGCGCTATCTTTGCGATATTATACAGTAGTGTTGTTTATGAAAATATCTCACAGGGCTGTTTCACAATAACTCAATACCCGTTACATATGCATGATCTTGAAAGGCTTCCTATTTCCACAGGTTAATAAGTTCCACGAAGCAGGTAATTATTTTCCTGATTGGAAATTATTAACCTGGTGTACACTTCTATGGAAATAGTCATGCAATATAACAGATAATGCATTCGGTAATTATTTGTCATAATAACCTCGAGCCTTCGGCTCTCGGTAATTATAGCAATAATGACCTCAAATCCATGCATTATCTATTACTTAACCGTTGTAGATATCAATATTGTTCTACATCTATGTCCAGATATAAGCGTTTGCGTACAATAACACTTCTATCTTCTTACTCAATCACAGCAGGGAGACTTAGTCGGCAGGTGACAGGCCCTGTGCGGTGTCAATTTTTAAATAACCAATTAACCGTCATCGTTAGAACAAAGTTGACTAAATTGATAGAGTATTACCCACATGTTGCAGTATAGCAGTAGAATTCGCAATCAAGGAACGTTCACGTGAGCAATTTTTCATAACTCGTATAAGTGATTCCAATTAAGTTAAGTCCTTACTATATCGAATGTACGTGCATTACCTATTGAAGCCTTATAAGACTACGGATAGGACTTTACATTAATAGAGTTACATGTAGATTAGTTTGTGCCTACACTAGGTGACATGCCACGCGTAATTCACGCGTAAATACGGAGCACCCCAAACATCCGTGGTTAAAGACATTCTATTCTTCTACCCGCATACATGCGCGCTGCACTAAGAGTCAGAATTCACTTGATCTGATGCTGTCAAAACATGGGGAATGTTTATGTATACACGCTGGCGAGCGTTTATAGCTTGCGCGTCGTCTACGGTTGTCTGCGTTGCCATTTGAACCACGGATGAACCGCTAAGGATGTTCTGTCTTCCCTGAGCATGGAATTGAGGTCCTATCACATTGTTTATCCTCTGATACATGCAGACACATGAGACGCAAACTCTATATAACAGGACTGTCAAATATACTAACTTATATGACAGATTTTGCAGCAATGTCCCGCATAGCCACGGATGTTTAGGGTCATGTGTAATTACGCGTGGTTCACGCGTGAAGTACGCGTAATTGAGCGTGGCATGTCACCTAGTGTAATTAATTGACATAATATAATTTACGGATGATAAATTTTGATTTAATTACTGGCACTTATCATTTTCAGTTAGTATATTGCTTTTACTTTATAGATTGACTGTACTAAAAAACAAAAAAAAACAAATGCATGTCAAACAACCACAGTACGATGAGAAAAAGTGAGCGGGAAGCGAGTATACTAGGATCACAATTATTGTTATTGTTTCATTATGAAGTTCCTGACATTGTTCGATCGTACACTGTAAATTGTGCAATGCCAAAGCTACTTACGGAAGCGATGTACAAAACGAGAATAAGAAAATGTGCGATAGCACTAATGTTCGTACTCATACACTACGAAAGCGATTGACTTTCCTATTGGATAATAAAGATAATCCAATAGGATAGCCAATCGTGAAAGACTTGTTTAGTTATTATTGTTTAATATATTTTACTCAATAATGCTTTCGAAGTCTTTCTTTGACAATTGTGTTGAAATAACAAAAACTTGGTTTCTTAGTATGAACAGCATTAGGAGGCCGAATTGACCCTTCTATGTGTCATCATCAAGATATAGACTGAGGCAGTTAGAGGGAGAATCTGACGTCGGAAGAAAATATGAAGGACAGTTTTACAAAGATACGTGCGTGTTGACAATCAAGAACAACTTGTGAAGAGTCAAGCATAAAACTTAATCTCATATCTGATAAATAAATTTTCACAATAATCTCGTCAACTTTTTGATTGACTACGGTTGAATATTACAATCTAGCGTTAGCAAAGTCTTCTTGGGAATTCAACTTGTCCATGAAAGCGAAGTAATATTCGATTGAATCAAAGTGTGAATACACCTCGTCTTACAAAATTCTCTCAGATCATCGAGACAAAAGTAACTCAGACTACAATGAATACAATGTAAACTTCAGCTTTCGATGAGAATTTTCTTCTGATAATTTGTGATTTTGTTTCACGAAAGTAAAATCGCTTCACTCACGAAGAGTTGAACATGCTCTTAAATGTAACATGAATATAATTGTGCTGTTGCTCTTGGACAAAATGACAAATGACTGTTTTCTAATATGAAAAAAGCCAATGTTGTTGGTGTAATTTGACTATTCTCAATATTTCACTTTTTCAAGTCGCGTCTGGGGAAAGAGAGGCGAAAAGATTTGCAAACGAGGAAGTTGAAATTTAAACATTGTTATTAAGCAAGTAGTAGATTTTGTCGGCCAAAATTTCAACTGTCATTTTTCTATAAAAGTCGCATCTGAAAATCGAAATTAGACGGCCTTAATTGCAGAATTAGGGCCGTCTAATAGGCCACGTAATACTACTGAGGTTGGTTGCTTCGCATTCCAAATACGAGTACTCAATAATTAGACTTTGCAGCAAAAAACTTATGGGTTTTTCGTATATACTCGTAATATGCACGCAGGAACTACAATTGATGCCCTTAATTTACATGTTAATTACATCTCAATTACTTCATGTCATTGAGGTGATTCCTATGGCACATAATTTGGACTCGCAGATATCTCAAGCTTGACATATTTCAAATTTCCTTGCTGCATCGATTGTGCAGAAAGCTATCATATATTTGAGTCTATCACAGATTAAAATACTCAGTGTCAAAGATTTTAGGTTCAGCATTTTGTCATGGATTTTTGGAGCATGGGTTTCAATGCCCCTTTTGTAGTCGGATTTCTATGGAAAGAATCTGTACGTGAAAGCTTTGACCCTATTAGAATGAACTTCGTCTACGTTGACCGAAAAATAAACAAACCAATAAAGCAAATAGATTTTTTTGGCCTTACCTTATTAACTTCTACTCTCATAAGTAAAATACAGAATTTTGCGTGTGAAAAATTGCCATATTCCTACCAAGGTCCCTTGGAATCGACATGCATCGATCTGACAGTGATCGATGATAGATATTTGATGCCTTTTCTGAGGATATTGTTACTTAGTAAGTAGGTTTGTCAGCCAATATTTCACCTGTCATTTTTCTATAAAAGTCATTTATATATACCTAAATTCCAAATTAGACGGCCTTAATTGCGCAATTTCCAGGCCGTCTAATTTCCATTGAGGTAGGAGCGCTTCACCGTCTATCTTCGCTTTCCCAGTGAAAATGGCATTGAGGTGACTCCCATGGTTCACTATCTGAGCTTGTAGACATCTCAAGCTTGACATACTTCGGTGTTCTGAGCTGCATGGGCTATGTAGAAAATTGTCATAGATTTGAGTCCTTTACAGATCAAGATCTTGGATGTCATAGATTCTAGGTTTTCACCAACAATACATACAATGTAGCATTATGTCATGGAGTTTTAGGGCAGCAATATCAGACATAGAAATTGGATCAGATCACGGAATTGGAGGATAAAAGTCAATGTCCTGTCGAGGCTATCAAAATTTGTTATTGTAAGTTACAAAAAGAGAGCAACCTTCTTTTCCCAAAACCGAAAATTAACTGGCGATCGAATGAGTGGTATTGCAGCAAAGCATGATGAAAAATATTTCAGAGCGAGCTGGACTATCGACGGTTTACACAAACCAATGCATCAGATCAACCACTGTAACGACCATAAAGGAAAATGGGTTCAGTGACAAGGACGTTATGACCGTGACAGGCAAGAAATCGTGCTCAACAGTCGATCGATACAACAAGAAGAATCCAAAATTGACTTTTAATGAGAAGAAGATCATATCAAATGCATTGTCTCGAGGATTAGGCGCATCCTGCAACAGATCGATCTGTGTTCAAGAAAAACACGTACACGAAACAGCGCAAGTAGTTTGCAGTAGTGAAACGAGTATCGTGGGACCTCCAACAAAATGCATGAAAATCAATGCAGATGCAGAAAGAAATGTTGTGACCATTACCTTTCATTGACTTATGTAGCCTACAAAGTAGGTATGTTTGTTACTCTCTTGATATGCTGTTATTTACTTTGCCATGTTTTATAAGCCATATGGATAGGGCATGGATGGAGCGATGAACTCCTGATACTTACGATCTAGCTGTCATTTCAATTTCATAGATTTCATGAAATTTGATATGCCAGTTAGATTGCTTGTAGTTGGAGTCCCTCATTTAATCCATGCTCTATTTTCTGAATAGATGTCTTAAAAATAAGGGTTCTGGTTTTCCGGGCAGTCAACGGGATAGCGGGCATTATCACTGATATCGGACCGCAATACATGGTATACAATATCAGACATAGGTTGCGTTAGCAGCCGAGACTTTCTGATATTTCAGCCCGCAAAATCCATGATATAATGCTATTTGTTGTATGTAACTCTCGAGAAGTCTATGAATATTGCAATTATTGATCACTGTTAGTCACAGATAATGGAGAAATGAAGAAATCTTTTATTGACTTTTATTGAAATCTATGATAGTTTGCTCTCTCAATAGATTTTAATTCATGAAAAGTTTGAAAGTCTATGAATGTTTGCAAATGTGGATAGATTTTAAATTCAGATTTTTATCTAAAAGTGATTTGAAATATCAGTTCACCAATTCATTCATTAATGAATTCTCTAGCTGGAGTGACGGACAGAGGTTCATGACTATCTGGTGCGGTGAGAATTCTCAGTTGAGTGAATGATTTTAGAGTTGAACGGTCCTTAGTTCACTCAAACTGTCCCCGTTATCTTGTTAGACCTTCAGATGTACTGTTGAAGAGTTATTCTCAAGGAAGTTTCCTTGTCAGATATTAACATTAGGAAGTCTATGCGTAATGTTGTCAATCTTTGAAGTTTTATGTTCATTCAGCCATGCTGATCAGCTTGCTATGATCACGATTGATGGATGGAAATTGCATGTCCGATATCTTTAGTTTTCCCATTGGAAGTACACTGGAATTGAACCTACACTCGCTTTTTTCTTAGTGTACTGAATAATTAGACTTTGCAGAATAAAACTCGTATATACTCGTGATGTGCACGCAGGAACCACACGTGATGTCTTTAATTTGCTAACGTGTTACTTATAAAAAAATCAACTGTCATTGGGAGAAGTTAATCGTAGCTGCTGTCTACATAACAGCTGGCCGATATATCAAGCTGCAAGAAAATTTAACAAATGCCATCCGCGTTATAAGGCTTCCTAGACAGTCCCTAGAGTCTTATTCTCATTTTACGGACACTGTCTTTAATGACATGCTCGACTTGAATGATTGGAAAATATTAAAGACATACGAAAATAATCATCAGAAGTTAATTGCTTATTCCACTACAGTCACAAAATGGTTGCTAAAAAGGATTATAGCGAAGCTTGTGAATTGGATCATTTTACTCGTCGATATCTGAATTTTCACTGCATTTGACCTTATTTGCCTCTGGCTTTTTCTTGTCAGTAAAGTATTCGTGGGGGGAGGCCATTATGGACCCCTATGATCTTCTAAACCATTAACTGATTTGGCATATCATAATAAGGCACACCTACTTTGGGTATGCTATATCCGCTGGTGGCATCCGTTTTTCATTTCAAGTTGATCTTGTTACCATGAATAGCATTTTAAAATTCAAACATTCATTTTTTAAAATTTCTTAATTGTAGAACCACAAATCTTAATTAGCCTTCGGAATTTCATGAAAATTACAGTAAAACCTATTTAAAACATACTCTGTCTGGTGATTCTGCCGATTTTGCATTTTAAATGGTTTTAAAATTCAAATAATTATTCTTTTAAAGTTTGCATTTATAAGTAGTATGTATAGAACATGCGTCATCATAACGAGGTAAAAAGCATCTGAGTATCAATTGACATAATTACTCGACCATATTTCCTAAACGGGCAAACTACAATCAACCTATGAACGGGCAGATCAACCTGAAGCTCAAAATTCTTGTCAAGAGAAGTGAAAATCCAAAATGTCAAAAAATGTAGTCGTGTTTTTTCTATGTGGCACCTGTGGCTAATATATTGCGTCTAGAAAAAAACAGCTACCACTTAGAGAAAGCCAACACAATGTTAGGAAAAGCCACCTTCAAACAACTATTCCTTCCGGCGTGAAATAAAAACCTCAGGGGCATAATGCCCTCCCCTGTGGCAAATAAGGTTAAGTTTGTGGGACAGAATGGACAATAGTTGTTTGTTGACGGTAATTTCAGCTGCTCGGCTGAGTGTCCATCTTTGCCAATGTTGCTAGATCTTAAAACGGTACAAGCTACTGAAACATGTAAAAGTCATGCAGCCTTTCCGCCAGGCGGTGCAGTGTAAATTATTTTGTCAAAAGGATTTTTCAGAGGAATGATAACTATCGTGAATCTATCGTGAAGGGGGCCACAACCCAACCGTGTCAACCATCACTTATGTACCGTTGTGATGACAATGGATGTCCACGACGTAGCATGGCTTTCAATTTCGGCCTTCCATGGCTTTATTCTATCCATTTATACCACGGTAATATTACATTGCCTTTTAAAATACTAATTGACGCTTTTTCTCATTCATCACCTGTACAAGCCTCGCATTGGAGTGTTCGAATGCGTCAGTTTTATGCACAGAGACAAGAGAATTAAAAGCACATTGGTTGAATAAGGAACAGAAATTTGCATCAGACTGATTAAAATAGTAAACCCGTCTCCGTGGCACAGTAGTTAAGTGCTTGGCCTACCGATCTTTCGGTATACAATGTTCGAGTTCCGAAAGTGTCATTGGAAGTCGTCAGGAAGGGCATCCGGACTAAAAGATCACAACGTTCCAGACTATGTCAGCACCGCACATACCCTCAGTATGAGGGATTCAGCACATCACCAAAAAACAGAAAAATCTCGAAATTTCGAAAAATGGCGGTCGGTTTTTGGCTTGATTATTGCCTGACCTCTCATTCAGCATCACTAAACAGTCTTTCCACACTTATTGTTTAAATAAAGGCTGAAGATCCAAAGCCCATGTTTTTCAATCCTAGTTCAGTTGACCGTACTTGACATTCTGATGTTAGATGTTAGATGTTAGAGCTTCGTATATCGTGAAAAAACTAATTTAACAGATTAATATCACAGAAGCTCAAGAAAGTTACAAGGAGAAAACAAACATCTTGTCAGCGTACAAATTGATATATTTTCTAATTTCTTTCTTCGCACTATCCTTAGATGATAAACGTTGAACGTGATGAACTCGAGTGCAGTATCAGTTGCATCATTCGAGGCACTCGACATTGTAGTGTTGTCCTGAATGAACTTGAAATCTGAAGATTCTGTTCTCTTGCTCGGTTTCTCAAGTCGTCTTACTTCCAGTGTCAAGAAAATGTAATGCTGAATGGATATAGACACGTTTTCAGCTTGGAGAGATTTAGAGAAATTTGCAATACGCTTGAGTTACTATCTCTATAAAAACATTTGGAAAGTGAATTTAAGCAATTAGGATTTTCTGTCTATGAGGTCTTTAAGTCTTCGACAAGAATGTCTTCCTACCGCAGATAAGCAATCATTCTGATTGTTTCATTTGATTGCATTGCAAATAGTTTTCTTTCTCTATGTTGAATAACTGAAGAATAAAAATGAAAAATTGATAGGAACACTAAATTGTGACAGAAAATATACAATGATGCACTGTATTGCAAAACACATGTATCTATAAAATTACAATCTAGTTATTTCAAAACAAGTCGCTCCGCAGTCTTGAAGAAGGCGTGTTGATACTTTATGGTTCACTGTACTAATACATGATTAATTATTGAGGAACAGCTGATGATCAGCTGATTTTGCGTGACATGAACAGCTGATGACCATCTGATGAACAGTTGGTAAACAGCTTTGTTTGACTGAACAGCAGCTAATGTGAGCAGACGATTAAGTGTTGAAGAAGAGCTCGTAAACAACTAGCGAACAGGTGATGAGTAATTGTGAAAATTTGAGTCATCCGCTGATTGTTGACAAATGATGACCGGTAGATGACCACCTGATTAACAGCAGATTATTAGCTGATAAAGACTACATGTAGGTAAAAACAGTCGCTTAGCGGAACAGCACTACGAAGGTCGAAAGATGATCGAAATATATTTGGTGTGTTGCATTAATGTTTTCGCTCTTAGTATCGATGATGGCTAGAGTAGGTCCGCGACATGCGTCGATCAAATGGTCGACTGCATCAGTGTTCATGAATAGTTCATGAACAACGGATGATCAGCTGATGAACAGCTGTGCTTTTGAAAAAGAGTGCATTATCAGCTGATTCGCATGTGATGAACAGCTGAAGAACAGCGGATGATCAGCTGATGAACAGATGTGCTTTTGCAAAAGGTGCATTGTCAACTGATTCGCAATCGATGAACAGCTGAAGAACAGCTGATGATCAGCTGATGAAGATGTGCCTTTGAAAAAGTGCATTGTCAGCTGATTCGCATGTGATGAACAGCTGAAGAACAGCTGATGATCAGCTGATGAACAGATGTGCTTTTGCAAAAGGTGCATTGTCAACTGATTCATATGTGATGAACAGTCAGTGAACTGCTGATGAATATTATGAATAAGAAATGAGCAGCGAAAATATCCCTAAAAGAGGATGGAACACAACCCTTGGGCGAAGGATGAATTTCTACTTCCACAGATGAGACCGGTAGCTAGATTTACTTTCTACTTTCCTGTCATTTCTTTTCTCACCTCTTGCCGCAGAGTTTCATCTCATCATGTGGGAGAGGCTCGGTATGCATCGACATGGTCTTGTCTTCTTGTGCATGTCCAGGGGAGATAAGCACTCAATCGTGTTTCTCTTAACACGCACGGCTTCGCCAACATTTGCATATCTTTCATTTTCAGGTCAGAGAGAGTGATTGGGAAGAAAATCACTTCGAAGCTAAATTCTAGGTGTTGAGTAGAATACTTGATGTGTGAAGAAGTTCTTCAACTCGTCTTTCCTTAACCAATGACAAATTCCAACAATTGGCGACACAATTCAGGCAGATAATGAGACACTTGTCAAAGGAATTCCTCACTAGACATCGACGATCATTTCATCAGGATTGTCGCATAACAATGTATTTTAGTTACACTTGGACTGCTTCTTCTAAATCTACTTAGATGACACCAAACAATGCATGAATCTAGCTTTATACTTTAAAGTATTTACTGTTGTAGACACTGAGTTAGATTTTATAAGCACATGCGCAGAGTTCGGCTAACACGAATTTCTGCGGGGATCGAGGCCGAAATGAGATTTTACAGTATGCAATTGAAGTTACTGCTCGACGGACGATAAATGACCCTCATCGTGCAAGAAACAAAGAATTTATCACTACATGACTGCTGAATCAGCGCACTGTGGTTGTGTCTCAGGTATTCGTTGTATGCAAACGCTGATTTTAGGACATAGAAGTATACAGTAAGTAGAGTGTCGACTCAAAAAAACAGTGAAAATTTATACATAAAAAGATTTAGTTTTTTTGCTGAGATTATGTTCCTGTGGTCCAAAAAAATATTTTAGCAGTTTTTAAAAAGCTTAAATTTTGCAAATTTATATGCTACCGACATGAAGCCCCTTTATATGTAGTATGAAACAAGCTGGATATCAAAAGAAAATTGATATTTGCCAATAAGCATCCTAATTAAGTGGAAATTAAGCTGATTGTCAAACACAGGTTCTCTAACACAGGTCCTAGCAGGTTCTCAAAATTTCTTGGTAGTGTCATCTTTGCTTGTGTGCAAATCAAAATATGTAAGTCAGTGGTCTGCATCAGATCGATTAGACCTCCAAGGCTTGTTGTTGAAGCATAATACAAATTAGCCGAACCCCATACTGCTGTTTCGGTTTTATGCCCGCCATTTTGAATTTTTCTTACTTCTCGAAAAAAGTGCTAGCCGCATGATATTCCAACAGTGATAACTGAAAAGAGCGTATCAAACTACATCGAAAGCTGTTGACGGAATAATCGACACTTTTATTAATCTAATAGCCTCAGAATGCAGTTTCGGTTTCATGTCCACCATTTTCTTAAAAAGGGTTAATCGCATGATTTTCTACCAATTATATCTGAAGAGAGCGGATAAACTTACATAGGAAGCTGCTGGCAAAGTGCTTGGGATTTTTTTTAATCCAGCACCAAATTTAGTTTCGGTTTTCAGTCCGCCATTTTGAATTTTCGTAATTTTCTCGAGAAGGGCTGGTTGCATGATTTTTAAACCATGATTTTCAAATGTTTCATACAAAAATACATCAGAAACCGTTGTGAAACATGATGGGAAATTTTCAAAATGAAACCGCCTCTCAAAGAGTAGGGATATATAGGTAGAGTGTCGACTCAAAAAAGTGTCTGTATATAGTGAAAACTTTTATATGAAAATATTCAGTGTTTTGAGGAGATTACGTTCCCGTAGTCCAAAAACTTCTTTGAGCACTTTTGAAAAATGTCAAAATTTGCCAATTTATATACTACCGAGATGACTGTCCTATATAAGTAGTATGAAACACGTTGGACATCAAAAGGAATGAATATTTGATAACAAGCATCCTAACTAAGCGGAAATCAAGCTGATTATCAAGGGAATTTCATGAATTGTAATATAATAATAGTCTTCATGAAAGAGTCGCGATCTTTTTCGTGCTTTCTTGGTTGAAATTTCAAGTTTTTAATTCAATTTTCACCGGCATGATTTCATGATTCGATCACTAAATTCATGCTTCAAAGTTAAATGAAGTCATTGTCTTTGATTATGTGATTTTGCTCTGCCAGTGGCAGGTTGCCTCTGAAATGATCACGCTTAAGAAAATGCTCTTGAGGTTCATGAAAGTAACAAGGAACCCATCGAATTGCTAATTTAGCAAGCATTAAATCTCCGAGGTTGTCATGAGAATCTGTGAAATAACCTTCTACATTACAATCATGATCACTCAATTCCGTTGTAATTTCTGCAAAACTGCATAAATTTGCACATCTCACAGTTGGAAACAGTTGCCAACTATATCCCCCTCGAGTTCATTTAATAAAGTCGAAATACACATTGTATACACATTGGGATTTAATAAATGCGGAGTTACCACTCTACCTAATATGCCTACTCTATGCTACCTCTCCTGGCATCTCCGATAGGAGGCGCTCAGCTCCCCTTAAGAAATATGTGACAGGTCGGAACTTTCTTGCGAAAACGGTGTATTATCATCATTACGCCATCAGTTCCTCGGACACATGTACAATCACACTATGTTCTCATCTGCTTTTGTATGTATTCGTTTCTTCACACACATATGCTTATTTAACCTCTCATTTCATTGCTAATGATGCCTGTAGGAGCAATAATCAGCAATAAATTACCTTTTATCCCTCACATGACAGTACACGACCTCTTTATTTCAACGGAGAGATTGACGGTTAGACTGCGAGTCATGCAACATTTCATTATGATTCACGTTTTAGAACAATTCATTGGTGTTAAACACATCTTACCTGTGAATTCGCACATTTGTAATAATTTCATGTTCACAACTTGTGGAAATCCTCATTTTCGATGAGAATTGTCGAATTTTAAGCGAGTTTTGATAACGTAAGAGAAGTATAGTGTTCATTTCTCTCCCTTTGAATAGTTCACGTTTTAAATTTGTTTACAAAGTGGATAAAGCAGAGTTAGCCCCGCGTGATTCCCTGATGGGGTATCAATCATGCAAGACTTTTTAAACCTGCTTTACATCACAGCCAAGTTGCCAAATGAGACGCATAGTTCTGTGTAGCACACATACAATTTGTGGTACTATTTGAATTTACTGACTGAAAAGGGTTATACTTACAACAAAAACCGAGTCGATAAATGATAAATAAATGTTCATCAACCTGATAAGAAATGACCTGAAGACATTCCATGTCAAAAATTATGGATCTAGGCTTAGTAATTTTCAATTGATAAGAGAAAACATAAAATATTTCATTTTTACTAAAAACTGCAATCTCCCTTCCTTTGGATTAACATGTGTTTTTCCTTGATCCTGTCTGACAAGAAGTGGAGCTAACTAGAACTCGGCAGACGCGCAGATATGTAGTAAGGACGGGAGCTATTGATACCTTCTTCCTAAAGTCGCACACAAAGGGCTTAATAGCATGGATTTGTAGATCTTGAAACGCTGAATACAAAAATCAAATTCTTGAGTGTCACAGGCAGTCGGTTACGGCTGCTATAGGCAAGGTTAAAGGATTCCCATTGGAATCCAATGGTAAAATTCAAGAAATATCTATGGATTGTGAAGCACTTGGCAATTTTCGTACATTTTCTTTTGCAGAAAAGAAACTATTTATCAGAATGCCATGAAATTTGAAACATGATTGAGTTCAGAACATCAACTTCGATGTTAAAGTTGAAGTGAGTCACATGATTCAGTATTTGATATCTGAGAGCCTCTACAAAATGAGCAAAATCGCCAAAACTAAGTCAAAACATGAAATTCACCCATTTTGTAGAGGCTCTCAGACATCAAATACTGAATCATGTGACTCATTTCAACTTTAACATTGAAGTTGATGTTCTGAACTCAATCATGTTTCAAATTTCATGGCATTCTGATAAATAGTTTCTTTTCTGCAAAAGAAAATGTACGAAAATTGCCAAGTGCTTCACAATCCATAGATATTTCTTGAATTTTACCATTGGATTCCAATGGGAATCCTTTAACCTTGCCTATAGCAGCCGTAACCGACTGCCTGTGACACTCAAGAATTTGATTTTTGTATTCAGCGTTTCAAGATCTACAAATCCATGCTATTAAGCCCTTTGTGTGCGATTTTTGGAAGAAAGTGTCAGCAGCTCCCGTCCTTGCTATGAAGCTCGCTCTGTCTGCCGGAAATTTGGCGTGTTTCATGTTGAACTGGCTCATTGCTCGATAGCTATGGTATTATTTCAGCAGATTGTGGCATTTCATTAGCATTATATGTTTCCCTTTTTGACAGGCAGAACAGGAGATGACCTGTCTAATTTTTCTAAAATACATAGACTTGTTGCCCGTCTGGACTAGTCATGCACATTTCTATTTTAAAGGCAGAAATATGCTTTTGAATGTTAATACTGCCTCCTAGCATTGACCTCATAGGACGACCGCTTCAATAAGTTTCATTTCATCTTTCATAAAGCGCCACATCTCTGCTGCTCCCAAGGGTGTGAAAGCCTACAAACGATTATTAATGATATTTCTCATTTATATTTTGTTTCATTAATTCCCTTGTCTCGTGTCTTCTGTAAACCAGTCGGATCATTGTATCCAATTTAGAGATCCGCTAATTTCCATTCTAAGCAAATTGGCTCTCCATTGTCATTATTTTTAGAAAACATGCCAAAACAAATGTAACGAAAGAAAAATAAGAGAACAAAGAAAGTGTGACGAGTTATTTCACGTACATTTGTGGGTTGCTATTATCGGTAAGAGAATATTTGAATATTTGCAATTTTCATTAGAAATTTCAACCTAAAATATTTTTGTAGGGATATTTTTTGAGAAGTCAAGATTTCGGAATTCTCCATCTGTTAATTCAACTGCAAAATACACCACATGAGCTTTCGATGGCTCTCAGCGCACCTTAATCATGTAATGAAAATCTGACATTATTTGGATTTAATGAATACCCCGTATTTACTCTTTTTGAAGCCGAGCCTCTAATAGTAGCCGGCCTCCAATAGAAGCCGGGGTAAACGGTACTAGAAAAAAATAGAAGCCGGGCCTCCAATAGAAGCCGGGTATAAATAGAAAAGTTTTATTCATTGTAATGCAGTATGCAGTATGCAGTCGCAGGTCGTAACATGGATACTGTCGTCAACTTGATTAACTGATGACTCATTTGTTCTCATGTCTTGCCTTACGAATGGGATGGGCATCATTTCATTCTGGACAGTAAGGGGTGACAGTGATGTCAGCAAAGCGAAGACAGTACACGATCTGTGAGAAAATTGCAGCTATAGATTTTGTTAAGCATCATAGTGTTGAAGAGACTGCCAGAACTTTTAAAGTTGATGGAAAACAAATAAGAGAATGGAGAAAACAAGAAAATGATATTCGGAAGGTGGCGTCTGATCAAAAAGGCAATCAAAAACGAAAGCGTTTGACAGGGGCTGGACGACGAATACAATCTGATCTTTTGGAAGAAAAATTGCGCGCTTGGATAGTGGAGCAAAGAGACAGACGACTTAGAGTCTCCAGAAAAAATGTTCAGAAGATGGCGCAAACCTTATCAGTTGAATTGTCGTTACCCACGAACTTCAAGGCAAGTAATGGTTGGCTTAGCAAATTTCTATCGCGAAATCAATTTGTCATGAGATCAAGGACTACTATATGTCAGAAAGTTCCCGCTGATCATCAAACTAAACTGGTTCAATTTGTTCTATATATTCGACAAATGAGAATGAAAAATGACTATCCTCTGGAAAGCATATACGCAATGGATGAGACCTCGGTATGGCTGGAAAGTTGCGGATCAAGAACGATCGCAAAGAAGGGATCTTCAGATAAACCATTGAAAAGTGCAGGTCATGAAAAAGTCAGGGTTACGGTAATTCTGACTGGACGTGGTGATGGAGTCAAACTGAAACCATTCATCACTATCCCTAGAAAAAGACCTATAGCGGAGTTGAATAACATGAGCGATGTTGTCATTCAATACAACACAAAAAGTTGGATGGACGATTGTCTTACAGAAGAATATTTGAAACGAGTGGTTGGAGAATTTTCCTTTACCAAGCGATTAATGGTGTGGGATGCTTTCAGATGTCATATTTCACAAACAACTCAGTCTGTTCTTCGGAGATTAAGAATACAAACAGCTGTGATTCCAGGAGGGTGCACGGGACTTATTCAGCCAGCTGATGTAAGCTGGAATCGATCACTGAAATCACGAATTCAAAATAAGTATGATCAATGGCAAAATATCGGAGAACATTCATTTACCAAGAATGGGAATATGCGACCACCTTCATTCTATCAATTGGTTGATTGGGTACGAGAATCGTGGAATGCGATACCTAATTCTCAAATATCTGACTCAATGAAACAATGTGGTATCACGAACTCTTTGGATGGTTCGGAAGATTCACAAATATCTTGCTTTAAACCTGGCCGAGGTTGTGAGGATGGTTTGACTCAACTGGCTTCCTCGATGAGTGAACTCAATGTAGCTGAAAATGAAGTTGAAAGTGACTGTGAAGAAGATCTCCTGGCGATCGATTGTAGTGACGATGACAATATTTCATGGTGCGACAGTGATGAATCCAATTGACAGGGTAAGCTTCCTTAATCACTAAAATAAAGAATTTTACATCATAGTTATAGAGTTCTTATCATAGTTATGTCGATTAAAAAAATAGAAGCCGGGCCTCTAATAGAAGCCGACCTCTAATAGAAGCCGACCTCTAATTGAAGCCGGGGTAAATTTAACTTTAAAAAATAGAAGTCGGGGGCTTCAATTAGAGAAAATACGGTATATTAAATCACATGATTAAGGTGCGCCGAGCGCCATCGAAAGCTCGTGTAGTGTATTTTGCTGCAGCGTAAACAGATGGAGAATTCCGAAATCTTCACTTCTCAATCTATGGCGTCCTGACCTGACCACCGAACTTTATTTCTAATCATATTTTCACACCTTGGCAACCCTAATGAGACGTAAATTCGAAGTGTAGTCATGTTGCTGACCTAATCTGATCTCGTCTGTTGCAAAGACTATGTCATATTCAAAGACAGCACAATTCCTTGTCTCTGCATGTTAAAATTGTGAAAACCACTAACTTGTTCTAATTGAAGATATCGGATAATTTTGATGCATTAGAAGATAGGTGCTGTCATAGATATATTTGTAATCATCATTCCAGATTTCACAGAAGCCTACAGTCTTTACATATTCCACTGTCTTTGGTCTGTTCAACGCGTGCGGTATGCATGTACTGCCTGCCTTCGTCCCATTTGCTGCCATTTCAAATTATGCCACTCTTACCATACATACCTTTTCAAGTGAAGGACATTAATGTAAGAAATGTAGCCTTGGTCATTGTAACTTCACGAGTTGTCGCGCAAAGGAATTGTTGACTTCTAATCGAAAATTTGTTGAATCTAAGTCGAATGATTAGAGCTGAATACAAAAAGCTTCTGATGTCAAATTTATTAGAATTGATTGCCTTGGTCAAAAAGATAGAACTAATTGACTGCTGAAGTCGAATAATTGCAGTGAATTGATTGCTGAAGTCGAATAATTTCAGTGAATTGACTGTTGAAGTCGAATAATTGCAGTGAATTGACTGTTGCAGTCGAATAATTACAATCAATTGATTGCTGAAGTCGAATAATTGCAGTGAATTGCCTGCTGAAGTCGAATAATTGCAGTGAATTGATTGCTGAAGTCGAATAATTTCAGTGAATTGACTGTTGAAGTCGAATAATTGCAGTGAATTGACTGTTGCAGTCGAATAATTACAATCAATTGATTGCTGAAGTCGAATAACTGCAGTGAATTGCCTGCTGAAGTCGAATAATTGCAATGCATTGAATGCTGAAGTCGAATAATTGCAGTGAATTGACTGTTGAAGTCGAATAATTACAATCAATTGCTTGTTGAAGTCGAATAACTGCAGTGAATTGATTGCTGAAGTCGAATAACTGCAGTGAATTGCCTGCTGAAGTCGAATAATTGCAATGCATTGAATGCTGAAGTCGAATAATTGCAGTTAATTGATTGCAGAAATCGAATAATTGCAATGCATTGAATGCTGAAGTCGAAATTACTTGATAACCCTTGATATCTTCGCATTATTAATAGAATGTCATTTTAAGAACTCCCAACTTTCCTTTCTCACCACATGAACGACGTCATTCTTATCTTGAGGTCATCTCCTGTATTTCCGCAAAATTTCATAAAGTTGTTGCTAAACTTGAGTTCCTTAATTGTGTTGATTTCTGCTACTCAATTACGTAGATCTTCCTGATTCATATTTTCCTCGTGCTTAGCCGGCGGGGGAGATAAAAAGAGATTGAATTCGGTAATGAATTATTAAAATCATTCTCAAGCAACTTCTCCAGCATTAATTACTGGCCTCTCTCTCTCTCTTCTTGTAACACTTCTATATTGGATCATTTTGTAATGCGTCATTGAGGAACATTCCAGAGAGGCAAAAAGCGACAACCTCTCCACTTCAAACTGTCTCATGTGACATTGGCGCCATTTTGATGCCAGCGCCGCCACCCTGCTCAAACTGTTTCCCCTCATCGTTTCAGTACACAACAGGGACTGCTCTGAATCGCTGCGGACCGTTAATATGAAATGGGTACGGAATTCCCACCGACTTTGTCTTTTACGTCTGTAGCGCTATGACAGGAGCGATGATTGGATCTCTTCTTTGCGGCTTGAGTAAGTGTGAGGGAAGCAAGTGGCATGCAGTTGTCATCTTGGAGGTCACATATTTTCCATCCTGCTGTTTGATTTTCGAGTGGATTTCCAACGGATTTTCATCTACAGTTCTCTAAGATAATGCTCATTATGTTCTTCAGCAGAGGTGCATTCAGGAGACGTACATTCAGGTGTGCGCACATTTGAATCGAGTCATACGGCATTAAATAAAGTACACTAATAATACGTATGCATGAGGATATTATCTGTGGACAACATGTATTGCACTTGCATCTGTGGTTATCTCTATTAATAAATTAAGAAAAATTCTGAACTGTCATCGTGTCAATTTGATAGCTTGATATCTTTCTCAATGATTTCCTAACCCGTGTAATTCATAGTCTTTCGCAACGTAATCAACCATAGAAGTAGATAATAATATGTCTATGGTATTTTGCATTCAATTGGACTTTCTATGATATTGTCAGTTCAATTGGTCCTTCTATGATATTGTCAATTCAATTGGACTTTCTATGATATTGTCAATTCAGTTGGACTTTCTATGATATTGTCAATTCAATTGGAATTTTTTCTATGATATTGTCAATTCAATTATACCTTCTATGATATTGTCAATTCAATTGGACTTTCTATGATATTGTCAATTTCTATGTAATCAACTAAGAAATAACTAAGTTTCAATTTATTTCACTCATCCCTGTACCTTGTCTTCTTTTCCTGCATACATTCTAATTAATTAAAGAACTGTTGATTTCTATGAAAATCTTTATATATTTTTATAGCATTGATTTAATGCGCACAGTGCAATAGACGTTTAATATACGGTTTGTGAAGCAAATTATGATAAACCCAGATATTTTACTTTGCACATAGAAAGTCCTCGTCATAGATTGAATGTACTTGTCCTCTACGGGGACTCCTACATTGAATCTATGACTCGAACTTCCAAAATGTATAAAGCAAAATATCAGTACTTCATCATACCCTTATTGTAATCACATGGACATTGCACACATATTCTATAAGATAGTAGCATCTAAGTTAATATCGTTTATTAGCCTTGAACAATACATGCGATAGTTCTCGAGAGATAAATCAAAATACTAGGCCGGTGAATCATTCATACACATTCGACATTTAAATTATGATGTATCACTGATATCAGTCTTCACATTTAGAAAGTCCTCTTTCACAGACTTAATGTACAATAGACTTCCCATTCGAAGACTCGGACATTACAGTTTTGACTTGGACTTTCCAGAACGTGTAAAGCCTCACATCGGCAATGCATCATTTCTATGACCGATATCAGTAGAATTGTAGATATTTAACGATAGAATATAATCGTTTATTCTACTAGTAGATTATCGTTTATTCTACTGGGTACATAGATCCATAGTAAAATATTGAAAACTATGATAAATTAGTAAATTGAACAAATTTTGATAATTTATCAACAATAAGTATCATACTATGATGAGACATGTCACATTGTCTCTTACTTCTCAAACTTGACATTGAATACACAGTTTTAGAAAGTTCCACTAAACATGTCTTTCATGTTGTCAACATTTGCAGTGTTAAACGCTTGAGTTTTATGAATTTCTATTCCCTTTAAGATATTGGTCATATAAATTAGGATATCACACTGATTTCCGAAGATAAACGCTGCTTGAAAATCTACCATTATCATAAGCTATCTATTCTCCGAGCCTCCGGCTGGGAGAATAGATAGCTTATGATACTCGTAGATTATCAGTGTTTATCTACTGAAATCAGTGTGATATCCTATACGTATCGTACACGGCATGTGCTACACACTGTAACATGGACTCCTAGATATCTTTGAGCCATTTTTATTATATTTATATCTCTATGCTGTAGATGCCTCTGACACTGTCATAACTAATGTTAATTCAACAAAGTCATTAAATCTATAAGAGTAGCATTGTCTACCAATTTTTGCGGCGGGCGAAATAATCAGAATCCTCCAACAACTAGGGCTGCCTTCAGATTCTAATTATTTCGCAGTAACACTTCATTACAAATTCTCATCTCCGCATTTCTAATAAATTTGAAAAAATGCATCCTTCAACTTGACGAAATGTACTCGTCAGTCTGTTTTACTGTAGCTTGATGCAATGATATTTCTGAATCCTTCTCCCTCTTTCGCTTAATGTGTTCTTTCCATCTCTAGATAAAGTACTAATGACTTCTTCAACGCACTTTCCAAGCAACATTTTCATAGATTGCCTTTAACCTTTTGCTGATTAATAGCGGAGATAGACAGCTATGCACGATATAAGGTGTTGGTTTATTACGAATATTAATTTAATTATTCAGCGATATATCAGTCAAACGAGTCTAAATCTCATCAGAGTCTGAACTACAGAGAGATAGAGGACAAGTGTCGCAAATGCTAACAGGTTAGTTCACAACGTGATCTTATCCTGTTGTAGATGAGATAAACGTGAAATAGCAAGAAGACGAAACGCAGCTGGGCGAGTGCTTTCAAAATGATAAATTGCGTTTTCAAATTATCAAATTTCGATTGAGTAATTACAACTTCGCGTTGCTAATGACCACAGAGAAAGATTTTTTGTGTGTAAGTTCACAGAATTAGACAGGTCGTCTCTTCTTCTGTTTGACAAGAAAGGAAGCATTGGAACATGTATCGTTAATGAAGTTGCACAGCTGCTAGCAGGGCTATCATAATCGAGAAAACTTTTGCGCAATGATCTGAATTCTTCGAATCTGAATAAATCGTGGCGTTGGGAGCATTTTGAAGGAATTCAGAGCAATCCGCAAGCGACGCACGACTATTTTTCTTATCTCTGCAGGGTACTAAAAATTTCTTGCCCACTTAGTAAGTTCCTGCATGTGCCATCGTTTGAGTCAGTGTACACTTCTAGCAAAGTGATTCGGTTAAACAATCTAATCTGTGGATTTAACAAGCGATAGAAATTGACATAGATTACTGGACACAGACATCTAATGAGAAATTGCCTCTCTAATTCTGAGATTTAAGCGCATTAATATATAATAAATATTAAATTTTGAGATTCTGAGTCGCATTTAAGCGTCCTTTTAGGGTGAAACGCAGTGTTTATGGCTGTAGAGTAATTCATCTCTCAAACTGTAAAAAATGTAAAAAGTGTAAAGACAACTGTCAACTTGCTTAACAGAAGATAGAGGGAAAAAGTATAATTTTCGTCTTGTATGAACGTCTTTTGCGAATGGGTTTTCTGTAGTAGAAAAGAAAGTTATAAAATGCATGCAATCAAGATAAATGTGGACGACGCATGCCTGACTGTATATCGTCCCACACCAAACTGACCGCAATCTAGTACAAATTCAAAATATACTCGTACACGTAGTTCATAATAACGTCATCATGGAAATATTTTAAGCAGCATACGGGTAATAATCGTGTATCAAGCATGGATCCATAGTTGTATCCGTGGTACAGTCCATGTTCAGGAAATCATCCATGTCAACAATCTATGGCCAAAGCAACGTCATAGTTCAAAGATCAACTTTCTATCTTTCGCGCGGACAAGAACTAAAGTTCAAGTACGCTGCACCTTCCACGGTCAGGAGGTCTAGTTCTAAGGAAGAGAGATTTGCCCTCTCATCAAGTATAATTGGGTTAATAACAAACTTTTTAAGAACGTATTAGCCACTCAGAGAAATTCCGGCTCATTCTCCTCACTTAAAATGACACAAGAAGAGCCGCAAGACAAGAAAAGAGTTTCCGAGATTCAAAAGTACATCGCAATTTTGCAAAATGCACCGCAAATGTCAACAACTTCATCTGTTTGAAAGAACAGTGTTTGTTTAAACAGAAGCTTCGACATCTTGTGACATTAGCAAAATACAAATTGCTTGGCGAATGGAATCAAATGGCATCTTAAGAAGCGTGAAATAAGAATGAAATGATTTTTTCATTTACACGGGGAAGTTCCGCAGCTGCCGGCTATTCGAAAAGTTCCAGTGTACATTTCATGGCTTTCTTGTTTGCTTCGTCGGATTACAGGATTTCTATGTCATGCATCATTTCTTAGCACTCCTCTTCCATTAGTGCAAGACTTCTCATTTTTCTCAAAATGTAACATAGTTTTTCCATTGTGAGAAATTGTAGACCCTATTAATATATTGGATTCAAAGCAGTACTTGTAAACAAGAGTGGACCAGAATTATTCTCTGATATCATCAACTAGCTGCAGTGTACAGTCGTGGCCAGAATTGACAACACAGTGTTCAAATTATAGATATTTTCTTCATAAGTTAGAAAATCAAATTTATACATTCCAAATTAATTTCGTTTCACAGGCAAGTAAAGAGAGTTTCTGACTCGATATAATTTATTGGTCGAAAGTAAAATAATTTAAAAAAAAATAATAAAGCTGTTAAGAAGTTTGACTTACCTGTTACAGTTATTAATGAATACGGTAGACAGACGGTAAGCCAAAAAAGGAAAAATAAAAATTTCTATAATACTTGTAGCTGTCAAATCTATAAATGTTTGCCTTAGTATAAATGCAGTGATAAATACGCAGTATACAGGTACACATGTAATAAATGTGGAGAATGCTACATCGGAAAGACTGTAAGGAAATTCTCCACTCGGCATGCAGAACACAGACGTGCAATTATTAATAAGTCTGCATCCAGCGCTCTCTATGAGCATATTAAAAGCAAACATAATGATCTAGGTAGTATCGAGGATTTTCAGGTCGATTTCATTGCTAAGCTGACGAGCACTCGAGACACAACATTCACTGGACCAAAGGCTATTACACACTTGAAGCCAACAATCAATAGAAGACATGAATTACCTTGCTACAGTCTGCCCTCTCACTTTGATCACCTCACATTCAACAAGCAACACAATTCTAAATACCATTCACTTCTTTATAAATCTTCTCACCAAGTATGCTGACCGCCATTTGACTATCGACCGTAAGAAGGTGCTGGACACCGAAGGCCCGTCACGCTGTGCGACGTGTAAATTTATTACTTTTTACTTTCGACCAATAAATTATATCGATTCAGAAACTCTCTTCACTTGTCTGTGAAATGCATCGCCTGACTCGCAAACTGGTCAACTATGTTATTTTGTTTGACTGAAAACTATTGCAGAGTGATGTTTTGAAAAATGAGAAAATGCACAAATGGCATGCTGAGCAGCATCACCAGCATTTTGCATGCTCTCCTCGTGCTGCAATCACTGCAGAAATACGTTCAGACATTGATGCAATAAGCCTTCGTGTTAGACTTGGGTCAATTTCTTTCCTCAGTAGCTTTCTTCAAAGACGCTACTGACGCCGTCGACTTCAACTTTTTTCAGAATACTGCAACCATTTTCAATGGGTATTAGATCTGGGGAGTTCCCTGGCCATGGCCATAGACCTCAATGAATGATCAATGAAACTAATTAGACGGCTAAATACAAAAGGAATCGCTTGCTCGCAACGAACAGCACTACACAGTGTGAAGATTTTCTCTATTTTAATTGATTGTTACACATTTTCCTTGCTACAGTATCAATATAAATTACTTAAAATACTTCGACAAGTCATTCTTGATTTGTATCGAAATAAAAGTAAAATTACTTTGCAAGCTTTCGAATGAGGCTGTCACTCGAGTACAGAGAGTGAGTGAGACAAGCAATTTTGACAAGCAAGGACAAACGTAATTATCAGTCAAACACAGTTCAAAGTTCAACTGCACTGGTGGTAGACAGCCATAGATATCTACGGGTCACATGCCTAAAACAATAAACGTATCACTGTAGAATGCCTCTCCATGCATGGTCGATCTTCACTCCATCATCTCTATTGAAAGTCTTGTTCTTCATGATGTGAATACTTTCTTTAATTCGTCGTCGCATCTAATTCTTCTCTCTGTCAATCACAAGAAAATTGTCAAAATTGATTCGATGACCTACGTGGATATGTTCTGCGATTGCTGACCTACCATTGATATCTTTCATGTCTTTCTCATGTTCCTTCTTCCTTGTTAGCGCCTTTCTTCCTGTTTCACCGATGTAGACTCGATCTCAATCAGCACATTCTTGCTTGTAAATTACCCCTGAAGCATGCAATTCGGGAAATTCCTCCAACTTTGGTCTTGACAGTATTGATCCTAGGGTTCTTCCTCTCTGATACCTCACTTTCAATCCCAGCTTTCTTGCCACTTTTTGAGGATGAAAATCGGACCACAATGATAATTCCTTATGTTCCTGGCATCAGTGAGAACATCGACAAAGTCCTGGTCGACAAGTTGGTGATCCTGGGTGCTTCCATTGTTTCGATTGTTCTTTCGACTCTGGCTGATAGAGGTGAACCCAAGTCTCATCCATCGTAATGAACCGGTCCATGAAATTTTCAGGATCTCTTACGAACAGCGCCAGGTTGTCCCTTGAGATGAGAACGCGGGTTCGTTTGTTCTCTGGTGTGAGCAGTCGTGGCACCCATCGAGCGGAAACTTTGTTCATGCCAAGTTCATGATGGATGATGTTATGGACACGCTCTTGTGAAATCTTCAGTTCGAAGGCAATCTTTCGCTCGGTTGTACGGCGATCATCAAGAATAATCTTTTGAACATGATCGATCACATCTTCTGTGCTCACTGTCACTTGTTTTCCACAACGGGGATCATCTTCCAAGCTCTCTCTTCCTTGCTTGAATTCTGAAGCCCACTTCTTGACTGTGGTGTAGGACGGAGCTTTCTCACCAAGTGTTCCAACCATATCATCATGAATCTCCCTTGGTGTGAGTCATTTCTAGCCGAGATAACGAATGACAGCTCGATTTGAAACGTGATCCATCTTACGCAACACTTATCTGACTAACTGACTGATAAGTTAGTAACTGAAGTTAAGTAGCTGTGGTTTACCAACAGTTCACCGGATCGACTGATCACTCGTCATGCGCCGTCATCACATTCCATTGTATCAATCCACATGTGCATAATGGCCTGGCTTTAAGCTTTCTACGTCAGGCCGCGAACTTATCAATCACCCCTCGTATATAGTTTCAAAGCATGCATGTTAGCAGCTGTTCAACACAGCAACACAGCGGCCTCAGAGAAGTAATCCAACAATACATCCCGCAGAGAAGCAAAAAACAGATCTTATGACCACATATTGTATTTTGCTAAACAGGATGCGGTTTCTAATATCAATTGAAAAGCAGCTTCATCAAGCGGGCAAAAACAGTTTTAGAGGATTATTTAGAAAATAAAGAAAATGAATAAACATAGCCACCTAAAAAATTTGATAAATAGCGTCATTTAAGGCTATTTCACCCACAGAATTAAATATTTTGTTTATCTGCATCGAGGAGCTTATTAAGTGGCCAAAAAGGAATCCCTAATACCTTACAGAGATAGGAAAAGTCGTGCGTCGCTTGTGGATTAATGTGAGTTCAAGCAAAGTGTTTCTATTGCCACAATTCCTTCAGATTCGAAGAATTC
The DNA here is from genome assembly GCA_907163375.1 of Prostheceraeus crozeri. NCBI lineage: Eukaryota > Metazoa > Platyhelminthes > Polycladida > Euryleptidae > Prostheceraeus > Prostheceraeus crozeri. The sequence continues at coordinate 330,176 of CAJQUW010005703.1, forward strand.
AGATCATTACGCAAAAGTTTTCTCCATAATGTTGTCCGTTCCGATCATTATTAAAAAAGTAGCAGGCGTGCAAAAATTAGTTCACTTGATGATTCCACCATCGTCTTCTCACCATTCCTAACTGCATAGTGCATACACTGAATTGAATGTTAGCTAGACGATGTGTGTGTTTTGGTGTGTGCGAAGTGAGATCACAGCACGCACACCACTCACTCACTGACTCTGATTCCTCTGCTGACAGCTTATTGTTTGCCATTTCCAATAGCAAGCGATACACGAATTATCCATTCGAGAAAGTTGTGGATGGTTTTGTGATGTAAATTGCGGATCCAAATGATAAAATGAAAAATTATTATACCTCACAGCATTTTTGATACATTTGTGAATGTAGATATGCAGGTCCTGCAATTTTTCGTCTCAATATATACCTGAGATTCTAGCAGACTCATTATAATTCACATACATGTATGTTTTCAAAAATCTCTATTTGATTTGTGAGTTGTATTCAGCGCGACTGAACTATCTTAATGCAGTCAAGGATATTCCCAAAACTGTCTTAGGATGCTTTCATGCGGCAACTGATTAAAGTAAGATCGTTTATCAAGCCATTTACCATCAATAATATGAAAAATGCAACGTTTGAATAGGAGCCAGCATGCGCCAATTGTGAAGTTCAGAAATTTTGGAAACGATTAAATAATGGAAAGAACAAATTCAGAGTCATTCTCAAGGATCCATCTCCGAGCTGAAATAGCCCGGGTAAAATAGAGTTTGCTAAATAGTGTTGTAGACTTATTAATTTTGAATTCATAGCTTGGTCTTGAAATGCATAATACGTGTATGTCATTCTCTTTAATTGAATTGTGATGTTTTAAATAATGATATTTTCCAGTTCTCTTTCAAGGACAGACAACCATTGTAAATATATTGAATGGAAATACTTGCATTATCAGTAAAGCAGAAAGAAGCATGAACATTGAAATTCACGTCAACTTGTAACGTTTTAAGACGTCACGAAAAGTCCCAATGTACCGTTATTTACGAAAGCCTAAAAAGTGTTCTTTGGACCTTGATGATTGTTTCAGCTTCTTGCCCTTTACTACAAATCAGATTATTTCTCCGAGATAAAGTGCATTAGAAGCAAATTACACTTTAAGGCAGAGTGCACTATTCAACAGTGAAATGACTTGTTAGAAGACACCGGGGAAGATGTTTTGATTTTGTGAATTGACTCTCTCGTAAACTTAAAGTACATGTCAATATTCTTGATTTGTTACTTTATCCTACTGTATCTACAAGCGACTACCCCTCAGAGCTCTCCATTACGTTGTTATGAATGCCAAACCAATTCCTTATTGCGCAAGCTCGAATTCAGGCGAAATTAATTTTCATCTCTCCCTCTAAACATATAGCTAATATCAGCTAATAAACATATCCATCAACTATGTTAGCGATAAATGTTGTTGACGACTTGCCCGATGTATGAGGTGGGAAGTATCCAGCATCTGAGTAGTATTATCTGAGAAATTTATTGAAATATAAAACAATTTATTTGTGTAGTGGCCCAGGAGAAGTAGCGAAACTACACTGTACGCTGTCGAGTGCGAAAGCTGGCTGATTTTGACTACGAAACCGATGTACAAAACGAGAATAACAAAATGTACGAAAGCACTATTGATCGTGTTGATACACTACAAATACGATCGGCTTTCTCATTGGATCATCCCTATAATCCAATAGACCGATGAAGAGAAAGAAAAGATATCGAAATACCAATACATACCCCTTGAAATCAAGCGACTGTGGAACACAAAAGTAGAAGTAGTCTCGATTTCGATTGGGGCATTAGGTGCCCATACTCCCAAACTGGATGGATACTTAGTGAAAGGTCCAGGCGACCACTATAGACCAACTGGTCAAAGCAGCACTCCATGGTAGTGCCCACATCCTTAGAATGACACTGGATCTCCCTGAGTCCTGGTAGGAATCCGAGGTATAGATTGTGAGTAAAATAGTGACACCGACTAAAAGAAATAATAATAACGGTCGTGAATAAAAAAAATGTGTACAATTCAACGTTTCAAGAGCGTTAATAACTTAAGTTATAAAATGAGCAGATGTAGGGAATGAAAGATATGCTGAGAGTATGTCTTCTTGGCAATGGAAACCGACCAGGTGATGATATGGTATGCAATAAAACATGAAGAAAGTGGTCCCCACACACGATCTTATTCATGAGTTTGAGAGACTGTTCGAGTCTTGGATCTTCCAAAGATGGCAACACGTTGCAACTGCTCTGAGAACCACACAAAAGTCAGCAAACTGTGCAACAAACTGCAGCAAATATATAATTAGTGAGAATAGGAGACTTTACAAACTTTTTCTACATGAATCGGTTTTCTGGTATCATAAATGAAAGCATGCAGGTTTCCTACAAAATCACATTCATTTTGGACAAATCGTACGACAAATTGTCGAAAATGTTTTTAAACTGTACAAAATTTTCCGTGGAAATTTTCAATCGTCTAACAGTTTTCTATAATTTTGTCATTCAAACTGAATAATTTATGAAATATTTCTTTGTGATTTCATAAGCAACTTTTGTTCCATAAGCAGAAATGACTGAGATCATTAAGCAACCTCTTTAAGCCAATTTCGATTGCTTACATTACGATCAACAATCCTAGTCTTTCGGGTTCGTGCATGGACATGTTGATCTCAAGAAATGCAATAGAGATGGACACTTTGTACCATATAGTAAGCATACTCGTATTAGGTAGAGTGGTAACTCAGCATTTATCAAATCTCCAATGTGCATGCAGTTTCGATTTCATTAAATGAACTTGAGTTGGTACCCAGTGCCACGTGCAAGATATGCAAATTTTTTACACTTTTGCAGGAAATGTACACAAATTTGAATGATTATGATTGTAATACAAAGCAATACAGAATAGTATTCCACAAATCCTCCAAGTCATGACAACTTGGAGAGGCAACATAGTTTGTTGAATTAACAATTCGAGGGGTTGGCATACTATAACTAAAAGCTCAGCTTTAACATAGTAAGATTATTAAACTGCCACTGAAAGAGCAAAACATCGTAATTAAAGAAACTTCAGATCATACAATCAACTTTAAAAGATGTAAATAGGTCCACATTACTATTCAGATTCAAGAAATGACACATTGTGAATTATTAATCATGCCGATGAAAATTGAATTAAAATCATGTCACCTTAGCCAAGAAGCTCTCAATGAGATCTCACCTTTTCCTTGAAGACTTGCATGGACTTGCATCATAATGATGTTAGTGAAATTTCCTTGATCATCAGCCTATTTTCCGCTTGATTAAGATGCTTCATTCCTTCTGATATCCAACTTGTTTCATACTACTTACAACGGGGAGTCATCTCGGTAGTATTTAAATTGGCAAAATTTTGACATTTTTAAAAGTGCTCAAATAATTTTTTGGACCACGGGAACGTAATCTCCGCAGAAAACTGAATCTTTTGATATAAAAATGTTCACTGTATGCAGACACCCTAGCTCTTAACCTTTCATAAATCACAGCATGTACATCAGTGACTAACAGTTTTGCAATTCAAGCTAATCCTTCTTTTCTGAATTCATCTAATCACTGCTCGCTAAACCTTCGGCAAGCGAATGACAAGAGATAGGGAAAGAGCAGATCGAATCCCCTGTGACATAGGTCAGACAAGGATCAGAATATTTTTCTATATTGAGGTTGAAGGACGGAAACCATCTCATTACTTGCTTGTCAATTTCAACCAGCTTTAAGATCACTACAAGCAGTGAGCGAGGCACTTGCCTTTCACTTATCTATCTCCGTTTAGCTAATAGTCTTCCCTCTCTCCTACGACAGAAGCATTTCGCTTGAAGGATATCGTGGATGGAATCTCCGCGCAGTGTAATTCACCCGACACCCTTGAACCAGAAGCTAGGGGCCTGTAAATTAGCGTGGACGAGAATTGACGATATTGAAAGGAAGCACTTGATGTAGTTGTAGTTCTAAAGAAAGACAAGTTGTCCTTGTAATGAAGACAATACGCGAAATAATGAATTTAGACAATAGGAAGCGAATTGTTTGAAATTGTGTGATATTCTCATACTTTGATGTCATTTGGCAGGATTGTGGAAATAATCGACTGACGACGACTTTAAATACGATAATAGAGCAGTGCCGGATTCACATGGTTATTATTATTGTCAAAATCTGATGCAGTCTCCGTGGCACAGTGTTAAGTGCTTGGCCTAGCGATCTTTATGTTCACAGGTTGAACCCCGACATCGCACTTGAACGATACGGTCCTCACTCGATTTATGAAAATGAAGAAGACTCATCATCCACTCCACTATCTTATCCCTGTCAGACAGGAAGACATCAACATCAGGTCTGTAACTTCAAGTGATGGAATTCATTTGAAAATAAAAAACCTCACTTTCTCTCTCTCTTTCCCTCCCTCTCCTTCCCTCTACCCTCCCTCTACCCTCCCTCTCCCTCTTTCCCTCCCTCTCCTTCCCTCTCCCTCTACCCTCCCTCTACCTCCCTCTCCCTCTTTCCCTCCCTCTCCTTCCCTCTCCCTCCCTCTCCCTACATCTCTCCCTCCCTCTCCCTACATCTCTCCCTCCCTCTCCCCCTCTTTCTACCCATACTCTCTCTTTCTCACTCATTTTTCTCGTTTTTTGAGCTCAAATGTCAGCAAGCAGTGAATTTTTGTATCAAAGGATTCAGTTTTTTGCGGAGATTGCGTTCCTGCGGTCTGAAAATATTTGATCACTTTTTAAGAAGCTATTTTTTTGCAAATTATTCCTGTGTTTATATACTATTGACATGATAGCTATTATGCACTTCTATATCAGTAGTATAAAGCTTACTAGATATGAAAAGGACCGGTATCTTGATTAAGTGGAAATTGATTTGAGTATCAAGGAAATTCCATGAACCGCATTGTATTGGAAAAGTTGAGATTTTGAAATTTTATTGTGTGTCTTCGCTGAAATTTCAAGTCATTACTTCAATTTCCATCGGGATTGAGCTCAAATAGAGCAAAATAATGATTTGCTTGGAGGTTGTCCAACACAATTTACTGCTTGCTCGCAGTCAGAGAGTAAGTACTATGGTACGTAGATTGTTGACTCAAAAAATATCAGCATACAGTGAGACATCCTAGCTGAAATTTCAAGTTTTTAATTCAATTTTCATAGGCGTCATTGATAAAATTTTAAAAAATTATCTGTTTACAGTGAAAATTTTTACATGAAAGGTTTTTTGCGGAGATTACGTTCCCGTGGTCCAGAAACTTCTTTGAGCACTTTTGAAAAAAGTCAAAATTTGCCAATTTGTATACTACCGAGATGACTCTCCTATATAAGTAGTATGAAACAAGTTGGATGTCAAAAGGAATGAACATTTGGTAATAAGCATCCTAACTAAGCGGAAATCAAGCTGATTATCAAGGGAATTTCATGAACCGCATTATAATGGAAATCATCATGAAAAGGTCACGATATTATTCGTGCTTTCTTGGGTGAAATTTCAAGTTTTTAATTCAATTTTCACCAGCATGATTTTATGATTCACTTAATTCATGTTTTATTTCTAGAATCTGAATAGTGATGTGGAACCATTTACATCTTTCAAAGTTAATTGAAATCATTGTCTTTGATTATGTGATTTTGCTCTGCCAGTGGCAGGTTGCCTGTGGTATGATCACGCTTAAGAAAATTCTCTTGAAGTTGAGCATGAAAGTAATAGGAACCCATCGAATTGCTAATTTAACAAACATTACTTCCAAGGCTGTCATGAGAATCTGTGAAATACCATCATTCTTTCTGCATTACAATCATGATCACTCGACAATTCTTTTGGAATTTCTGCAAAACTGCAAAAATTTGCATATCTCACATTTGGCAACAATTAGCACCTTGTATGTCCCTCGAGTTCATTTGATAAAATCGAAAGTGTATACACATTGGGGATTTAATAAATGCGGAGTTACCACTCTACCTGATATATCTACTCTATGATAGAAAACATCAGCAGTCATGCTCTTTCATAGGAGGGGGTCCTTTTGTATTGAGCATCTCTCCTCTTTGACTTAGGATAAAGGTGAATGAAGCTGTATGAATGACTGCACAACATTTTCATAGAATTTTCGATGAATATGTGTAAATTTTTCAATGGACAGGATATGTGTATACTTTTTCCTCGCTGATTAGCTTCGAACGACTTTGGTCAGAAGTGCTTGCTATCTTTGTCGAAAAAAATAAGGCCACCTTAACGAAGCCTTTGTCAGTCTACAAAACTGTATTTTCCACAGAATAAAATATTTTGTTTATCTGCTTCGGTTTGCTAGAAGTGTGATTAATACGAAATTGACGGCACATCGAGGAACCTATTAAGTGGGCAAAAAGGAATTCCTAATACCTTACAGAGATAGGAAAAAAGTCGTGCGTCGCTTGCGGAATAATGTAAGTTCCAGGAAAGTGCTTCGATTGCCAAAATTCCTTCAGATTCGAAGAATTCAGATCATTGCGCACAAGTTTTCTCCATAATGTTGGCCCTTCCGATCATTATTAAAAAAAGTAGCAGGCGTACGATAATAAATTCACTTGATGCTTTCACATCCTCTCCTCGGCATTGCTCATTGTATAGTGCATACACTGAATCCAAGCCAGGGATCGATGTGTGTTTTGGTGTGTACGAAGTGATATCACAGCACACACGCATCTCTCACTGGCTCTACTGTCCTCTGCTGGCAGCTTATTGTTAAGGAGCAACTTGTCTGATTCTGTGATATGCCATTTCGATATTAAGGTTACATACAATTCTTCCTTTCTAGGAAACCGAAACGCGTGCAGATGAATCTAATGCTGTGGTATTTTCACTTCAGGAGATAGTTTCTGACGATAATTCGAATGCCTCGATGGAATTACCTCACTTTTGCATGCCCTATTAATTCTGCACTAAAATGAAGTAATCTTCAGTTAGAAAGTAAACTTTGCCTGATTCGTGTAAGAAGTAGCAGATGACTGTCGATGATAATTGACATAGATATCTGTGACGTTCAGCTGAGTATCAACAACCTTGCATTCCCTGGGGGATTCGTTTAGTCATGTCATTTGTCAATTTGAAACGCAGCAACAAGTGTTGTTGACAGAGAAGAAAAATTTCAGTTTTCAACATCACATTGAGAAGAAAATATTCGCTTTTGTTAAGTGTGGAATTTTACTTAAAAATTAGAGCTGCATTGCACATTGATATTTCAGAGCGCTTTCTTGCATACTTCTCACCATAGAAATTCGACTTTTCGCTTTGTTTAAGTTGGTTCAGCCACTGTACTATGCGCCGATTGCTAGATCGTTAGAAGAGGCAAATTGATGAAACATGGAACAATTGTAGATTCATGCGTGTTCCCACAGATTTAGATTGATTTCCACAGATTAGGCATTAGATTGTTTAACCGCATCACTTTGCTAGAAGTGCAAACTGATTCAAAACAATGGCACATGCAGGAACTTAATAAGTGGGCAAACAAGAAATTTTCAATACCTTGCAGAGATAGGAAAATAGTCGTTCGTCGTTTGCGGATTGCTGTGAATTCCCTCAAAATGCTCCGATCGCCACGACTCCTTCAGATTCGAAGAATTCAGATCATTGCGCAGAAGTTTTCTCGATAATGTTCGGCCCTCCGATCAGTATTTAAAAGTTAGCAGGCGGTTCCAATTTATTTTCACCTTTGTACCTTGATCGTGATTTATTTCAAATAACGTCATATACAAAGCTTTTACAAAGCTCATCGTAACTTTATTGGTCATATTAACTTTCACATTCATCAATTTGTGTTCTGCAATGCTTTGATTTCTATTCAATATGTATAGTAAATGCTAACTTTATACTTACTTGTCTAAGAATTAAATTACTGAAATCTGCGGAAGTTATAGGCATCAGGCATTGCAAATTATTTTATCAAAATGATTTTACATCGAAATAGAAATGAAAACAACCGTGAATCTTGACAAAGTTCACTGTCAAAGTACCTGCACCTTAACCATTGTCAACCGCTGGAAGCCGACATCTTAAGTTAGTCCACAACGTAATACCGTTGTTCTAAACCATCATGTGGGATCAACTATCCCGCATTTACTTAATATGATAAATATGAACTATTCCATTCATTGTACTTGCGCTGATGTCATTAGCAATGCAAATTTATATTTAGATCAGCAATTTCCCATGTCCCTAAATTGACTTCTTTTGGAGAATGTCTGTCATATATCTTTGAGATATTTAACTATGATAATCTCCGAAAGATTGAACTCGCATTGTTATCCGAAATCATATCTTTAATTTCTTCTTCTTCTTCATCGTCCGCGCTTGATTATTTCCACTAGTTGGGGTATGCGGCCCGAATCCTGGTCACCGGAAGCTCCTGCCTAGAGGGTCCACTCGTAATGTCTTCTGTATGCAGTCCATCCATCGCTTCCTCGGTCGCTCCTTTGTCTTTTTCCCTGCACCAGTGCATCGCAAATCATATCTTTAATTTAAATTTAATAATTTAAGTAAAATTCAACAAAATTGTAAAATTCTCCAATTTACCGAAATTTAAGTCTTAAATTGAAATTTATAGAACAGCTATCAATGAGGAAATTGAAATAGGAATTTCTAAATTCAAACGAATAGTTTCTTAAATCTCTGCAAAGATTTTCATTCTTTACCAATAGAAACAGCCTTTGCTTTGCCAGAAAAACAGCCAATGAAACAGCCCTAGCCTTTGAAAAACTCCATTTATTTTACAAATGCATTCTTATGCCTAGTAGCAGACTTTGAAAACTTTCCAAAGACTGGATGTGAAGAAAAATATCAATTCTTACAACATTCTTCGTAAGCTTCGCCTGGTGTGATGAGATACTGTACAATGTTGAGCTATGGCATTATTTGGATCAAAATTTTGAACAGCTCTTTTATGTTCTTTACATCAAACCTATGACCTGTCTCACCTATACAAAATTTAGGACAACTTTTACAATTAATACGATGAACACCGCCTGTGGGTTTCATACAATTACTGTGGACAAGTTGATACTTAATACTGTTAGGAAATCGGAACACGACTTTGAAATCGTAGTGCCTGGCCTGATGGTGGTTACTAGGACTATCCTCAGACTTGAACAATTGAAGCACAACAATTCCTTGGCAGCCGTAGACACTGCGTTTCGCCCTACAAGGGTTGTCAGTACGGCTGGGAGTGGCCCAAACTATCTTAAAATATCTAGAATGGCTGAACGCGGCACGGCAAAGCCTGGATAAACAAACGCAGAGAAGCCTGTTGTGCAGTCATTCACTTTATTCAGCCATTCTAGACATTCTAAGCTAGTTTGGGCCATTCCGAGCCGTACTGAAGAGCCTTGTTGGGCGAAACGCAGCGTCTGCGGCTGCCAAGGAAGTGTTGTGCTTAAATTGTTCAAGTCTGAGGACATCTTTCTATTCAACGCGCAGGCGAACTGGCACTCTGCAATCTTTAAGATACATAGGGTACAGACAAAAAATAGTCACGCTTTCCGAATCACCGAAGCGGGCCACAGGCTTGAAATAGTAAGACTTAGGCTTAGACAATGCCTTCTTTAAAACATGGTGAGGATAAGCAAGCTTCATAAGCGATTTAAACACAAAATCAATTTCAACATCAAGATACTTGGGACCGCCTATGCGAAGCGCACGAATATCTGTCGTTGATATGATCTCGATATATAGTGTCGTATAGACGATGACTGTCGTTGGCATCTGAAAGGCCTCGTACTAAAAATGGTTGCTTTGAAAAAGCAATAACATCGTTTTTTGCGTGTTCCTCAAGGCAAATAAAACAATGTTCATTCATGCATGCCATTTCTCTTAAGCAACATTTTGACCTGCATCTTTTCGGAAAAACATTTGAGATAAATTTGCTACCATCAAGAAAGAGGAGATCAATACGATTCCAAGGGGCCAACCTCGTGCGATGCCTAGAACGCCTGGAAATTACATTAAAAAACAAAAGTTGTGTAATATATATTTGAAGAATTGAAAATCATCATTGCAAATATGTGATGGTCAAGTTACGTAATACATTAAAGGAAAAGTCACGTTTAGTCAGCAACATGAGAAGAATCATCGGTTCCAGGTACTGTTGACAATACTTGTGGTGCCAGGAAAAAACGTCGCGAGAAGTATACGATCGAGGCTGCAAAAACCGACCACTATCAGAAATATGAGGACAGAAACTTTAAAGAGGATGATCAGGATTTAATGTGAAGGCTCTAATTTGAAAATTAATTCATGACTAAATTAAACCGAAGCATGAAATGCTAAAAAAACCGAAGAATCAGTTCACAAATAAGTTAGTAAAAGTTCATGCCCTGAGGCGGATGAAGAGTAAGATACATAGTGCACACATAAAGGTCAGACGAACAAAACTTAAGGAGAATGGAAAAAATATGTTTCTTGTGTATGTGCACGTGTCTCTCTCTCTCTCTTTGTGGTAATGCATTGAGTGGTAGAGTACTGTGGATTTGGTTAGAGTTGTCGTGTCAATTATATCAAACTACCTCCCACACGAAATGAACCTGGAAAAAGCTTTTTTTTCGTTGAAAGCTGCGTTGTACATGCTCAAATATGGGAGATACAAACGGCTGAAACAAGATTTTTAAGAATCAAATCCTGATTTTTTTGCAGTTCATCGCAGTAGATGAAGAAAAGACAGCATCTTTGAAAATAGTGTTCCTACATCTTGATGTCATTAAATGTACGTGACAGAGTCTGATCGTCTCACAAACCAAACGTTTCGGGAAAATTGATGAAATTGCACATTTTACTTAAAGCAAAGTAGTTTAAAGACGTGAAATTTTATTTGTTTTTTGTTTTGCCACATCAGTTTTGTACATGTACTTTCTTCAAGAAGTGTATCCTTAGTTCACTTTTGTTCATTGAATTCTAATATCAGTTAAATGATAAATGCAGAGTTGAATGACTTGAAAGACGGTACAAACAAACCGTTTTATGACAACTGTGATGAATAAGAAGTTTTCTTCCTCAGAATATATGGATACAACTGCCTCACAGACAGTTAATTAAATGGTTCATAGATCACAATGAAGTTTTCTTTCGATGAAAAGTTAGACAATTCATGCTTTTGTTGATTAATGAAGGCAATAGTACCAATGTGAGCCACAGACTGAAGAGACAGGTACATAAATTGCAATTTTCTAGCTGTGACATCTATTGGACAGAGAGTGTGTCTCGCTACAGAATTCTAAGACAGCAAACACAAAATGGAGGTTTTACAATAAGTGGGATCATTTCAGGCCATTTTAAGAAATATTCTATTCGTCATACCAACATCTGCAGCGACGTATTTCTAGGTCGGAACCACAGAGATAAATTGCCTTGTCTGCGTATTTGGGTCTAGAGATGATAACTCTCCTCAATACTGATGGTAACGGCCAGAACTAGTCTCGAGGGGCAAGAAGATCAATTTTCTATTGAAGGAAATGCAAATTCAAGCCTGAATTCTGACAAACCGGTAGATTGACAGCACATTTAACGCACGCAGTCAGTAAATTTAGATCATGAAGAGTCGAACTGTGTGAGGAATATTTCCATTTGACGAATTTATCACGGAGGAAAATTGAGTTTAAGACAAGCATCTTTTCGCTTGACGGGCTTGCCTGCAATGTGACCGTTGAGGTTCTGGTGTTCATTGATGAGGATGCGCGCGTTTGCCCAATCACAAGCCAAAGAGAAACGAATATCTATGTCAATCTTCATCGCACTGTTAGATTGGGCTGGGGCCAGGCATGGGCCCTGAAATGTGTAGCACCTGGGCCGATATTCATCATGTCTGAAATTACATTCCCTCATTTCATCATTTAAATTCTCTGAATCAATTTATGGGATGGCTTATCAACATGATCCTTAATTCAGCAATAATAATAATAACAAAGACAGCGGTATATGACGAGAAAATCAAAAACATAAGAATCAGTGGCCGCATGTATTTATCAATTGTCTCACTGTCAAATCACAAGAGCCAATTGGATGTTTAGTTTAACTTTTTGCTTTGTGACTTCATTTTTGTAGGAAGTTTAGAAGAATAATCAGCTATCGACACATCAGATGGGATGCAGATAAAATGTGATAGACAACCGCGCTATACATGCACAATGTTCTTTATTTATGTGTATTATACACTGCATGGTCCAAAATTCACCTTGCTGCTGAACAGTAATCAATTTGCCTGCAGATGTTACATAGGCCATACAGAATGCAATCATATAATCAATAACCCTGTGGGAACGTAGCTCACTAATATCAAGAGATTATCTGGTGAGTTAGCGATTTTGTAGCTAAATCTATTCTTGCTCAATTTTGCAACAAAATCATCGCTACATGTGAAAGTCGCCTTTATTATTTTTAGAAGTTCGTCTAAAATCCAAAAGCGATAGGTGGCGAGTACGTTGCTATAACTAATTGATAGATGTTTGTTAGCTAATTTGAGCTGATTTTTCACCAACCGACGAAATAGTGAATGTTGTAGCAACTAATTAGTGGTAAGTAGTAATGTTCGTATATTGCCTTCACATGAAAATAAATTGTATACTCAGTTTGATCTGTTAAAAAGGGATCATTTTAATTCACGAAAGCTTAAACTAAAAAGGTATTTATCTTCCATAAATGTCGCAGTAAATACTATGAAATTATTCAAATATCTGTTATTGCTGTAAATTATTGAATGTCAAGAGATGTAATGAAAATTGATATAAGCGGATTCTCTCTATTCTTATCATTATCAAGTAATGTGAATCTGCCCTTATTTTCTAGATAGATTAGCCATATATGGGCAATAGTGAGGATGTGAGGGAGAAAATAGAGCCTCGGCTGTAAAGGTGGATTACTAAAGAGATGTAGAAGGTGGCACATAGAGCGCGAATTTGCGAATTGTCGCCGGCGAACTTCGCTAGCGAATATGCCGCAAATATGACTGAACTGTAACATGATATTCTGCAGCTGACATCCGCCAGTCTTTCGCAAGATTCGCTCCCACAGGGAATCAGCTTTCTAGAATGATTTTTAAGGCGATTGCTGCTGCCACGTACAGCATGTCTGATGATGGTTTCTGAACTTTGAACGTGATTCTATATCAATTTAACCGCAAAATAGTCGAATGCCTTTAGACTTAGCACTTTTCACTTAATTATACGGAGTATTAAAAAGTCCATTTTCACCGCTATCTTTAATCTACACGGTGCGTCAGAACCAACTTATTATGTTTTGAGATCCACCAGAGCTGCGACCTAAATTGTATTAATCTACAGTGTATTACGATTCTATTCATGTCAATTTTAAAAAAATCGATCGGTGAAATTTCGAGAAAATTTCGATTAAACACTTCGTACTACTTTTACCAATATTCTAAGTAGTAGGTCATAAAATGCATACGAATCCAATATGATTACCATTATTTTTTCAAAAAATTGAGTCAATATGATAGCCTAAGACGGAATTTCATCGCTTGTTTCATTTTATTTGGTCTACTTTATTGACATTAATCTGTAGATACCGTATTCATGGGTGGGATCATAGGTGGGCTTATATAAAATTCAGCTCTTTGATATTAAAATTATGTTCAATAAAATCACCTTCTAATATATTGCAAATCAGCAAGCATGTGATTCAGATCATTTCTAGCCTTGCTACATGTCTTCCCTGATTAAAGTACATGCACAAACGTAATTCAAACAATTTATTTTGTATTTATTTTGAAAAGGAACCAGGTAGAACTCGGCAGGCGCGTTGATTCGCAGAGTACATAATTCTGTGAAAGCATCTTTTCCGGTCTCGTTCCCTGCAGAAATTCGCTCTGATTGTCGGATATGGGTAAAAGTCTCTTCATGAAAGTGTCAGTTCATGAAGTTAGCACACTTTTAGGCTAAGTACATGACATTTGTATCGTTGTGAGTGCGATAGATGCATAATTCATCCGTCATCTAATTTGAATGAATAGAAAGAAACATAACACAAAAGTTGCAATTATGTGAATTAATATGAGCAATAATTTCCTCAAAGTATCAATCTCAAAATGGACACTCAAGCGGCGATGCCCGCCTTTATAAATCATCTGAGACGGTTAGAAAGTTTGTGAAGAAATTGATACTTTGATTCAGAACACATCTCCATGCCAACATAGATCGCTTGACATTGTGAGGGCAGTTCTGTCTCAGTCTTTCTGATTCAGAGGATATGATACTCAGCATGAGGCGCTCACCAACCTTATTGAGACAAAGAATTCGCCGAGAGCAGTCTACTCTAAAGGGTAGCAAAGTCATCGAAAAATTCAGAATATTGCGTTACATGATGAATTATCAAAATACCGCAAGGCATTCGATGAAGTGAAATGTTTGCAATTTTTTGAAGTTCGTCCTTATCTTTATTACTTTAATTCTCATTGCTCTGATAAGTGATTATTTCATGTACATTGAATAAATAGCTCTAAAGTTCAGTGGATGAAATATGAGATCAAACATTTGTTTTTTAAATGCACTTTTTAATGCTCTTTAAAAAGTAAGCAAAAGTTCTGCAGTTGATTCGAGTTTATCGTTTCTCAATACTTAAACTGGCTTTAACTAGTCTGTAACTGCAATTTTTGTCCTTTGAACTGAATCTGATAATAGGAGACATAGATTCCTACTTTTCGTTTTGTTTTAGTGAGCCTAGAATGGACGATAGCGGTTTGTTGAAGGTGATTTCAACCGCTCGTCTATTCGCCGATTGCTAGATCTTTAGAAGAAGCATATCCCCAGGATTAGATTGCTTAAGCGTGTCACTTTGCAAGAAGTGCAAACTGATTCAAAACGATAGTACATGCAGGAACTTACTAAGTGGGCAAAAAGAAATTTTCAATGCCTTACAGAGATAGGAAAAATAGTCGTGCGTCGCTTGCGGATTGCTGTGAATTCCCTCAAAATGCTCCGATCGCCACGATTCCTTCAGATTCGAAGAATTCAGATCATTCGCAAACGTCTTCACGATAATGTTGGGCCCTCCTATCATTATTAAATAAGTCATCAGGCGCATGAAAAAACGTTCATAAACTTCTCTGTAGAACTTGATATCATCTGTGTCTCTTTCCTGTGTCATCTAGCTGATAACAGTCACTGAAATTTCGCACAGTTTGGCGTGTTTAATGTTGAACTGGCTGCCCATTGTTCGATTTCTATGGTATTATGCTAGCAGATTGTGCAGTGTGCGCTACAAGCTTCAATGCTTCCTTTCTAGTAAAACAGAAGAAGAGACGACCTGTCTAATACTCTGATTGCGCAAATCACTAAAGCATGTGATAGTTATCACACTTTCAGTTTCGTCGAGACGAAGCTTCGAGTGGATAGCTACTTTGTTGCTTGACAGCGCGGCGGACACGAATTGGACGGTTTCAGCACGCTGTCATACATTGGGGTTATCGATAGAACGCCATCATGAAATACAATACTCTAGATAATATAGTTAGATGTACACCATTTGTAATAGTTCGATTTCTATGGATTAAAAGAAAACAATGTGCCGGCTTGCTAATCGCTGAAAGCGATGGTAAAAATCGCAAAGTGATCGCTGTCCTAGTGCTGTCACAATGTTGCTTATAAAAATATTATACATGTTTCAGAATGACTTCATATGTAAACATCAACTGTTCTACTTCTGTGTCTATAAACAAACGTTTCCATGCAACGCTGCGATAACAAATTTAACAACCATTTTACATGTAGTGCGAGAACTTGTGACATTTTCTTCCTAAATTCGCGCACGAGCCTCTCAGAATTTTTTTATATGTAGATTGTCATTCAACATCAGTAAAACGACAACTCTTAAGTTGCACCTCCAGTCGTCTCAAACAAGTTGCAGAGCCTCAAACATCGCAAAATCCCATTTGTCCATATACTTCCGAGTTTCATACACTCAACAACGTAATGATCCAGCATACTTACGCCCTCATTAATCGAATTCCAAAATAAGTAAATAAATAAAAGATACATTTAAAAACTCAAATTGAGATTTGCTATTTCTATGATTGTGATTGTGATTGCTAGTCCGGCAACCAGAACGAGTTTCTGCAGGGAACGAGGCCGAAAGTAAGACTTTCACAGAATGTTGCACACCATATGCCTACTACGACTCTGCACGTCTGTCGAGTTCTAGTGAATTCCTCTTCTTGTCAGACAGGATCAAAGAAAAACACATGTAAATCCAATGGAAAGCAGATTGAAGATTTTGGCAAAAATGAAATTTTATATGTTTTCTCTCAGCAACTGAAAAGTATTAAGATAAAGCAAGTATGGCGTGTTGAGGTAGACGCATGTTTCAATTAGTAATTGAGAAAAAAGACCTATCTGTCGTAAATCGTCTATTGAATTTTCACGACGTGTCGCAGGTCCTGCTGCGTCGTTAGGCAATAGTTACAAGTCTGGCCAGGCAATAATAGTCACTTGTAACTATTGCCTGACGACGCAGCGGTACCTGCGACACGTCGTGAAAATTCAATAGACGATTTATGGCAGATAGGTCTATTTTCTTAATTACTGATTAAAAAGTATTAAGTCTAGAGTCAATGTTTTTTACATGGAATGTCTTCAGGTCATTTCCTATTATGTGCATGTGCTTTTATCATGCATCTAATCGGCAATGTATGTGAGAATGTGGTTGAATATGGATAAAGTTGCTGAAAATATTTGTGTTGCCGACATTAAGAGGCTCACCAAATCTAAATGTGTTTAGCTTTATAGACAGGGGCGCATGAAGATGAAAGGCAACCTGAAGGCATTCTATGCCAAAAATCATGACTCTGCCTTAGTATTTTTCGTTTGATCAGTGAAAACATAGAAAATTTCATTTTAGCCAAAAAATGCAATCTGCGTCCCATTGGATTTGCATGTGTTTTTCTTTGATCCTGTCTGATAAGAAGAGGAACATACTAGAACTCGGTAGACGTGCAGATTCGTAGTAGGCATGGGGTGTACATTAGACCCCTGCGTCGATATATCTTTCATCGGCGGCGGCGTTTTCGGCGCGCTGATAAATTCTAATCGTCGAAGGCGTCCGCTTCGACGAAACAATTGGCAGAGGCTTTTATCGGCGTACATCTGTTGAGTTCATGAGAATAGAAGTTGAATCTCTCCCTAGTATCTAAGTATAGGTATATTCTTCGCTATCCTTCGCTTAATCGAAAGCAACGGATAGTCTAAATCCGGCACATCTAACACCTAGTCGGCACTAAGGTTCTTAATTAAGGGTTCTTAAACTAAGGGTTCTTAATTAAACAACAATTGTGATTTTTGTGTAATTAACAGAAATGCGACACACTTATATAAAGCTGAGTAACCGATGAATTATTTGCATATCATCACGGCTTCATTACTGTACAGTACACGTAATATACATGTACATCCTACACTTGAATTCTAGCAAAGTGAAAATGTTATAGCTTTGACCGATCGATGCCCATACAAGCTTTTTCACCGACAACTTTGTTCCTGTCAGAATGTAGGGCTACTCTCTTGGTTATACCCAAGTAGAAAGTATATTTGGATTTTTCCTCAGGACCAAACGATATGTTCCTAAGTTCCAGTCAGAAATGCAGTGGAGACAGTTAATCCATAGAATAAACCGAAAAATGTCTCCGCCGGAGCGACGCCGATTAAAATTTGCGGCGGCGCAAGGGTCTGGTGTACATCATTCTATGAAAGTCTCATTATCGGCCTCGTTCCCTGCAGAAACTCGCTCTGGCTGCCGGACTATGCACTTTTAACGCAGAATTTTCCATCATCAGGGCATCTTGTTACAGCTAAAACTAATGGCCTGCTGAGCCAAAATTCATTGATATTTATTTCGGATATCCACTGCATCCTCTTATTTATTCGTTCGTATGCTTCAAAATATCCCGTGTCAGAAGCTCAACAATCGAATTAATCTCCAAGACTTCATTCAACCTTGAGGCATTTTTGCTGTCTCGTTATTGCACATTTGAAATTCACAACAAGGACTTACTCAGAATACTTGACCCGTTGGGACAAAATTTCCATAATCTTATTCACGTCTTCAAATTCGACCCTTTCAACCCAGCAAGTGACCCACCTTGTAGACACAAAGGATTATAAAACGTTGATGAAAAAACCTGAATAGTGTGAAGAACGCATCAACGAGATTCTCATAGGAATAGCTTGGAACAGCTTACAACGCAGAATGAAGTGACAATCTATTCAGAATATGAAACGGATAATGAATAGAGTTTGAACCAATTTGTCTAATGACGATCTTGTCTTCACGCAATGATAGAGAACTTGAAGAAAAGAAAGAGATTATAAGGAAATCGATGTGAACAAGTCTCCGAATTCTGTGCACTTTATAAGGTTGGATGAAGAGATTTTCAATGAAATTTTAAAAGGCTGCAATGTCTATTCGTGTCTGTCTTTGACCTGGAGCATTTTAATCTTTTAGTCCCACAGAATTAAATATTTTGTTTATCTGCTTCGATTTGCTAGAAGTGTGATTAATACGAAATTGACGGCACATCGATGGGTACTCCTGGGTTATCTCCCACCCCCCACGTGTTCAAATTTGTCTAAAATCCGTAGAAATGAATCAATCGTTACAAAACTTTAAGTGCACGTGAGTGAGGATATTTTCTACCCGCATACCAAAACTTGTCCAAATTGGACAAGTACTATGTCAATTAGGGGCGATAACTTTAAGTGAAGCGTTGCTGCAACTTAATCTGACTTCTTCTGACCTCATCGTCTGAGCAGAAAGCACTTGAAGTTAACAAAGTCATTTCCCGACAACTGAAATGATGATGACCAAGCCATATTCCTTACACTAACATTTTCAACTTAGTTAAGGTGTGGCAAGGTACTGGTAGTGGGAAGATTTCAAATAACAGTGAATGAGACGAAGAGGGACAACAATGCACACACGAGTGGCAATAGTGCGTCGAACAGACGAGGTCAGATTAAGCAGCTGACATCGCTACACTTCACGCTATCGTCTCTAATGCAAAAAGTACTTGTCCGATCTGCGTGAAATTTTGCATGTGGGTAGAAAATATGCTTAATTACGTGTACCTGAAGTTTGGTGACGATTGATACATTTTTTCAGATGCTAGACAAATTTGAAAACGTATAGAGAGATAACCCATAAGTACCCATCGAGGAACCTATTAAGTAGGCAAAAAGAAATTCATAATACATCTACCTTACAGAGGAAAAAAGTCTTGCGTCGCTTGCCAGCAATGTGAGTTCCAGCAAAGTGCTTCGATTGCCACAATTCCTTTAGATTCGAAAAATTCAGATCATTGCGCACAAGTTTTCTCCATAATGTTGGCCCTTCCGATCTTTATTAAAAAAAGTAGCAGGCGTACGAAAATTAGTTCACCTGATGATTTCACATCCTCTCCTCGGCATTGCTCACTGTATAGTGCATACACTGAATCGATTACTAACCAAAAAAGCGATGTGTGTTTTGGTGTGTGCGAAGTGATATCACAGCACGCACGCATCTCTCACTGGCTCTGGTTCCTCTGCAGATAGCTTATTGTTTGCCATTTCCAATAGCAAGCGATACACGAATTATCCATTCGAGAAGGAGCAAGTTGACTAATTCTGTGATGTGCCATTTCGATATTAAGGCTATATACAATTCTTCCTTTCTAGGAAACCGAAGCGCGCGCAGATGAATCTAATTCTGTGTTTAGTCCGGAAGCCCTTCCTGGCGACTTCCAATGACACTGTCGAGGCTCGACTTCTAGACCAAGAGATCGCTAGGCCAAGGACTTATAATCACTGTGTCACGAAGTGATATTCATTGAAACTTTGAAAATAGAGTCGAAAATGCAAGACAATGAATGATAACAAGGTTCCTAATTCAATGCACTTTCTTCTTCTAGTGCTGGTTTAGTTACATTGATGTTTCACGTTCATAATGAAATAAAAGGATGATCAGTAATCGAAAGTGCTCAATTGCGTTTATTATTAAAGGAAAATGCGGATGTAGTGAAACACATCACGAAAGAACAAAAGAATGAAGTACCAGACAAAATGAAATGAGACGTTGCATCCCAAATTCCTCGAGATATTGAACCAGATTCTGGATATCAGTCAACCTCAGACTCCAGAAATCTACCGATGACCAAAGAGTTTCTCTAATTGAGCGCAAACTGCGCGTAATTACACATGACCCTAAACATCCGTGGCTATGCGTGACATTGCTGGAACAAATGTCGGCAGTCCTGTTAACCAGACTTTGTGTCTCATGTGTCTGCATGTATCAGAGACTAAACAATGTGACAGGACCACAATTTCATGCTCAGGGAAGACATAACATGTATAAGCGGTTCATCCGTGGTTCAAGCGGCAACGACAACCGTAAACGGCGAGTAAATCATAAACACTCACCAGCGCGTATTCATAAACATTCCCCATGTTTTAACAGCATCAGATCAAGTGATTTCTGACTCTTAGTGCAGCGCGGATGTTCGCACAGAGAAGAATAGAATGTCTTTAACCACGGATGTTTGGGGTGTTCCCTAATTTTTGGAATTGCAATTAACAAATAAGTTCATCTATCATCACTTAAAATACACAACTGGTAGATTGTCTAGTTAGTGCGCTTGCAATAATTTATCAACTCTCCTTTTTGCAAACACAATGTAAATGGGATAATTAAATATTGAGTTGCATCCTCAGTAGAAAAATGGAAGCGACATGAATAGCTGCCATTTTGTTCAATATCAGGAATCATCAGCAGGCTTAGTTCACATCCCTCAACATGGACACAACTCCCTATTTAAAGTTGCTGCCTATTTTGATGGTTTGCAAGGTCAGAGGGAATTCGGCCACCTGGATCACATGCATGTAAAACACATATAGATGGCAAGTTGGATGATCATGGTGGGAATATTCATGGAATGATTGATATAAATGTGGTACTTCATTCATATTTAAAAGTTAAAAAAGTCTTTCAAAATAGACTGCTTGGTTTTCAGAGGTCCATCTTTTGATTCTCTTATTAGTTGCGAATAGTGTCTTGCTTTAGGAGGTGACTCATCTCGCTTTATGTGGCACAAAAATCGCACTCATTTTCACTCACGAGTACACCTGTCAACGGCTCTATCATTGAGTTAGATCAGTCACGTGAGCAATTTCATTGCTTTTCATTGGTTCTTCATGCCCCGACTTAGTTCTCCCGGATGTGCTGCGACCACAGAATTAGACAGGTCGTCTCTTCTTCCGTTTGACTAGAAGGGAAGCATTGGAACATGTAGCCACAGAATTAGACAGGTCTTTTCTTCTGTTTGACTAGAAAGGAAACATTGGAACATGTAACGTTAATGAAATTGCACAATCTGCTGACATAGTACCATACAATCGAACAATGAGCAGCCAGTTCAACATTATACACGTCAAATTGTGCGATGTTTCAGTGACTGTTATCAACCGAATCAAACAGCAAAGAGACACAGTCGATGTGAAGTTCTACAGGGAAGTTTGTGAGCATTTTTTCGTGAGCCTGCCATCGTTTTTTCATGATGATCGGTAGGGCCCAACATTATCGAGAAACCTTTTGCGCAATGATCTGAACTCTTCGAATCTGAAGGAATCGTGGCGATCGGAGCATTTTGAAGGAATTCACAGCAATCCGCAAACGGCGTACGACTATTTTTCCTATCTCTGTAAGGCATTGTAAAATTCTTTCTGCCCTCTTAGTAAGTTCCTGCATGTGCCATCGTTTTGAATCAGTTTGTACTTCTAGCAAAGTGACACGCTTCAACAATATGATTCCGTGGCTGTAGTCCTTTAAAATGGCAGTCTCTGATTTCTTTGGGATCACAATTCAATCGCATGCTTCATTGACCTTCTGCCACGCTCCTTGGCTTTGCAGGAGAATGTGACAACGTGACAATGCGAGAGCAGAAATCAATGATTTGAATGAAACATTTCACTGGCATTCGTTACAATGATCGAAACTAAAGCTGAATAAAAAAATGACAACTTAACTAGCATCCAT
Source organism: Prostheceraeus crozeri (assembly GCA_907163375.1). Lineage (NCBI taxonomy): Eukaryota > Metazoa > Platyhelminthes > Polycladida > Euryleptidae > Prostheceraeus > Prostheceraeus crozeri. The sequence continues at coordinate 352,281 of CAJQUW010005703.1, forward strand.
CAAAATATATCTGAAACCAATTATGTCACTTGTTCAATGTGTTATTTTTTTGCGTCAATATATAGAAATTCTCTACAACATTTTCTCTAATGAATGGATCTTACTGCATAGGTCTGTCTGGATTATAGAATTCTCTCAATTGGCTTAGCATCCTGTGAAGATAATTATTCAGTCAAGTAATCCCTATGGAATATCGGTCGGTACATACAGAAACGAGAGTGAGTTTCAGATATATCAGAATAGATATTTCTTCCTCAGAACTTTACAGACTGGCGCCGAAATGATATTTGTCAGTGCTTTAGTGCGATTTCAAAAGAATGTGACAAAAATGTTGATTACTGGAAATGCAAAATTTCATACCGTCAAGATTTCACGACTTAAAGGAATAACAAATAACTCCATTGCAGATTGCATGCACATCTGCATTGAATCGACACTGCACAATGATAGTGACTAGAACGGGCATAGCAATTGAAAGCAATGCTACGTAACAGCTGAAATCACCTTTAACAAACAGCTAGCTCACGGTGGGTTTGAATTCGATTCATAGAGTAAGTATATTTAGGTAGAGTGGTAACTCAGCATTTATTAAATCTCCAATGTGTATACACTTTCGATTTTATTAAATGAACTCGAGGGGGATACAGGTGGAATAAGGTCTCGCTTTTTTCATGAATACTGTCATTATAATACAATTCATGAAATTCCCTTGATAATGAGCTTGATTTCCGCTTTGATAGGATGCTTATTAGCTAATATTCATTCCTTTTGATATCCAACTTGTTTCATTCTACTTATTTAGGAGAGTTATCTCGGAAGTATATAAATTGGGAAATTTTGACTTTTTTCAGAAGTGCTCAAATAATTTTTTGGACAACGGGAACGTAATCTCTGCAAAAAAACTAAATCTTTTGATATAAAATTTTTACTCTACCTATATATCCCTATTCTATGATTCGATTATCACCTAAAAAATTCTCCAGTAAAACTGGTTGCAGTTTCTGGTCATGCTTAGTCCAATTTGTCGAGAAATGTCAATTTTGAAAAAATTCATCGAGCTTTTTTCGAGAAAATTCAAATTTTTAATTTTTTGAGTAGTATGAAAAAAATGCATTTATAATTTTTTTCATAAAAAATTCGCCACAGAAGCTGTTTGCATTTTTTGAACATACCATGTAAGTAAACTTGAGAAATATCAATCCTACAAATTTTCATCGAGCTGTTCCCGGGAAAATTCTATTTCTGAATCCTTTACACGAGAAATTCTATTAATTTTTGAATTTCTAACCAAGAATATTTTCTAAGCATTTTATTTCTCTGGTTGCAATTGATTGCAATTGTCATAACATGACTTGCTTGATATTCTAAGCTACTGGTTTGATCATTTCATGATTTTTTTAAGAAAGGGAGATGATTAAGAAGCTCGAAGAGAGCAGAAACTACTGCTTATTTCATTCAACTTTAACTTGCTTGCAATCAACCAGGATTTCATGTCCTGCATGCACATTGTCTATGTGTGGATGTAGGTGTCAATTATTAACAGTAGAATATACCGTCACATCAAAAAGTTAAAAAACTACATTATCTGCGAAAATATCGAATTGAACACCATAAAAAGAGGTCTTATCCGTGTCCCTCTAACTAAGACCAATCAAGAGGTTGGATCTCTATGGTTAGGGGTTACCGGCGTTTATTTACAATCACCTGCTTTTAATTTATTGAAATGTGCGATTTTCCATTTACTAGATTTTTCCAAATTGAATAACAGAATAATTACCAGGCATATAAGCTTTACATAAAATTATCAATTAGAGCTGAAAGCTAAACTAGCATTCTTCTTGCTTCATTCATTACAGATTTATTGATTCCCAACTGGGCGTGATATTTTCACCTACACTGTAAACTGTGCAATACCAAAGCTACTTACGAAACCGATGTACAAAACGAGAATAACAAAATGTACGAAAGCACTATTGTTTGTGCTCACACACACTACGGAGGCGATTGCCTTTCCTATGGGTTGATAAAGATAATCCAATAGGAAAGCCAATCGCTTTCGTAGTGTATGAGCACGAACAATGGTGCTTTCGTACATTTTGTTATTCTCGTTTTGTACATCGGTTTCGTAGTCAAAATCAGTCAGCTTTCGTACTCTACAGTTTAAAGTGTAGTGTCAGATGTGATTCTATTTTGAAGGTGAATTAGTTTCGTCTTAAATAGCTTGAAGCGCTAAAAATATTTCATGACTTTATTGGTGATTAAAAGAGCAAGTATCCGAGCCTTTGCGAGCCGGCTTGCATATCGAAAACGGTAAAAACTATGCGATGAGATCACGAGGATGACATGATTAATGTAATGTCAGTGCGAACGTAACGCGGCTAATACATTGAAGGTCCATTCACATCCGACGCGACGCAGCTCTTCCTCACGCGTCAGAATTTTCATTCAGATCCTTAACAAACCTATGGGCTGTCCACACCGGTCCCATGTCGCTGTGTTAACAGTCCCATAGGTTTATTGAGGTTCTGTGATGCGCGATGTGAATGGACAGAGCTCGAACACATGTATGTTGATGTTTAAGAAAAAATCTGGGAAAAATTGACTTGCTATAAGGTCAGTTTTAAAAGTACTTTTGAGAAAATTGATGATTTTCATTTAGAGTAGCATTGATTGATGATATAATGTTTCTGTATCATATTTGCATAATATTTATGCATGCGCAATTCAAGATTGTTAACATACACATTCATCTTATCGCCCAAAATGAGGACATATACATGTAAATTGTAAAAATATGAAGTTCTGATGTGAAAATTTAGATATGAAACCCACAGAATAATGCATAATACATATCAGCACTCGAACGATCATGCACTTGTCTTTATCACGAACAACTCATTAGAACGAGACATTTGTAAAGATAGAAAAATGCAATAATACATATGTATTATATCATGTACATATCATGTGCATGAGAAGACATTATTTGCGTTCGAATTTCAAATTGCTCATTATACTGCTAAAATTATCATATAGATAAACTTCAGAAAAGGTTTGCAGAAATATTTTAGTTGTAATGAACCATTTTTGAAGAGTCAAAGAACATACATAGATTCATGAAAAATGAAAAAAATTGAAAATACAAATTTTAAATTTGAATTTTTGGTATGAAGGTCTTCCAATCATGCAAAATAGGCACTACCATTCTATAAAATGGAGTCTCAAAATATATAGTATCCTTATTTTCAAGAGGCTTTATCCATCGCAACATGTAAATGTGAGGGGGCCCGGGACACTAAAAATCGCCCGGTCCTAATAGGGTTAAGTAGGAGTAATCTTCTTTAAAATGATTGAAAAAAATGTCGTTGCTGTGACTTTGGAGTTCAGTTTGTTCATTTATTAGGCCTCCTTTGGTATAATTCTGGATGGATTAACATTCCAATGACAGACAAGCTCCTTTCAAGAAATTCAATTCAATAATTGAAGAGAAAGGCTTACTCGTTTATCTACGAATAGTCGCATTTAAATCTCTCCTCTTTAAGAGATAGATATATCTCATCAGGAATTTATGTCACGAAGAAAACGTTCACTTAAGACGGAGATGAGTTTTAAATAGACTCGATGTTTTTGAATGCACCATGTTCATTACATCAATAAACTTCGCTAAAAGCGATTTCTACGGCAATTTCATCACAGCATGAGGCAGGATTACATAATTTTCAGATAGTTAAACTCGATGAAATGAATTTTCTAGCAATATTGCGTCATCACAGCATGCAATTAACCTTGCGAAACTGTCTAGTCCATCGAAAACTAATGATTCCATGCTGTCGAATACAAATTGAAAAAATATTGTGAGCTTTGTGAACGAAATTTCGTAGATTACATCAAAGCATTGTGACTTTTCCGATTGCCGTGAACTGCAGCAATATCATCAAAAATTATAACATAATTTACCTTATAATCGCACCTATAAACGCTATTACACTAGGTGACATGCCACGTAATTCACGCGTAATTACCGAGCACCTCAAACATACGTGGTTAAGGGCAGTTTATACTTCCACACGCGTGCATACGCGCTACACTAAGAGTCAGCAATCACGTGATCTGATATTGTCAAAATATGGGGAATGTTCATGAATATGCGCGGCCGAGCGTTTATAGTTTGCGCGTCGTCTACAGTTGTCCGCGTTGCCGCTTGAACCACGGATGAACCGCTAAGCATGTTCTTGTAATTTCTCCAATAACAAAGTTCATTAGAAGTTAACTTTTAAACCACGCTTGATCTCACTTTTGAAAGTTTTGCTTGCCATCTGGCAAACACTGCAGTTCCCTAATCTTTCTCTTCGATTGCTTGTCTAGTCCTGGCCACCAATACATATACCCTGAGTCTCGTCGGTTTTTTTCTGAATATACTCTTCTTCCTCTCATAACTTGATGCTGGTGAATGGAGAGTTCATCTCGAAATCAGAAAATAGGGCTGCAATTCGGTAGGCATGTCTTCTTTGCTTGCCCCACCCTGTTCACAATGAAATTTCTTATCTAGACAGATCTGACATGACTCGCACGCATCTTGGAAATTTTTACTGACATGGACTGAACATACAATAGCTAAGTCTTCATCCATCCGATAGTAAAGTAGTAAACCATGTCCTCAAATCGGAAAACGAGAGCAGTAATCGGGAATTGTGTTATCACAACCTCATATATATTTTGAACAAAAAATGGAAACGTCTTGTTCCTTGTTAGCCCTAGTCTCATTCGCAAAAAAATTCGTCTTGACTTGTCAAAAAAACCGTTCATTGCCGGTTCATGGTCAGTTTCTTTCACTCTTTTCTTCAAAAGGTCCGGTCTCTCTCCATCTCTCCCTCACTAGCGCAAGGCCCAGCCTAGCTTCATTCTGTCAAAAGTCACTTGAGCTTCCTGAGACCACGTGAACTCGTGCGAAGCTCAGTGAATGACGTTGGGGCGGGGGACTCGATCAGTGCCTTGATGATTCACGGCTCGCAAATCAACACATACTCTAAGCTTCCCGTTCGCTTTCTGTACTATGACCAGGTTGGAAATCCACTCAGATGCCTCAACTCTCTCAATGACATCGGCTGACATTCAAGTTCGATCTGGCTGGAGAAAGTAGATCCCAAAGATCTTTTCTTTACTATGAAAGCGTTCTCATCAAGTCACGGCCAAACAATACTTCCTTCTCTCTCAGTGAGACAACAAACGAAGGGTGGTGCAACTCTCTTTGCCGTCAGCAGAAGAATGCAAAAAATTTCTATCTTTCCCATCACTGAAAACTCTCTCTGTATAATAAGTGACTCTGATGATGGCACATTGATGAAATGCATCCTGAATTCTCTTCTGACCAAAAAACGTTGACAGAACAGATGTGGAATGATGTTAATGCCACAACGATGTGAACTTCTCATCGTGATTAGGATTACCCAAATTGCAAATTGTGATGCGACAAAAAGTGGAATCTCTTCATCTTCCCATGATTTTCATCATTCACTCTAAACACCTCTCCTCTCTGACTGACCACGGTTAGAAGTTCTGTCTTCCCTAGACATGAAATTGAGGTCCTGTCACATTGCTTAGCCTCTGACACATACAGACACATGAGACGCAAAGTCTGTGTAACAGAACTGCCGACATTTGTTGCAGCAATGTCACGCATAGCCACGGATGTTTAGGGTCATATGTAATCACGCGTAGTTTACGCGTTATTGAGCGTGGCATGTCACCTAGTGTAACGCTGTTGAAAGTAGAGATTTTCGTTGATAAATATGCTAGCTACATAATCTACAACTTTTTAGAATATCACTAATAGTCTGTCACCTCCCAAAATCGAAGAAACCGGTATCCGAAAGCGCCATACACTAAAATCTTAGGGGGCTATGAAATAGAATGTTGCCCTACTAAAGATAGTAATAAGCCTATTCTCCTCAAACGCTTTGTCTTAGGAGGTGTAACAGCACGCTTTAGGAGGTGCTAGCTTCCTATCGTCGTCAAATTGCCATCAAGTAGACGTTGATAGGAAAGTGATGACAATATTCAAAAATTGAAAAAAAGTCAAACACGTTTATCGCCAACAAAATCATGCAATCACAAGGAATGAAATGTAAGCATTTATTCATGAAACACATGCCTAAACTGAAATAAGTTTAGTTGTCATCTTCCTAGGGAAAGTCCGATCCGTTGAGAAACTGTCTAATGCATTTTACTGGCGAAAAAGGCAATTTCATAATTACTTGCTTTCGAGTCAATAGTTTTCAACAATTAATTTATTCTTCAATTCATAAACGGAAGAACTGACCAGCATATGGTAATGTTTAGATAACAAGGGCCCTTGAAAGTCAGTTTTCAGTAAGGTGACCTTGAGAGTCGGTTCACAACAAGTTGACATTGAGAGTCATTACGGCAAGATGGCCTTGGAAATCAGTTTACGGCAAAGTGACCTTGAGAGTGAACTACCAGCACGACGACATTGACTTTCAGTTTACAATGACGTGATCTTGAAAATCAGTATGTAACAAGGTGCCCTGAGAGTGAGCTGACAGCAAGGTGACCTTGAAAGTCAGTTTTCAGTAAGGTGACCTTGAGAGTCGGTTCACAACAAGTTGACATTGAGAGTCATTGCGGCAAGATGGCCTTGAAAATCAGTTTACGCCAACGTGACCTTGATAGTGAGCTACCAGCATGATGACATTGTCTGTTTACGGGCAAGGTGACCTTGAAAGTCAGTATGCAACAAGAGGCCTTGAGAGTGAGCTGACAGCAAGTTTACCTTGAGAGTCAATCGATGGCATGGCTACATTAAGTCAGTTTGCAGCACGTTGACTATGAGGGTCAGTTTGCACCAACGTGACCTTGAAAGTCAGTATGCAACAAGAGGCCTTGAGAGTGAGCTGACAGCAAGTTCACCTTGAGAGTCAATCGACAGCAAGGTGACCTTTAAGTCAGTTTGCAGCAAGTTAGCCTTGAGAGTTAGTTGACAATCCAGAGACAACAGGACTTCAAGTGACATATCTACAACTAACCAGCTCCGTTCTTCGGCTTATTATATGGTTGATTTCCACAATTATAATTCCTGCATTCAAGGGAATATCATTAACACGGACTTTGTGTCAAATTAATTGTCACGTTTTCCATGCATCGCTACATTTTACAGTCCTCGAATTTGTCGTTCACTAGACAATTGTCTGATAAACTCTAAGGTTAGTGCGTCCTGCGATCATTTTATTTCTTGACTTCTCTGAGAATTGTTCATTCTCCGAAGAGAGGAACGACACTTTTGAACTGAAATCAGGTCAGTTTTCATCAATCTAAGGAATGTCCAATCGACCTGGCAGCGTCGAGAAATTGTCTCATAAATTTTACTGACGAAAAACGCAATTTCATCTCCAATCATTTTCTTTCAAGTCAATAGTTTTTAACATCAAAGTCAAAATCACTTTTTGACATTATGCTAAGCATACGTCGGTTCTTGCTTTCCTCTCAGCTGTCACAGATACTTCAAAAGTCGTGGAATTCTGCATCTGTATAAGCATAAGGATTATCCGATATTCACGAGATAAAGCTATTGAGAGAACTGCAGCTGTCGCACCTTTGAAATGATTTGGCAATGGAAAGTAAAGAGTGATTTCTCACATTTTTGCGACTGCATGTGAATTTGGTGAACCTATCCATCAAGAGGTTTTGGGGGTTTTTCGGACCATACGTAAAGCCCATAGCATAGAGTAGGTATATCAGGTAGAGTGGTAACTCCGCATTTATAAAATCTCCAACGTGTCTGCACTTTCGATTTTATTAAATGAACTCGAGGGGGATACAGGTGGTATTGTCACCAAATGTGAGATATATGCAAATTTTTACAGTTTGAAGAAATTCCAAAAGAACTGTCGAGTGATCATGATTGTAATGCAGAAGGAATGATGGTATTTCACAGATTCTCAGTGTCATGACAGCCTTGGAGATTTAATGTCTGTTAAATTAGCAATTCGATGGGTTCCTATTACTTTCATGCTCAACCTCAAGAGAATTTTCTTAAGCGTGATCATACCACATGCAACCTGCCACTGGCAGAGCAATATCACATAATCAAAGACAATGATTTCAATTAACTTTGAAAGATGTAAATGGTTCCACATCACTATTCAGATTCAAGAAATAAAACATGAATTTAGTGAATCATAAAATCATGCCGGTGAAAATTGAATTAAAAACTTGAAATTTCAACCAAGAGAGCAGGAATAATATCGCGACTTTTTCATGAAGGCTTCCATTGTAATACGGATCATGAGATTCCCTTGATAATCAACTTAATTTCCGCTTAGTTAGGATGCTTATTAGCAAAGATTCATTCCTTTTGATATCCAACTTGTTTCATGCTACTTATATAGGGGAGTCATCTCGGTAGTATATAGATTTGCATAATTTTGACTTTTTTAAAACTGCTCAAATAATTTTTTGGACCACGGGAACGTAATCTCCGCAAAAAGCGGGCACTTGCGCAAGTGTTCGACCAGCAGCTGACAACACTGCCCAACTACCCATGACGTGTGCCGTTATGAGTGCGTACATGCAATGCACGTCATGGGTAGTTGGAGAAGTGTAGCAGATTTGGCTTCGGACTCAAAGGGCTAGAGACCACGAAAGCGCTCGTCTTCTTTTACTAATGAATTTGCTAGCGGGCATCCTTGTTTTCAAATGTATTCGAACCCGGTACTTTGACCTCGGTTGCCCAAGTCGCTAACCACTCCACTATCGAAGCAGTTGGATGTGAGCTGAATTCTAATGCCCTGATGACCGACTGTGTCATGACTTTACCCTCACCCGAAGCGTCGGTGATTAGCTGGTAGTATAGAAGGAAATAAGTTGTATTTCAAGCCTTCATCTCCGCTAGTGTCATCAGAATTGTTCAAATCTGCCGCAGAGTATTTGGGGATTCGATCGCAATGCTAATTCAAAATTTATATTCTTCCGGTGTTTGCTTACCATCAATGACTTCATGAAATGGCTGTGAACCGCCTCTCTGACTTCTTTGAATGTCCCACGCGATGTCAAATGAACATTCTTCGAGCAAATAACATTACTTTTATTGGCGACAAAATCCCGTTAGTCTTCCAACATTAATCAAATTCACAAGGTTATCAAGGCGCTCAAGAAATCACTCGTATGCACAGAATTAGACAAGTCGTGTCTTCTTCTGTTTGACAAGAAAGGAAGCATAATCATTAGGCATGTAGCCTAATAGTCCGGCAGCCAGAACGAGTTTCTGCAGGGAACGAGGCCGAAAATGAGACTTTCACAGAATGATGTACACCCTATGCCTACTACGAAACGGTGCGTCTGCCGAGTTCTAGTGAGTTCCTCTTCTTGTCAGACAGGATCAAAGAAAAACACATGTAAATCCAATGGGACGCAGATTGCAGTTTTTGGCTAAAATGAAATTTTCTATTTTTTCTCTGATTAAACGAAAAGTTCTGAGCCAAAAGTTACAATTTTTGACATGGAATGTCTTCAGATCATTTCCTTTCATGTTCATGCACCCCTGTCTATAAAGCTAAGCACATTCAGATTTGGCGAGCTTCTTGATGTCGGCAAACACAAACATTTTGTGCACCTTTATCCTCATTCAACCACATTCTCACATACATCGCCGATCAGAATAATGATAATGGCACATGCACATCATAGGAAATGGTCTGAAGACATTCCATGTCAAATATTATAACTTTTGGCTAAGTACTTTTCGTTTAATCAGAGAAAAAATAGAAAATTTCATTTTAACCAAAACTGCAATCTGCGTCCCATTGGATTTACATGTGTTTTTCTTTGATCCTGTCTGACAAGAAGAGGAACTCACTAGAACTCGGCAGACGTGCCGATTCGTAGTAGGCATAGGGTGTACATCATTCTGTGATAGTCTCACTGTCGGCCTCGTTCCCTGCAGAAACTCGTTCTGGCTGCCGGACTATAATGAAATGGCACAATCTTCTGACATAATACCATAGCAATCGAACAATGAGCAGCCAGTTCATCATTTGTAGGTTACAGAACGAGTGATAGATCGAGACCGCAAGCCGAGATCAATCTAGAGTTCCGTAACATAATTGTTGTACACTGTTTTGCGCTAGCCGTGTTTGCAAGTGATTTATTAAACTCCGAGAACTTAATTCTTGTTTTAACAACAAAGAACAGTTTCCAGATGTTTGCAGATTGAATAGCACCTCTTGCATGCGGGCGCATAGATATCTGACAGGTAAACAACAGAGATTGATGCCTGTGGATGTCAAGCAATCAACGGCACTTCCATAGAGCAATTAACTTTAAATAACTACAGTCAAGTGATGTTGAATCATTCCATGTCTGACTTAAAATTGACAGTTGTCGACAAAGAATGGCTGCTGTTGAGAAAAAATTGGTTGTTCTTGTTCTGATTAGCGCCGTTAATTTAGTGGCAAACATGCATCTTAATGTAAATTCGCTGAAATAGACATGGAAATTTGACAATTAACTGTTGATTGAAGAATTGCAATTGAAGAATCCATGTGGTCACAAAGAGAAAACTGATGGTTTGCAAGTAAATTGCTGTTACAGCACTTGTTAATAGTGTATTCTGCAAGCGATTTGCAGATCGAGTTGGAAGAAACAAAAGCGACACTGTAACAACATATGCAAAAAGTCAGTATACAACAATAAACACGCCCAATTGTGAGAAGTTTCAGAGACTGTTGTCAACCGGTTCACACAGTAAAGAGACACAGACGATATCAAGTTCTACAGGGAAGTTTGTGAATAATTTTTCGTGAGCCCGCTAACTTTTTTGATAATAATCGGAGTGACCAACATTTTCGAGAAAAATTTTGCACAATGATCTGAATTCTTCGAATCTGAAGGAATCGTGACGATCGGAGCATTTTGAAGGAATACACAGCAATCCGCAAGCGACGCACGACTGTTTTTCCTATCCCTGCAAGGCATTAAAAATTTTTTTGCCCACTAAGTAAGCTCCTACACGTGCCTAAGCTTTGAATCAGTTTGCATTTCCAGCAAAGTGACACGTTAAACAATCTAATTCTGTGACTCGTACAGCTTGTAACAGAAGGCATTCATGTTGATGCTGAATTCAGTTTTCTCGCCAAGAAGTGAAAGACAATTATTGCCAACTATTTTGTTGTAGACCATTTAGCTTGGGAAATAAAACTCCTAAATCTCATTCAATCAGTCGGCGCGTTTAATTTTGACTTTGTTGTAGGGTGAAGGGCTATTGACAATATTATTTGATCGCAGGAATTTGATAAAGTGCACCATCTGACATTTTAAGTTTACATTGCATTTTTCCAATTGTCGGAAGGCGGTGGAAAGCAAGCCGAGTTTTGATTATTCTGTAATTGGTTTAACAGCCCTGAGAGAGCGGTGTGCGATAATGTTTGCATTAGAGGAGAGAGTTGAATACTTTAAGTATTATTAACTTTCTAATTTGAGAACTGTACTTTTAGAGCTCACATGATGAAAATAGAATTGTCAACAATAAATTATTCACGTCGGATGAAAAATATTCGATCAACGGATAAAGATTTATCGCAGTTCATATACAGCTGTGGTCAAATGAATGGCGTCACAAATAAAAGAGATTGCTGCATTTGTGTCATGATTTAATCCTATTCCTGCACAGGGGTTCATTACTTACAAGTTCAGAAGCTAGTATCTGATATTTATCCGTTCACAACTGATAGATAATAGTCGAAGAAAATTCGGTTCAATAAACAACTAATAATTAATTATCTGTTTAGCCGCTTCTAAACTTTTACTGGAACCTCTCTCTCTCTCTCTTTCTCTGATGAAGTGCGAAATTTATACTGATCTACTTAGACCACAGCCGATTGACTTTCATCAATAATGTCACATTCCCCGCAGATCGTTTGATTCCACCATCATCATAGAAATGCATTTTGTTTATCTGAAGTTGAATAGAATTGAAATTGACTCAAAGCACATCCGGAAGAGCTAAGTTGTGGCATGAAGAACCAGTGAAATGCTTAGAATTACACATGTGACTGATTCTAACCCAATCATACAGTGATTGACAAATGCATGTATCGAAGTGAAAATATGCGCGATTTTTGTGCCGCTATTGTGCATTGCATGAAGCTCTACTTCCATTCTAGAGGCTTTATTGTGAACTTCATTGTCACAATTAAAATGCTCGCAATTGTCCGTTCGTTAGTGTTTTTCATAATGAAAAGCACCGTCTAATGCAAAAGTAAGGGTGTATCTTAACTTATAAAATTTATCAGTGAAATCTGATATCTTAGTAGCTGATAAACTCAATTAACAGTTTTATGCAACTGATAATTAATGAGCTCATAAAATTCCACTAAATCATTAGATTTCATCAGTAAATTCTTGCTAGCTAGTAAAGTTAGCTGCTGATAAAAATCTTTATGCAACAAACAATCGCTTAATAGCTAATATTATGAGCTACCAAGCTTTTGTGCAATAGACCCTCGAACAGAAATGCGTTCATTTTTAAGTGAATGAAAATCTTACAGAGCGCATAACATTCGAAGTTGAGGGTAGACATGACATATAAATATGGCAAAACGTTCATGCAAGTCACAATATTAAGTTTTTATAAAAAAATATCCAATAATTGGAAAATATATCCAGTACACCGAAATAAAGAATCAGCTAAGAACTACATTTATATCTATAGGAGGGAGGCACTGTAATTAATCTTCGCACAAAGCCATGAAGAAAATGAGTGCAGACGTCTAGACGTTGGACGGAAAGGAATGAAAACTTGGCCACTACGTCGGAGGCGAAATGGAACCATGTCATGTAGAGAATGAGATTCTGAATTCTCAGAAACCCTCAACAACGTCATGCCTGCTTTAGTTTGGCACGGGGTCACCCATAATTCGTAAATAATTGCCTGAGTTGACATGAAATATTCTCATATTCATGCGATAAATAGCAGTTCAAAATTTGAATGCCTCAGTATTTTCTGTTTTCAACGAGCTCTTGATGCAGGTGTCCTTGATAACAACTGATCATCATGCTAGAACGGTTGAATGAATGTGAGGAAAATGCTGGTTTAACGTCACTACTCCCCTTACTGGAGGCTTGGACGATGTTGACATAGTTAGACTTTAATCTGGAGCGTTGTGATCCTTTAGTTCGGATGCCCTTCCTGACGACTTGCAATGACACTTTCGGGGCTCGACCTCTGGACCGAAAGATCCTTCCTAAGACAAACATTTAGCCACTGTGCCACGGAGACCACTCGATGAAACAGAAAAAAGGTTGAATGTAACAGAAAAGTCCCGCTTTAGTACAGAAGGATAATGAAAACTTGAATTATACATGAAATACGACTAAAAAATACGTAGGCTGTTTGAAATTTACCCGTTTCTGTACAAAGTTGTTGGGACAGTTCCACGAAGCACTGGATGGAATAAGTTAACTTGGTGTAGACTTCTATGAAATATTCTTGCGCTATACCAGATAGTGCATAGATTTCTTCGGTCGCTGTGTATTAAATAATGAAGTTTATTCTTTCAAAGTGAAGATGAATTTCAAAGTGCGCAGTAAATAGTCTTTATTTATCTCCATTGTATTTGTATTTGCATTGTAGATATCCTGGCACTTTATTTTAAAGCAGATTATTGCCCGCGCGGGAGATCATACTTACTCCACTGCACTGGAAGGAGCGTCATCTACGCCAATCATGAGTGCTCCTGTCATGTTTTAGTATAGACTATGAATAGAGATTTCTACAATTGATCAAGCTAAATTTCTATTCAAATGCTCTTGATAATCACAGACATATCAATGGCAATCTGTCCTTGATCATCATAGCACGTCGTTAAATACAATTCTCTACGCAACTCGTGCATGAAATCGAATCATCATAGCATTCGAACTCGCTAGATTTTAATGGCCTCACCCTAGATATCCAACTCGTGGAATGCTGTAAAGAAGCAATTATATTTTTAGGTCTACTCCTTACAAATTCAACTTTGTAAAACCTAAAGTGAGAGATTTATTCATCGGCGATTTTCGCTTCAGAATCCGTCGTAGACTCCGAACGTGTATTTCATTGACATTTTTCGCGCTAATTCATTTGACAACAATGTTAGCGTTTCGTGACGTTCATCCATACGCTTTCTAAAAATTTTTAACTTCCAACGACTTAACATTATTGGGTTTGATTTCAGCGATACAGTGAAGCTTCAAATGAAAATGGCGGTTCCCCAACACTTTGTTTATCTAAACATTAAAGCTGTCAGACAGAAGGTTTCGGTAAAGACCGCACGCCATTAATAATATCCCTCATCAACGACTGACAAGACAAGTGATAAGTTTCGAGTTTTTAACGACTTTATGTTTCATTCAGGCCATAGAGAGATGAAATTATACAGCACGCGTCAACTGCGCCGAAATTTCTACTCAAATGGCAAACAATGTGGCGAGAAATGATTCAAGGTCATCCATTTTTTACTGCTTCACTTTCGTTGGATTACCGTATTCTCCAAAAAAGTAACCGGCGGGCTCTATTCGAGGCAGGGATTGCAAAAATTGATTGCAACTTTATTGATTTTTTCAATTAATTATTTGAAAATAGAATGCATCCAATTAATCAAAGTTGCAATTACAAAGCAAGTAACCTAGAAAAATGAAGAATTCATGTAAATCTTTAATATTGCCGGTGATTCGTCCGTTCTTGAGAGACAATACACCGGAACTGGAGAGTGACAAGAATTGCAAACTACATGCTTGCAAGAATTGCAAGAAATGCAAACTGCATGCATACTGCATCCTCAAGATACTCTGGTGGACAATCGATCCCCAGCTACTTGCCTAAATGCCGGCAGTCACAATTGTGACAAGATATCATTGATCATAACTGCTATGACAAATGATGTGCAGTGGTGAGGGTTTGATCCTGCCAGTATGACACAGTCGCATGTAGGTGGCTCGTGGCTCGATGGTAGAGCAGGCAGTAATTCTGCCAGACGCACATCTTTTGCATGTCAGTTTGATATATCGTTTATTTCATTTCATTCTATTGTTGATAACAAAAATTGATGTGGTAATGTTATAACGATATCATATATTACCCATCATAGAAATCAAACATGTCGTTTCTGTGCTGACTTACGTAATAAATCAGGGTATTATTTACACAGAAATTGACAACAATAAAACCTCTAGAATGGAGATTAAGCTTCATGCAATGCACAATAACGGCACATAAATCGCACGCATTTTCACTTAGATGCACCTGCTAACGTCTGTATCATTGGGTTAGAATCAGTCACATGAGTAAATCGAAGCTTTTCATTGGTTCTTCATGCCCCAACTTAGTTCCCCCGGATGTGAGACCTTGAGTCAATTTCCATTCTAGCGAACTTCAGATAAACAGTTTATTACTATGACTTTTTATGATGTAGAACCAAGTGAAGTGAGAATGAAGTGAGATGAATAAACAAGTAATAGAAAATTGAGGCATGAAAGCATATATTTATAAATAGTGTATTGCCGGAGATAGCGTGAGCTCTTTTATTCACACGCGCTCGCTATGTCAGCAACCACATAACAGAAGCACAATTCTCCTGCTTTTAGATCAATACATGAAAGCAGCACAATTTCTAATATCGGATCAGTCTGATGATGAAGCAAACGTCATATGCAATGAATTCACTATTGAATGCAAGGCACTCGATAATAGTAACCCACAGATTAGATTGTTTAAGCGCATCACTTTGCTAGAAGTACAAACTGATTCAAAACGATGGCACATGCAGGAACTTACTAAGTGGGCAAAAAGAAATTTTTAATGCCTTGCAGAGATAGGAAAAATAGTCGTGCGTCGCTTGCGGATTGCTGTGAATTCCTTCAAAATGCTCCCATCGCCACGATTCCTTCAGATTGGAAGAATTCAGATCATTGCGCAAACGTTTTCTTGATGATGTTGGGGTCTCCGATCATTAATAAAAAAGCTAGCAGGTGCACGAAAAAACGTTCAGAAACTTCTCTGTAAAACTTGACATCGTCTGTGTCTCTTTGCTGTGTGATCCAGTTGATAACAGTCACTGAAACTTCGCACAATTTGGCGTGTTTGATGTTGAACTAGCTGCTCATTGTTCGATTGCTATGGTATTATGTTAGCAGATTGTGCCATTTCATTAACGTTACATGTTCCAATGTTTCCTTTCTAGTCAAACGGAAGAAGAGACGACCTGTCTAATTCTCTGGCCGGATCAGTCGGATGACGAGCCAAACGTCATCCGCAATGAAATCGCTATTGAATGCAAGGCACTCAACAATAGTGACATCCTGACGATTGCAGAAACCATTTACAGATAGGTTGCCACAAAGTTAGTGATCACTGACCAAGATTGACTTAACAGTCGTTCTCTGCTCCCCCTTTGTGGGTTAGTGATGCCGTTAGAGATTTGTCAGCCTGACAGTGTTTCGGTGCGGTGGACCCTGACCGCTGAAGTTCGTGGGTTCTCTAATAACAACAGCTTCTACAATGCGCGCGCTTGACCAATCACACAAGCCAAAGAGAGAAGAACATCTAGGGCCTATGTCAATCTCTACCGCTTACTACCATTGCATACGATGGCTATGATAGGATTATGTCCACTTTAGACTAATCCAGATAATGCAAATGAATCTATCTCTGTGGTTCCAAATTAAATCGATTTATCAAATTAAATTCGATTGCGTTTCAATGCAATTCTCTGAAAAATCGTTGCCTCGTTGGCCATGGCCCCGTTCCCCACTCTAAGAATGTCGAATCGGAAAGATCATCTGACTTTTCTTTCTCTAGATCTGTCAGAACAACATGCTGCTGATAAGATCCATATCCCCATCCACCATCTCGGAGACATTATGAGCATGTGATGCGGCACATGAGAAGGTTTGATTTGGGCGTTTTTATTTCCTCTTTCTGTGGTTGTGCATTGGTTTGACTGGTCCGTGAACAGGGTATTGCATAGAAATAGATTGCCTTTTGAAGTTGACTAGAGTGGAAATCGACTCAAGGTCGTGGTACAGCCGATTGCAGTAAAGTAGCCAGTGAAAAGCTGATTCTTACTTACTAATGAGATCCCTGACAAGTGTATCTAAGGGTACCGCTATTGTACATAATGTCCAGCGGTTAGCTATCCTCCTGGTATAGGGTTGGGATATCTACTTCTTGAAATACTAAAATGTGGCAACTTCTGCCCTTTTTTGCGCAAATAACTAAATTATTTCCGAACATGAAGCGAACAGAAGTTGCTGGTGCAATATTGTGGACACAAGCTGACTGAGGCAAAGGCATTAAAATGCTTTATTGCAACTGTTGTAGAAAATAATCAGCTTAGTTGAATTGATGTTTGCAGTATTAAAAGTGATTTGACATTTATTTGAAAAGACGAAGAGTCGAAGATGTCAAATATTCAGTTTAACTTCATCTTTTATCCGAAGCATCTGATCGCAGATCGGAGCTCTAATACTAAAAAAATGTAGAAAAGAATTTGATTTTGACCTTAGAAGCATGAATAGATTATTCATTTATTTCTGTTGTTCTGTCTAGAGAAAAAAATAGCCTAAAATGTTTTGATGAGCTCAGTCACTCGTTTTATTTTGGAAAAGCAATTGCAAGGATTATGAAAAAGGCATATTTAGTTTCAGCATAGGTAATGTGAAGGCTCTTTCACTCTTATAAGAATATTGCATGACAAAAGTAAAATTGCAAGAGGCACAACAATCAATTGCCATGTTGTGCATCGCCGTCAATAACAAACAAAAGTCCAGTCTTCTTTAAGACAACGAACAAAGAATAGCCAATTCACCACGGAAATGGAAAGAAAATTATTGAAAACAAGGTCGCTAAACAGTATCATCATAGACTTCTCGGTCTGTAAGATGGAACCACAGAAATAGATTCATTTTCGTGTAGGTTAGTCTAGAGCGAACACAATCCTATCCCAGCTACTGTATGCAAAAGTCTCAAGCGATATGAGGGAGGCATAGATATTCGTCTCTCTATGACTCATGTGATTGGCCAAACACATGATTGGATTGGCGCATTACAGAAACAGCTCGCATCAACGAACCCGTGAACTTCACCGGTTAGATTGCAGGCAAACCTATCAAGTGGAAAATACGGAATAAGTGGAATATCTTTAACTACGTTATCTTTGGTCACGATTTCGTCACATTGAAATATTAGTCACACCACTCCACTCTTCACGATCTAAATTTGCTGTCTGTGTGCGTTTAATGTGATGTCAATCTTCCATCGCGTCAGAATTCAGGTCTGACTTTGCATTTCGTCCAGTTGATCTGCCTACCTCTCGAGATTTGTTCTGGTCGTGACCATCAGTATTGAGGAAAGTCATCTCTAGACACAAACACGCAGATAGAGCATTTTATCTCTGTGGTGAGAACTTGACAACAGGACAAAATTGTATATTTGCATCACAGTCTGCATTGTTATTCCTGTAGAAACATAGCCATAGAAACATTCATTAGCATAACTTATCAATCAATTTTTCTCAAACTTTTTGTTGTTATATTGCTTCATGTCAACATTTCAGAGTCGCTTATTTTCATTCAGATTTGAAAAGAATAATTGAGTAATTCATTGAAGCGTCTCTAAACTCCATAGCGAAGAGAGAATGTTACGAAGTGCATTATTTGTCGTGAATAAAGTCATTTATATTATTCAAAGTTCTGAATCCTCATTGTGTTACAGACATCTGTCACTGCTTGTTTTCCTTGAGGATTGACAATCGTCATTTCATTTGCCATTAACATTCCGCTGTCGACTTGAACGTACTTCTACACTCCTCTTCACAATAGTTCAACTATCTGAAGTTACTTATGCTCTCATTTCAAAAAGATTTATTTCCAATGATTGAGTTCTGTCGAGTGATCATGATTGTAATGCAGAAGGAATGATGGTATTTCACAGATTCTCAGTGTCATGACAGCCTTGGAGATTTAATGTCTGTTAAATTAGCAATTCGATGGGTTCCTATTACTTTCATGCTCAACCTCAAGAGAATTTTCTTAAGCGTGATCATACCACATGCAACCTGCCACTGGCAGAGCAATATCACATAATCAAAGACAATGATTTCAATTAACTTTGAAAGATGTAAATGGTTCCACATCACTATTCAGATTCAAGAAATAAAACATGAATTTAGTGAATCATAAAATCATGCCGGTGAAAATTGAATTAAAAACTTGAAATTTCAACCAAGAGAGCAGGAATAATATCGCGACTTTTTCATGAAGGCTTCCATTGTAATACGGATCATGAGATTCCCTTGATAATCAACTTAATTTCCGCTTAGTTAGGATGCTTATTAGCAAAGATTCATTCCTTTTGATATCCAACTTGTTTCATGCTACTTATATAGGGGAGTCATCTCGGTAGTATATAGATTTGCATAATTTTGACTTTTTTAAAACTGCTCAAATAATTTTTTGGACCACGGGAACGTAATCTCCGCAAAAAGCGGGCACTTGCGCAAGTGTTCGACCAGCAGCTGACAACACTGCCCAACTACCCATGACGTGTGCCGTTATGAGTGCGTACATGCAATGCACGTCATGGGTAGTTGGAGAAGTGTAGCAGATTTGGCTTCGGACTCAAAGGGCTAGAGACCACGAAAGCGCTCGTCTTCTTTTACTAATGAATTTGCTAGCGGGCATCCTTGTTTTCAAATGTATTCGAACCCGGTACTTTGACCTCGGTTGCCCAAGTCGCTAACCACTCCACTATCGAAGCAGTTGGATGTGAGCTGAATTCTAATGCCCTGATGACCGACTGTGTCATGACTTTACCCTCACCCGAAGCGTCGGTGATTAGCTGGTAGTATAGAAGGAAATAAGTTGTATTTCAAGCCTTCATCTCCGCTAGTGTCATCAGAATTGTTCAAATCTGCCGCAGAGTATTTGGGGATTCGATCGCAATGCTAATTCAAAATTTATATTCTTCCGGTGTTTGCTTACCATCAATGACTTCATGAAATGGCTGTGAACCGCCACGCGATGTCAAATGAACATTCTTCGAGCAAACAACATTACTTTTATTGGCGACAAAATCCCGTTAGTCTTCCAACATTAATCAAATTCACAAGGTTATCAAGGCGCTCAAGAAATCACTCGTATGCACAGAATTAGACAAGTCGTGTCTTCTTCTGTTTGACAAGAAAGGAAGCATAATCATTAGGCATGTAGCCTAATAGTCCGGCAGCCAGAACGAGTTTCTGCAGGGAACGAGGCCGAAAATGAGACTTTCACAGAATGATGTACACCCTATGCCTACTACGAAACGGTGCGTCTGCCGAGTTCTAGTGAGTTCCTCTTCTTGTCAGACAGGATCAAAGAAAAACACATGTAAATCCAATGGGACGCAGATTGCAGTTTTTGGCTAAAATGAAATTTTCTATTTTTTCTCTGATTAAACGAAAAGTTCTGAGCCAAAAGTTACAATTTTTGACATGGAATGTCTTCAGATCATTTCCTTTCATGTTCATGCACCCCTGTCTATAAAGCTAAGCACATTCAGATTTGGCGAGCTTCTTGATGTCGGCAAACACAAACATTTTGTGCACCTTTATCCTCATTCAACCACATTCTCACATACATCGCCGATCAGAATAATGATAATGGCACATGCACATCATAGGAAATGGTCTGAAGACATTCCATGTCAAATATTATAACTTTTGGCTAAGTACTTTTCGTTTAATCAGAGAAAAAATAGAAAATTTCATTTTAACCAAAACTGCAATCTGCGTCCCATTGGATTTACATGTGTTTTTCTTTGATCCTGTCTGACAAGAAGAGGAACTCACTAGAACTCGGCAGACGTGCCGATTCGTAGTAGGCATAGGGTGTACATCATTCTGTGATAGTCTCACTGTCGGCCTCGTTCCCTGCAGAAACTCGTTCTGGCTGCCGGACTATAATGAAATGGCACAATCTTCTGACATAATACCATAGCAATCGAACAATGAGCAGCCAGTTCATCATTTGTAGGTTACAGAACGAGTGATAGATCGAGACCGCAAGCCGAGATCAATCTAGAGTTCCGTAACATAATTGTTGTACACTGTTTTGCGCTAGCCGTGTTTGCAAGTGATTTATTAAACTCCGAGAACTTAATTCTTGTTTTAACAACAAAGAACAGTTTCCAGATGTTTGCAGATTGAATAGCACCTCTTGCATGCGGGCGCATAGATATCTGACAGGTAAACAACAGAGATTGATGCCTGTGGATGTCAAGCAATCAACGGCACTTCCATAGAGCAATTAACTTTAAATAACTACAGTCAAGTGATGTTGAATCATTCCATGTCTGACTTAAAATTGACAGTTGTCGACAAAGAATGGCTGCTGTTGAGAAAAAATTGGTTGTTCTTGTTCTGATTAGCGCCGTTAATTTAGTGGCAAACATGCATCTTAATGTAAATTCGCTGAAATAGACATGGAAATTTGACAATTAACTGTTGATTGAAGAATTGCAATTGAAGAATCCATGTGGTCACAAAGAGAAAACTGATGGTTTGCAAGTAAATTGCTGTTACAGCACTTGTTAATAGTGTATTCTGCAAGCGATTTGCAGATCGAGTTGGAAGAAACAAAAGCGACACTGTAACAACATATGCAAAAAGTCAGTATACAACAATAAACACGCCCAATTGTGAGAAGTTTCAGAGACTGTTGTCAACCGGTTCACACAGTAAAGAGACACAGACGATATCAAGTTCTACAGGGAAGTTTGTGAATAATTTTTCGTGAGCCCGCTAACTTTTTTGATAATAATCGGAGTGACCAACATTTTCGAGAAAAATTTTGCACAATGATCTGAATTCTTCGAATCTGAAGGAATCGTGACGATCGGAGCATTTTGAAGGAATTCACAGCAATCCGCAAGCGACGCACGACTGTTTTTCCTATCCCTGCAAGGCATTAAAAATTTTTTTGCCCACTAAGTAAGCTCCTACACGTGCCTAAGCTTTGAATCAGTTTGCATTTCCAGCAAAGTGACACGTTAAACAATCTAATTCTGTGACTCGTACAGCTTGTAACAGAAGGCATTCATGTTGATGCTGAATTCAGTTTTCTCGCCAAGAAGTGAAAGACAATTATTGCCAACTATTTTGTTGTAGACCATTTAGCTTGGGAAATAAAACTCCTAAATCTCATTCAATCAGTCGGCGCGTTTAATTTTGACTTTGTTGTAGGGTGAAGGGCTATTGACAATATTATTTGATCGCAGGAATTTGATAAAGTGCACCATCTGACATTTTAAGTTTACATTGCATTTTTCCAATTGTCGGAAGGCGGAGGAAAGCAAGCCGAGTTTTGATTATTCTGTAATTGGTTTAACAGCCCTGAGAGAGCGGTGTGCGATAATGTTTGCATTAGAGGAGAGAGTTGAATACTTTAAGTATTATTAACTTTCTAATTTGAGAACTGTACTTTTAGAGCTCACATGATGAAAATAGAATTGTCAACAATAAATTATTCACGTCGGATGAAAAATATTCGATCAACGGATAAAGATTTATCGCAGTTCATATACAGCTGTGGTCAAATGAATGGCGTCACAAATAAAAGAGATTGCTGCATTTGTGTCATGATTTAATCCTATTCCTGCACAGGGGTTCATTACTTACAAGTTCAGAAGCTAGTATCTGATATTTATCCGTTCACAACTGATAGATAATAGTCGAAGAAAATTCGGTTCAATAAACAACTAATAATTAATTATCTGTTTAGCCGCTTCTAAACTTTTACTGGAACCTCTCTCTCTCTCTCTTTCTCTGATGAAGTGCGAAATTTATACTGATCTACTTAGACCACAGCCGATTGACTTTCATCAATAATGTCACATTCCCCGCAGATCGTTTGATTCCACCATCATCATAGAAATGCATTTTGTTTATCTGAAGTTGAATAGAATTGAAATTGACTCAAAGCACATCCGGAAGAGCTAAGTTGTGGCATGAAGAACCAGTGAAATGCTTAGAATTACACATGTGACTGATTCTAACCCAATCATACAGTGATTGACAAATGCATGTATCGAAGTGAAAATATGCGCGATTTTTGTGCCGCTATTGTGCATTGCATGAAGCTCTACTTCCATTCTAGAGGCTTTATTGTGAACTTCATTGTCACAATTAAAATGCTCGCAATTGTCCGTTCGTTAGTGTTTTTCATAATGAAAAGCACCGTCTAATGCAAAAGTAAGGGTGTATCTTAACTTATAAAATTTATCAGTGAAATCTGATATCTTAGTAGCTGATAAACTCAATTAACAGTTTTATGCAACTGATAATTAATGAGCTCATAAAATTCCACTAAATCATTAGATTTCATCAGTAAATTCTTGCTAGCTAGTAAAGTTAGCTGCTGATAAAAATCTTTATGCAACAAACAATCGCTTAATAGCTAATATTATGAGCTACCAAGCTTTTGTGCAATAGACCCTCGAACAGAAATGCGTTCATTTTTAAGTGAATGAAAATCTTACAGAGCGCATAACATTCGAAGTTGAGGGTAGACATGACATATAAATATGGCAAAACGTTCATGCAAGTCACAATATTAAGTTTTTATAAAAAAATATCCAATAATTGGAAAATATATCCAGTACACCGAAATAAAGAATCAGCTAAGAACTACATTTATATCTATAGGAGGGAGGCACTGTAATTAATCTTCGCACAAAGCCATGAAGAAAATGAGTGCAGACGTCTAGACGTTGGACGGAAAGGAATGAAAACTTGGCCACTACGTCGGAGGCGAAATGGAACCATGTCATGTAGAGAATGAGATTCTGAATTCTCAGAAACCCTCAACAACGTCATGCCTGCTTTAGTTTGGCACGGGGTCACCCATAATTCGTAAATAATTGCCTGAGTTGACATGAAATATTCTCATATTCATGCGATAAATAGCAGTTCAAAATTTGAATGCCTCAGTATTTTCTGTTTTCAACGAGCTCTTGATGCAGGTGTCCTTGATAACAACTGATCATCATGCTAGAACGGTTGAATGAATGTGAGGAAAATGCTGGTTTAACGTCACTACTCCCCTTACTGGAGGCTTGGACGATGTTGACATAGTTAGACTTTAATCTGGAGCGTTGTGATCCTTTAGTTCGGATGCCCTTCCTGACGACTTGCAATGACACTTTCGGGGCTCGACCTCTGGACCGAAAGATCCTTCCTAAGACAAACATTTAGCCACTGTGCCACGGAGACCACTCGATGAAACAGAAAAAAGGTTGAATGTAACAGAAAAGTCCCGCTTTAGTACAGAAGGATAATGAAAACTTGAATTATACATGAAATACGACTAAAAAATACGTAGGCTGTTTGAAATTTACCCGTTTCTGTACAAAGTTGTTGGGACAGTTCCACGAAGCACTGGATGGAATAAGTTAACTTGGTGTAGACTTCTATGAAATATTCTTGCGCTATACCAGATAGTGCATAGATTTCTTCGGTCGCTGTGTATTAAATAATGAAGTTTATTCTTTCAAAGTGAAGATGAATTTCAAAGTGCGCAGTAAATAGTCTTTATTTATCTCCATTGTATTTGTATTTGCATTGTAGATATCCTGGCACTTTATTTTAAAGCAGATTATTGCCCGCGCGGGAGATCATACTTACTCCACTGCACTGGAAGGAGCGTCATCTACGCCAATCATGAGTGCTCCTGTCATGTTTTAGTATAGACTATGAATAGAGATTTCTACAATTGATCAAGCTAAATTTCTATTCAAATGCTCTTGATAATCACAGACATATCAATGGCAATCTGTCCTTGATCATCATAGCACGTCGTTAAATACAATTCTCTACGCAACTCGTGCATGAAATCGAATCATCATAGCATTCGAACTCGCTAGATTTTAATGGCCTCACCCTAGATATCCAACTCGTGGAATGCTGTAAAGAAGCAATTATATTTTTAGGTCTACTCCTTACAAATTCAACTTTGTAAAACCTAAAGTGAGAGATTTATTCATCGGCGATTTTCGCTTCAGAATCCGTCGTAGACTCCGAACGTGTATTTCATTGACATTTTTCGCGCTAATTCATTTGACAACAATGTTAGCGTTTCGTGACGTTCATCCATACGCTTTCTAAAAATTTTTAACTTCCAACGACTTAACATTATTGGGTTTGATTTCAGCGATACAGTGAAGCTTCAAATGAAAATGGCGGTTCCCCAACACTTTGTTTATCTAAACATTAAAGCTGTCAGACAGAAGGTTTCGGTAAAGACCGCACGCCATTAATAATATCCCTCATCAACGACTGACAAGACAAGTGATAAGTTTCGAGTTTTTAACGACTTTATGTTTCATTCAGGCCATAGAGAGATGAAATTATACAGCACGCGTCAACTGCGCCGAAATTTCTACTCAAATGGCAAACAATGTGGCGAGAAATGATTCAAGGTCATCCATTTTTTACTGCTTCACTTTCGTTGGATTACCGTATTCTCCAAAAAAGTAACCGGCGGGCTCTATTCGAGGCAGGGATTGCAAAAATTGATTGCAACTTTATTGATTTTTTCAATTAATTATTTGAAAATAGAATGCATCCAATTAATCAAAGTTGCAATTACAAAGCAAGTAACCTAGAAAAATGAAGAATTCATGTAAATCTTTAATATTGCCGGTGATTCGTCCGTTCTTGAGAGACAATACACCGGAACTGGAGAGTGACAAGAATTGCAAACTACATGCTTGCAAGAATTGCAAGAAATGCAAACTGCATGCATACTGCATCCTCAAGATACTCTGGTGGACAATCGATCCCCAGCTACTTGCCTAAATGCCGGCAGTCACAATTGTGACAAGATATCATTGATCATAACTGCTATGACAAATGATGTGCAGTGGTGAGGGTTTGATCCTGCCAGTATGACACAGTCGCATGTAGGTGGCTCGTGGCTCGATGGTAGAGCAGGCAGTAATTCTGCCAGACGCACATCTTTTGCATGTCAGTTTGATATATCGTTTATTTCATTTCATTCTATTGTTGATAACAAAAATTGATGTGGTAATGTTATAACGATATCATATATTACCCATCATAGAAATCAAACATGTCGTTTCTGTGCTGACTTACGTAATAAATCAGGGTATTATTTACACAGAAATTGACAACAATAAAACCTCTAGAATGGAGATTAAGCTTCATGCAATGCACAATAACGGCACATAAATCGCACGCATTTTCACTTAGATGCACCTGCTAACGTCTGTATCATTGGGTTAGAATCAGTCACATGAGTAAATCGAAGCTTTTCATTGGTTCTTCATGCCCCAACTTAGTTCCCCCGGATGTGAGACCTTGAGTCAATTTCCATTCTAGCGAACTTCAGATAAACAGTTTATTACTATGACTTTTTATGATGTAGAACCAAGTGAAGTGAGAATGAAGTGAGATGAATAAACAAGTAATAGAAAATTGAGGCATGAAAGCATATATTTATAAATAGTGTATTGCCGGAGATAGCGTGAGCTCTTTTATTCACACGCGCTCGCTATGTCAGCAACCACATAACAGAAGCACAATTCTCCTGCTTTTAGATCAATACATGAAAGCAGCACAATTTCTAATATCGGATCAGTCTGATGATGAAGCAAACGTCATATGCAATGAATTCACTATTGAATGCAAGGCACTCGATAATAGTAACCCACAGATTAGATTGTTTAAGCGCATCACTTTGCTAGAAGTACAAACTGATTCAAAACGATGGCACATGCAGGAACTTACTAAGTGGGCAAAAAGAAATTTTTAATGCCTTGCAGAGATAGGAAAAATAGTCGTGCGTCGCTTGCGGATTGCTGTGAATTCCTTCAAAATGCTCCCATCGCCACGATTCCTTCAGATTGGAAGAATTCAGATCATTGCGCAAACGTTTTCTTGATGATGTTGGGGTCTCCGATCATTAATAAAAAAGCTAGCAGGTGCACGAAAAAACGTTCAGAAACTTCTCTGTAAAACTTGACATCGTCTGTGTCTCTTTGCTGTGTGATCCAGTTGATAACAGTCACTGAAACTTCGCACAATTTGGCGTGTTTGATGTTGAACTAGCTGCTCATTGTTCGATTGCTATGGTATTATGTTAGCAGATTGTGCCATTTCATTAACGTTACATGTTCCAATGTTTCCTTTCTAGTCAAACGGAAGAAGAGACGACCTGTCTAATTCTCTGGCCGGATCAGTCGGATGACGAGCCAAACGTCATCCGCAATGAAATCGCTATTGAATGCAAGGCACTCAACAATAGTGACATCCTGACGATTGCAGAAACCATTTACAGATAGGTTGCCACAAAGTTAGTGATCACTGACCAAGATTGACTTAACAGTCGTTCTCTGCTCCCCCTTTGTGGGTTAGTGATGCCGTTAGAGATTTGTCAGCCTGACAGTGTTTCGGTGCGGTGGACCCTGACCGCTGAAGTTCGTGGGTTCTCTAATAACAACAGCTTCTACAATGCGCGCGCTTGACCAATCACACAAGCCAAAGAGAGAAGAACATCTAGGGCCTATGTCAATCTCTACCGCTTACTACCATTGCATACGATGGCTATGATAGGATTATGTCCACTTTAGACTAATCCAGATAATGCAAATGAATCTATCTCTGTGGTTCCAAATTAAATCGATTTATCAAATTAAATTCGATTGCGTTTCAATGCAATTCTCTGAAAAATCGTTGCCTCGTTGGCCATGGCCCCGTTCCCCACTCTAAGAATGTCGAATCGGAAAGATCATCTGACTTTTCTTTCTCTAGATCTGTCAGAACAACATGCTGCTGATAAGATCCATATCCCCATCCACCATCTCGGAGACATTATGAGCATGTGATGCGGCACATGAGAAGGTTTGATTTGGGCGTTTTTATTTCCTCTTTCTGTGGTTGTGCATTGGTTTGACTGGTCCGTGAACAGGGTATTGCATAGAAATAGATTGCCTTTTGAAGTTGACTAGAGTGGAAATCGACTCAAGGTCGTGGTACAGCCGATTGCAGTAAAGTAGCCAGTGAAAAGCTGATTCTTACTTACTAATGAGATCCCTGACAAGTGTATCTAAGGGTACCGCTATTGTACATAATGTCCAGCGGTTAGCTATCCTCCTGGTATAGGGTTGGGATATCTACTTCTTGAAATACTAAAATGTGGCAACTTCTGCCCTTTTTTGCGCAAATAACTAAATTATTTCCGAACATGAAGCGAACAGAAGTTGCTGGTGCAATATTGTGGACACAAGCTGACTGAGGCAAAGGCATTAAAATGCTTTATTGCAACTGTTGTAGAAAATAATCAGCTTAGTTGAATTGATGTTTGCAGTATTAAAAGTGATTTGACATTTATTTGAAAAGACGAAGAGTCGAAGATGTCAAATATTCAGTTTAACTTCATCTTTTATCCGAAGCATCTGATCGCAGATCGGAGCTCTAATACTAAAAAAATGTAGAAAAGAATTTGATTTTGACCTTAGAAGCATGAATAGATTATTCATTTATTTCTGTTGTTCTGTCTAGAGAAAAAAATAGCCTAAAATGTTTTGATGAGCTCAGTCACTCGTTTTATTTTGGAAAAGCAATTGCAAGGATTATGAAAAAGGCATATTTAGTTTCAGCATAGGTAATGTGAAGGCTCTTTCACTCTTATAAGAATATTGCATGACAAAAGTAAAATTGCAAGAGGCACAACAATCAATTGCCATGTTGTGCATCGCCGTCAATAACAAACAAAAGTCCAGTCTTCTTTAAGACAACGAACAAAGAATAGCCAATTCACCACGGAAATGGAAAGAAAATTATTGAAAACAAGGTCGCTAAACAGTATCATCATAGACTTCTCGGTCTGTAAGATGGAACCACAGAAATAGATTCATTTTCGTGTAGGTTAGTCTAGAGCGAACACAATCCTATCCCAGCTACTGTATGCAAAAGTCTCAAGCGATATGAGGGAGGCATAGATATTCGTCTCTCTATGACTCATGTGATTGGCCAAACACATGATTGGATTGGCGCATTACAGAAACAGCTCGCATCAACGAACCCGTGAACTTCACCGGTTAGATTGCAGGCAAACCTATCAAGTGGAAAATACGGAATAAGTGGAATATCTTTAACTACGTTATCTTTGGTCACGATTTCGTCACATTGAAATATTAGTCACACCACTCCACTCTTCACGATCTAAATTTACTGTCTGTGTGCGTTTAATGTGATGTCAATCTTCCAGCGCGTCAGAATTCAGGTCTGACTTTGCATTTCGTCCAGTTGATCTGCCTACCTCTCGAGATTTGTTCTGGTCGTGACCATCAGTATTGAGGAAAGTCATCTCTAGACACAAACACGCAGATAGAGCATTTTATCTCTGTGGTGAGAACTTGACAACAGGACAAAATTGTATATTTGCATCACAGTCTGCATTGTTATTCCTGTAGAAACATAGCCATAGAAACATTCATTAGCATAACTTATCAATCAATTTTTCTCAAACTTTTTGTTGTTATATTGCTTCATGTCAACATTTCAGAGTCGCTTATTTTCATTCAGATTTGAAAAGAATAATTGAGTAATTCATTGAAGCGTCTCTAAACTCCATAGCGAAGAGAGAATGTTACGAAGTGCATTATTTGTCGTGAATAAAGTCATTTATATTATTCAAAGTTCTGAATCCTCATTGTGTTACAGACATCTGTCACTGCTTGTTTTCCTTGAGGATTGACAATCGTCATTTCATTTGCCATTAACATTCCGCTGTCGACTTGAACGTACTTCTACACTCCTCTTCACAATAGTTCAACTATCTGAAGTTACTTATGCTCTCATTTCAAAAAGATTTATTTCCAATGATTGAGTTCTTTTACACAAGTAGTTGTGAAGTTGTGAAGTCAATAGATTTTAATTTTAGATGAGACATTGTTGAATATGTCTATATCTAGTCAATGCAATAAAAAATTTAATATTTTCTATGTTAATTTATTGACATAGATTTTACCAGTGAGTGAATTGAAGCCGTTAAACATCACCTTCAACTGAATGTCGCTGATGAGTTACACTTCTATGCCAAAGATATTCATTTCATGGATATCTTTGTTACATATCTCTGTAAATCTGTGACCTGATTCATTGATAAGATGTGTTTTAAATATCAGATGAGTGCAGAGCCTACCAATCGTTGATATTCTGATACCTTGATGCGTGCGCATACTTTAGTGCCATTGAATTTTTGATAATTTTGATATCTTTGATATCTTCATATTTTGATGATATTTGAACTTTGTATCCTAGATTCTTTGATATGTGAACAGGCCGTTATACCGGCGAAAATTTATAAATCATAATAAAATATAATCAGCAGCTTGGCTTAATTCATTTTACTTTATCATTTAAATTATGCTGCTTAAGAATAATTACATTTCACTCGTTTTAAATATCATTTTTATAGCTAATCGCGATGTCTAAATTCAACAATAGCAATGTTAACGCACGTCTATACTCGTTCTACATTTTCAATGCAATGTCGTATAGACATCGCATTAACATTGCTATAATGTAGAGTTGTTGAATGAAAAATCCATCTAGCAATCGAGTTGCTACGTAGATTTTGAGTTTTACAGCCTCATTGTTCAGACTATCTATGGTACTATTTGCTAATAAGCTGTCAACAATGATGAAAAAGCGGTCATGAAATGAATATCATAGATTTATCAATTGAAACTCTATAATATTTTACCGATAACTCTGATACATCCATGGACGTCTAGATATATGAAGCACACATAAGCTACAGTAGATATATTGTCTTAATTGACGTAGAATAAAATGAAATGAAATATGGTGCTTCATATATCTAGGCGTCCATGATACATCACACTGGGCATAGTTCTGTATAGTACCATAGATAACCTGAACAATGTAATTATATATGTCTATTTCTCGGTCATCAATGATCCAACTGTCGGTCGCGTAAGCGACCGACAGTTGGATCATTGCTGACCTCTAAATAGGCATATATATGTAAATATAACATTGCTCCTAGTTCAGCTATATTTTACCAGGGATGTCTATGAAACATAGATAGTGCTATGACATCTATGGTTCATAGACATCCCTGATTAATCCTACTATACCGTGATCTGAAGCGCGTCTAGATCCGCCCGTTTCTCACTTTTATCTGCGAAGTATCAGACCTGTGATTGCATAAAATGCACTTCTTTCGGGACTCTGAACATTCTCATGGTGCATTTATTTGCCATGTCTTTATTCGCACAACGAATAGCAAAATTAGCAATTCAATTTTTAAGTCACCGATTTTAACAACTGTTTTGCAAAACATTAAATTTTGCTGAACTTTGGTCATAAATGTCCTTAATGATAACTTTTTACGATACGTTCCAGTAGACCAAGATCGACGAAAAGT
The DNA here is from genome assembly GCA_907163375.1 of Prostheceraeus crozeri. Taxonomy (NCBI): domain Eukaryota; kingdom Metazoa; phylum Platyhelminthes; order Polycladida; family Euryleptidae; genus Prostheceraeus; species Prostheceraeus crozeri. Next base: position 383,784 of record CAJQUW010005703.1, read on the forward strand.
TAGAAAACACACTAAAACTAGAAATTACACTGGGAACTGGGAGTTTCTTATCCCCAGAAAGAAAATTTAAAAAAAACACTTTAGATCCACAAAAGAAAACCACTTAAAAGTCAATGGGCGATTTTGTTCGTTTGTTGGCTATACGATGCGCGATACGAAAGAAAACTTAAGATATTTTAGCGGATCAATTTAAGCTTAAGTCACTGATATGATGCGATTAATTGTCAGGAGCAGTATTGCTTATAGCAAATCGGTCAATTACAAAATCTAAGTAATTTGTTTTATTAATTTCGTACGGCAACTGTTCCATTAATCAAAATTATATGTTGCCAAATTTTCTGGTCATGCAATTTCTTGTCACAGATTATATATCAGACTTGGAAGAAGTCAAATGCCTGTCTTCATTGTATGCTGCCTCGCTACAACATGAATGCTGATAGCATTCTGTCAATAATAATAGGACAATAAGCTGTCGATTGCCTTCACTCGCATTCCTTCTGCACCGTCAGCGTGGCCTAGTGAAGAAGGTGTGAGCTAGTCTCCACCGCTGACTTCGGTTCGATTCCCGGGTCAGGCGAGTGCGGTCGGGGAATCAAGGGTGTTGGTGTCTTGTATTGACTTAATAGTTGTCATTCTCTTCAGATATTCACGTTTTTTCTATGATAAAAGGTTTCTATAGTAAAAGCATATATATATTGACAGCTTACACACATCAAAAGTTCACACCATAGAAATCAAATATTCTATAATAATAAATAACTAGCTGTTTAAAACTATAGAACGTCGTGGACACGCGCATACATAGAGCAGATATATCAGGTCGAGTGGTAACTCCGCATTTATTAAATCCCCAATGTGTATACACTTTCGATTTTATCAAATGAACTCAAGGGAGATGCAGTCGGAATTGTTTCCAAATGTGAGCTATGCATACGAATTGATTGAACATGATGGTTTCAATTTTACAGATTCCATGTCATGACAGTCTTGGAGAGGTAATGTCTGTTAAGTAAACAATTCGATGGGTTCCTATTACTTTCATGCTCAACCTCAAGAGTATTTTCAAAAGCATGATCATATCACAGGCAACCTGCAACTGACAGAGCAAAATCACATAATCAAAGACAACGATTTTAATCAACTTTGAAAGATATAAATGGTTCCACATCACTATTCAAATTCAAGAAATGAAACATGAATTTAGTGAATCATGAAATCATGCCGGTGAAAATTGAATTAAAAACTTGAAATTTCATCCAAGAAAGCACGAATAACATCGAGGCTTTTTCATGAAGGCTTCCATTGTAATACGGATCATGAAATTCCCTTGATAATCAGCTTAAATAAAGTTAGGAGCCTTTCAGCAAATATTCATTCCTTTTGATATCTAACTTGTTTCATCTTACTTATATAGGTGCGTCATCTCGGTTATATATAAACTTGCAAACTTTTGACTTCTTTAAAACTGCTCAAATATTTTTTTGAACCACGGGAACGTAATCTCCGCAAAAAACTGAATCTTTTCATATAAAATTTTCACTGTATACAGATACTTTTTTGAGTCGACACTCCACTTGATCAATTATACCTGATATCAAAGTAGTGAAAGTCCTAAAAATTCTTGGTGTAATCCGGTCTGATAATTTAAGCTGGGACGAGCATTTTAAATCAGTTTCGAGAATGTGTTCGCAAAGACTTTATGTCATTCGTCGACTAAAGCCGTATCTACAGATTGTTTCATAAAAAATGGATCACCCTTGAACATCGCCTTAACTTCAAATTTGTCTAATTCCGCCAAACTTGAACGAATTTCTCTGAAATTTGGAAGATGTGTCAGTTGTGCTTACTAATATCATTGTTGGAAATTTCAAGCATGAATATTGAGTTGTTTTCCTTTTATAGATAAAAAAAGTAGTAGATAATTTGATCTTCATTTAGCAATGTTACACAAAATCATACCTCACCCTTATAAAATTGCATTTGTTTCCTTTGTTATGTAATATGTTGTTCTACAAGCCAAAAGCTATCAAGCAAAACAAAAATAAAGAAAATCGGTCAATGAGAGCCAGTATAGCACCATCATTCATCAACAATAATGTAACTGCTACATGTGATTAACTGGACTTCATGTTCCATAGCTTCCTGACTTCGTGGCGGTGGTGTTGGCAGCACTCCTGATTGCTTTCAGCTAGAAATCTATCTCTTACCGGTTGAAAACAATACAAAGCACAAATGAACAATAACGAGATCGCATTCACAAAAGGCAAAGTGTCAGCTGGCATTTGGACCAATGGCCGCTCTGAACTTCACATACAGCAAGGAACCTTGAATTCTCAACGCTATGTGAATGTTTTACGAATGAACATTGGCCAAATGGCAGATCAACTTGGTGATCCATGGACTTGGTTATTTATGGATGATAATGCTACGTGTCACAGGAGTAGTAGAGTCAACTTATGCAAGTCTCAATTAGGACTTAGGACATTATCTTGGCCAGCTCGTTCTCCTGATCTGAATCCCATAGAAAATGTATGGAGTATTCTAAAACGTAACGTTCGTCGTTCACTGCTACCTACAGATGGCGTATCACAACTTGCGTCACTGTTAAAAAGAGAGTGGAGAAAGTTAGATCAGTCAAAAATCAACGATATCATCGAATCAATGCCTAGACGAATTGGTAATGTCATTGACAATAAGGGTAGGGCCACAAAACATTAGCTTCTTAAGAACCGTTACTGTATCATAGCTTATCAGATTATATAAGGACATTTAAATATATTAGGGACATGAAATAACATGAAAAATGCTTTCTGTATCATACTTCTGTTTTATTTAGTCAAATTTTAGGATGATCCACTTTTTATGAAACGGACTGTATCTAAAAATCAGCTTGTTGAAGTATATAGCGCGATTATCTCATCTGTGTTAACGTATGCTGCTCCCATTTTTTGTCACCGAACTCAAAGTGTACAATCTACGATTCGTCGCATTACGAAACGTGCTCATCATATCATCTGCGGATTCAAATGTAAGTGTACAAAGTGTGCGATATTGATGACCTGTTCAGCAAGTTAATTTTTTTTTTGCTGAATTGTGAAAACCCACTTCATCCTTTGAGAGAAATTGTTCCTCGTCGTCTACATTTTTCAAGACACTTTGCAATAGACGCTTTTCGCACCGCTAGAAGAAGCAACGCATTTTTTATAAAAGCTTGTCTTGACTTCAATATGTCCTTCCAACGCTGAGATTGAACTCTTGAGTAACTGCAACTTTATTTGTATGTAAATGTCACACTTTACTCTCCGTTATTTTGTATTAGCATTTGTATTGAATGATTTTTATTTTTCCTCCTGCTCTTCTACATTCATCTCGTAGCATGAAACTCGTTCAGATTTTATTGTCCACTGTAAAGAATCGATTTGTTGGAAGTCTTGTCTCGCTCTTAATGTGTTAACATTGTAAACCATCTTTTAGTTGCACACCACCGTCGAAGCCTTAAAGGCGAAATATCTGGTGCCAATAAATTCTTATACAACGTCTCCTGGTTTTGAGTTCGACAGGTATGGCGAGCGGCACGCGGGGATCTTTCAGAGATCCTCGCTTTAACTATCATACTACTACTACTACTACTACTACTACTACTACTACTACTACTACTACTACTACTACTAAATGTGCATGTTCGCTTGTCACAAAAAAATGATAAGAATCTGCGTTGTATTTTGACGAAGCCGAACAGGCGCAATATATATGGTGCTCGAACTTGATCGTTCTCATGGGTTTGAACGGGGCAGAGTGCGCGACATGCGTCGACCTGGTCGCCGCTCACAATTCTCAAGTGCTCCCATCATCTCGAACTGCTCAATCTGTGCATGCCGGCTACACTTACTAGGACACGGCATTATTTAACTACACTTCTGAAGCCTGCCTTTAGCCTCTACCATCACCAATGACACGACAGCTGAGGTTCAGACTATTCTCACGCGCTTGTTGCAGTCTTCATCCATCAACAGAAAAGAGTACAGGTTCCTCCTGCCACCGTTGGACCCAAAGTACTCAGGTGGGCCACTTACTCATCAACACGTGAAGATTTCACACAGACTTGCCATAACGTTTTCCCAATATGGCGCTCGCAAGGAGCAACTCGTTCAGTCATCAGATGCGCCAGAAGACGTGTAATGACCATCAGCAATCTTTCTCCCAGATGGCAATTTGGCTTTACCAAATGCAATGGCCGACGTTGTAGAGCTTGCTCTTTCGCTTCTGAAGCATCTCTTATCCACGGGAGGACTCAATCAGAACTGTTTCCAATTATGTACAATTTATCTTGCGACTCAACCCACTGCGTATACATCATCGAATGCAAAGATTGTCCATTGCGCTACGTCGGCCAATCCAGCAATCAGCTACGCGTAAGAATCGGACAGCATCTCCGTGATATTGTGAGCAATTCCTCTTCCTCACCCCTTGTGCCCCATTTTGCCGCGGCTCACGCACTTTCAAGTCTGACTTTCACTGCCATCGACAGATCATTTTCGGACTCACAGCGAATCGCTAAAGAATCTGGCTGGATTAAGCGCCTGCATACTGCGCTGCCACAAGGACTCAACCGAATAAAGAATGCCCCGTCCAGAACTCTACATTTATCCACATTTCCAGGAGCCTGCACAGCGAGACTGAATTCATTCATCCGCCAAGCCTGTAGAGAAGTATCGGACGTAGAAGTCAGATTTTCTTATCGCACTGACAAGAATCTGCGCTCTTTTTTATCTTGAACCGTCTCTTACCATCAGTATTTATCGTTATTATTATTATAATTATTATTTTACTCAGCATTTACCATTTGTAATTTGCAAACTATTTTGCATCGCTCTCCTAGACACGTCAATCTCATTGTCCTATTGTTACTTACATGCTCCGCTATCTATGTATTGTCTGCCGGCATGACTGTGTCTGCCTGCCTCTCACGCACGCTCTAGCCTGCTTGAACGTTTCTCGTCCTTTAAGTCAGCCGATTGTGTATCTTTCAGTTGCTTTACTGACACCACTGACGAAGCCGAACAGGCGCAATATATATGGTGCTCGAACTTGATCGTTCTCATGGGTTTGAACGGGGCAGAGTGCGCGACATGCGTCGACCTGGTCGCCGCTTTTTACTACCTACTACTAAATGTGCATGTTCGCTTGTCACAAAAAAATGATAAGAATCTGCGTTGTATTTTGACGAAGCCGAACAGGCGCAATATATATGGTGCTCGAACTTGATCGTTCTCATGGGTTTGAACGGGGCAGAGTGCGCGACATGCGTCGACCTGGTCGCCGCTCACAATTCTCAAGTGCTCCCATCATCTCGAACTGCTCAATCTGTGCATGCCGGCTACACTTACTAGGACACGGCATTATTTAACTACACTTCTGAAGCCTGCCTTTAGCCTCTACCATCACCAATGACACGACAGCTGAGGTTCAGACTATTCTCACGCGCTTGTTGCAGTCTTCATCCATCAATAGAAAAGAGTACAGGTTCCTCCTGCCACCGTTGGACCCAAAGCCCCGACGTTTTCACATTCTTCCCAAGATTCATAAAAAAGAATGGATCAGCCCGCTTACTCCTCCTGGTAGACCTATTGTTGCCGACGTGCGAACTGACACTAGTGCTGTGACTCGAATGGTGGACTTTTATCTTCAACCTGTGGTCTCCTCACTACCCAGCTACCTATTGGACTCACAACATCTCATCGGCATTTTGCGCACTACGTCGATCAACTCAGATTCTCTCCTCTGTACCATGGATGTCCGTGCTCTTTATACAAGCGTCCCAATAGATGAGGGGGTACAGCGTGTGGAACGGGCCTTCGCACATCATCCGGACCACCGAAGACCAGATAGTGATATCTTGCGCTTACTCAGACTGTGTCTCACGTCTAATGACTTCGTATACAATGATTCCTCACATCTGCAAGTTTCAGGGGTTGCGATGGGAAAGTGTTTTGGCGGAAGTTTTGCTGGCCTCTATCTCGGCGAGTGGGAATCGCAGATTTTCTCGGGATATCCTTTCATTCCGAGGATTTGGAAGCGATTCCAGGATGATATATTTTTTATATGGGATCATGGTATACAGAATTTAAATTCACTTTTGCAGTTCATAAATGCTATGGATCCATGTATACAGGTTGACCTGACATGGAGTGCTGATCGTGTGACATTCCTGGATTTGGATATTTACCGTGTCAATGATGTCAATTTGGGTCATTGCATTGCGAACAAACCGACGGACTGCCATGTGATGCTGCCGCGTTCTTCTCATCATCCTCCCCATGTATATCGTGGAGTGATGTTCTCTCACATACTGCGCTGGGCCACAAGATCCTCTTCTCGTAGTGATTTTGATGAGATTTGCTCCAGAGTTTTCCCTTTGTGGCGTTCGCAAGGGGTCACTCGTTCGGATATTCGCAACGCACTCTCTCGTATGTTTAATCTCACTTGTCTCCAACCTCATTGGTCACCTGGCTTTCAAAAGTGTCATGGGACAAGGTGTAATGCTTGTATGTACGCTAATGAATGCTCTGTCATAAGATCTTGCTCTAATAGTCGAATTTATCCTATTCTATATAATTTCTCCTGTTCGACATCTCATTGCATTTATGTCATTTCTTGTGATATTTGTCTTAAGATGTATGTTGGGCAAACCAGCCGACCTGTCCAGATTCGCATCAGTGAACATGTCAGGGACATAAGAAACAACAATGCCGATTCACCGTTGTCGGATCATTTTGCGTCATCATGCACTCTTCGAAATCTACGTTATTGTGTGATTGACCGGTCATTTTCTGACTCCACGAGACGTCTGAAGGAGTCGACCTGGATCAATCGTCTTAAATCCTTTATCCCAACCGGTTTTAACAGAAACCGAGGGGATCCAGGTCGTTTCCTTAATTTGGTTAGCGTCAAGTCAGCTTGTACGGATCGCTTAAATTCTGCTGTGCGTAGACATCTTCAATCCGTGCCGTCTTTACCTCCAATGCGTGTATCGTATTCGACCGACCGCAATCTAGCATCTCTCTTGCGTTGATTAATGAATTTAAATTCTTTATTCTTCATTAATAATCATTAAAAATTTCATCACGCTCCATTTTTTCACTTAGCATTCTCACTTGTACATGTACATTCATTTTATCAAATTTTATGAATTCTTGAAGCTTTTATGAATTGTATATAGCAGCATTGAATGCATTTTTGTAAATTGTTTTAATGTTATCGGATGTTTTATTGTATTATTGTTGCATTTTAGTGCTTCTAGCAATGAACAATGACGTTGCAGATATCATGGTTCTGCATTTTCCTTTCATGACGTCCAGAACATAAACTGTCCGCTCTGTTAAATCGATATTGTGTATATGTAGCGTGCATCAGCTTTGTACATTCACTTTAACTTTTGACGCCATTGATAAAGTTTGCAAGACGAAATCGCGATCTGGCGCATAACTCTCGTTTTCCTTCGAGTAGGGTTAGATCGGGGAATAGAGCGCGAGGCCCGCCGCGACTTCATCGTCGCGGCTTCTCATATTACAATACTACTACTACTACTACTACTACTAAATGTGCATGTTCGCTTGTCACAAAAAAATGATAAGAATCTGCGTTGTATTTTGACGAAGCCGAACAGGCGCAATATATATGGTGCTCGAACTTGATCGTTCTCATGGGTTTGAACGGGGCAGAGTGCGCGACATGCGTCGACCTGGTCGCCGCTCACAATTCTCAAGTGCTCCCATCATCTCGAACTGCTCAATCTGTGCATGCCGGCTACACTTACTAGGACACGGCATTATTTAACTACACTTCTGAAGCCTGCCTTTAGCCTCTACCATCACCAATGACACGACAGCTGAGGTTCAGACTATTCTCACGCGCTTGTTGCAGTCTTCATCCATCAATAGAAAAGAGTACAGGTTCCTCCTGCCACCGTTGGACCCAAAGCCCCGACGTTTTCACATTCTTCCCTAGATTCATAAAAAAGAATGGATCAGCCCGCTTACTCCTCCTGGTAGACCTATTGTTGCCGACGTGCGAACTGACACTAGTGCTGTGACTCGAATGGTGGACTTTTATCTTCAACCTGTGGTCCCTCACTACCCAGCTACCTAGTGGACTCACAACATCTCATCGGCATTTTGCGCACTACGTCGATCAACTCAGATTCTCTCCTCTGTACCATGGATGTCCGTGCTCTTTATACAAGCGTCCCAATAGATGAGGGGGTACAGCGTGTGGAACGAGCCTTCGCACATCATCCGGACCACCGAAGACCAGATAGTGATATCTTGCGCTTACTCAGACTGTGTCTCACGTCTAATGACTTCGTATACAATGATTCCTCACATCTGCAAGTTTCAGGGGTTGCGATGGGAAAGTGTTTTTGGCGGAAGTTTTGCTGGCCTCTATCTCGGCGAGTGGGAATCGCAGATTTTCTCGGGATATCCTTTCATTCCGAGGATTTGGAAGCGATTCCAGGATGATATATTTTTTATATGGGATCATGGTATACAGAATTTAAATTCACTTTTGCAGTTCATAAATGCTATGGATCCATGTATACAGGTTGACCTGACATGGAGTGCTGATCGTGTGACATTCCTGGATTTGGATATTTACCGTGTCAATGATGTCAATTTGGGTCATTGCATTGCGAACAAACCGACGGACTGCCATGTGATGCTGCCGCGTTCTTCTCATCATCCTCCCCATGTATATCGTGGAGTGATGTTCTCTCACATACTGCGCTGGGCCACAAGATCCTCTTCTCGTAGTGATTTTGATGAGATTTGCTCCAGAGTTTTCCCTTTGTGGCGTTCGCAAGGGGTCACTCGTTCGGATATTCGCAACGCACTCTCTCGTATGTTTAATCTCACTTGTCTCCAACCTCATTGGTCACCTGGCTTTCAAAAGTGTCATGGGACAAGGTGTAATGCTTGTATGTACGCTAATGAAATGCTCTGTCATAAGATCTTGCTCTAATAGTCGAATTTATCCTATTCTATATAATTTCTCCTGTTCGACATCTCATTGCATTTATGTCATTTCTTGTGATATTTGTCTTAAGATGTATGTTGGGCAAACCAGCCGACCTGTCCAGATTCGCATCAGTGAACATGTCAGGGACATAAGAAACAACAATGCCGATTCACCGTTGTCGGATCATTTTGCGTCATCATGCACTCTTCGAAATCTACGTTATTGTGTGATTGACCGGTCATTTTCTGACTCCACGAGACGTCTGAAGGAGTCGACCTGGATCAATCGTCTTAAATCCTTTATCCCAACCGGTTTTAACAGAAACCGAGGGGATCCAGGTCGTTTCCTTAATTTGGTTTAGCGTCAAGTCAGCTTGTACGGATCGCTTAAATTCTGCTGTGCGTAGACATCTTCAATCCGTGCCGTCTTTACCTCCAATGCGTGTATCGTATTCGACCGACCGCAATCTAGCATCTCTCTTGCGTTGATTAATGAATTTAAATTCTTTATTCTTCATTAATAATCATTAAAAATTTCATCACGCTCCATTTTTTCACTTAGCATTCTCACTTGTACATGTACATTCATTTTATCAAATTTTATGAATTCTTGAAGCTTTTATGAATTGTATATAGCAGCATTGAATGCATTTTTGTAAATTGTTTTAATGTTTATCGGATGTTTTATTGTATTATTGTTGCATTTTAGTGCTTCTAGCAATGAACAATGACGTTGCAGATATCATGGTTCTGCATTTTCCTTTCATGACGTCCAGAACATAAACTGTCCGCTCTGTTAAATCGATATTGTGTATATGTAGCGTGCATCAGCTTTGTACATTCACTTTAACTTTTGACGCCATTGATAAAGTTTGCAAGACGAAATCGCGATCTGGCGCATAACTCTCGTTTTCCTTCGAGTAGGGTTAGATCGGGGAATAGAGCGCGAGGCCCGCCGCGACTTCATCGTCGCGGCTTCTCATATTACAATACAACTACTACTACTACTACTACTAAATGTGCATGTTCGCTTGTCACAAAAAAATGATAAGAATCTGCGTTGTATTTTGACGAAGCCGAACAGGCGCAATATATATGGTGCTCGAACTTGATCGTTCTCATGGGTTTGAACGGGGCAGAGTGCGCGACATGCGTCGACCTGGTCGCCGCTCACAATTCTCAAGTGCTCCCATCATCTCGAACTGCTCAATCTGTGCATGCCGGCTACACTTACTAGGACACGGCATTATTTAACTACACTTCTGAAGCCTGCCTTTAGCCTCTACCATCACCAATGACACGACAGCTGAGGTTCAGACTATTCTCACGCGCTTGTTGCAGTCTTCATCCATCAATAGAAAAGAGTACAGGTTCCTCCTGCCACCGTTGGACCCAAAGCCCCGACGTTTTCACATTCTTCCCTAGATTCATAAAAAAGAATGGATCAGCCCGCTTACTCCTCCTGGTAGACCTATTGTTGCCGACGTGCGAACTGACACTAGTGCTGTGACTCGAATGGTGGACTTTTATCTTCAACCTGTGGTCTCCTCACTACCCAGCTACCTAGTGGACTCACAACATCTCATCGGCATTTTGCGCACTACGTCGATCAACTCAGATTCTCTCCTCTGTACCATGGATGTCCGTGCTCTTTATACAAGCGTCCCAATAGATGAGGGGGTACAGCGTGTGGAACGGGCCTTCGCACATCATCCGGACCACCGAAGACCAGATAGTGATATCTTGCGCTTACTCAGACTGTGTCTCACGTCTAATGACTTCGTATACAATGATTCCTCACATCTGCAAGTTTCAGGGGTTGCGATGGGAAAGTGTTTTGGCGGAAGTTTTGCTGGCCTCTATCTCGGCGAGTGGGAATCGCAGATTTTCTCGGGATATCCTTTCATTCCGAGGATTTGGAAGCGATTCCAGGATGATATATTTTTTATATGGGATCATGGTATACAGAATTTAAATTCACTTTTGCAGTTCATAAATGCTATGGATCCATGTATACAGGTTGACCTGACATGGAGTGCTGATCGTGTGACATTCCTGGATTTGGATATTTACCGTGTCAATGATGTCAATTTGGGTCATTGCATTGCGAACAAACCGACGGACTGCCATGTGATGCTGCCGCGTTCTTCTCATCATCCTCCCCATGTATATCGTGGAGTGATGTTCTCTCACATACTGCGCTGGGCCACAAGATCCTCTTCTCGTAGTGATTTTGATGAGATTTGCTCCAGAGTTTTCCCTTTGTGGCGTTCGCAAGGGGTCACTCGTTCGGATATTCGCAACGCACTCTCTCGTATGTTTAATCTCACTTGTCTCCAACCTCATTGGTCACCTGGCTTTCAAAAGTGTCATGGGACAAGGTGTAATGCTTGTATGTACGCTAATGAATGCTCTGTCATAAGATCTTGCTCTAATAGTCGAATTTATCCTATTCTATATAATTTCTCCTGTTCGACATCTCATTGCATTTATGTCATTTCTTGTGATATTTGTCTTAAGATGTATGTTGGGCAAACCAGCCGACCTGTCCAGATTCGCATCAGTGAACATGTCAGGGACATAAGAAACAACAATGCCGATTCACCGTTGTCGGATCATTTTGCGTCATCATGCACTCTTCGAAATCTACGTTATTGTGTGATTGACCGGTCATTTTCTGACTCCACGAGACGTCTGAAGGAGTCGACCTGGATCAATCGTCTTAAATCCTTTATCCCAACCGGTTTTAACAGAAACCGAGGGGATCCAGGTCGTTTCCTTAATTTGGTTAGCGTCAAGTCAGCTTGTACGGATCGCTTAAATTCTGCTGTGCGTAGACATCTTCAATCCGTGCCGTCTTTACCTCCAATGCGTGTATCGTATTCGACCGACCGCAATCTAGCATCTCTCTTGCGTTGATTAATGAATTTAAATTCTTTATTCTTCATTAATAATCATTAAAAATTTCATCACGCTCCATTTTTTCACTTAGCATTCTCACTTGTACATGTACATTCATTTTATCAAATTTTATGAATTCTTGAAGCTTTTATGAATTGTATATAGCAGCATTGAATGCATTTTTGTAAATTGTTTTAATGTTATCGGATGTTTTATTGTATTATTGTTGCATTTTAGTGCTTCTAGCAATGAACAATGACGTTGCAGATATCATGGTTCTGCATTTTCCTTTCATGACGTCCAGAACATAAACTGTCCGCTCTGTTAAATCGATATTGTGTATATGTAGCGTGCATCAGCTTTGTACATTCACTTTAACTTTTGACGCCATTGATAAAGTTTGCAAGACGAAATCGCGATCTGGCGCATAACTCTCGTTTTCCTTCGAGTAGGGTTAGATCGGGGAATAGAGCGCGAGGCCCGCCGCGACTTCATCGTCGCGGCTTCTCATATTACAATACTACTACTACTACTACTACTACTAAATGTGCATGTTCGCTTGTCACAAAAAAATGATAAGAATCTGCGTTGTATTTTGACGAAGCCGAACAGGCGCAATATATATGGTGCTCGAACTTGATCGTTCTCATGGGTTTGAACGGGGCAGAGTGCGCGACATGCGTCGACCTGGTCGCCGCTCACAATTCTCAAGTGCTCCCATCATCTCGAACTGCTCAATCTGTGCATGCCGGCTACACTTACTAGGACACGGCATTATTTAACTACACTTCTGAAGCCTGCCTTTACATCACCAAGCTTCACCGATGTTTCTCTCAGGGCGGCGGATAAATGGGCGGAGACAGCATTTAAGTTGCTTGTTGAGCACTATCGCTCGACGAGAGCATCGGCTTTAGCAGTAATTTCCTCTACTGTGGTCACTGAAGAGATTTTGGAGGATTCCATTTCTTTATCCTGTCACTGGGCTCGCAAGCAGCTTAAGCGTAAATTGTCTGACATAACTCTGGACTCTGCTATTTCGATGATTCGTGATTCGCAGCTTATTGGTAACCTTGAGCCCTCAAATGTGCAATTTCAATCCACAAGCGCTTATTGTGCATCTAGCTGCAGTGACACCTCTAGTGTTCGTTCTGCTTCAGCTTACGTTTCGGATACTTCTTCTGATGTCGAGTTGGATTCTTCAACGACTGTACTCCAGAGAGTTGCTGTAGAATCTGAAAATTCTGCATCAAATTCTGCTCCATCCGATATCGATCAGCAAACGGTCTCTTCGTCGCGTGAGGACAGCATTCAAAGTACCTCTCTTTCCATTGCTCCGTTGAGTTTCGAAACCTCGACGAACTCTTCGTCCACCAGTATTCATTCTACTCAGAATGCGAGAGTGCACAGCATCATATTTGGTGATCGCAATGTCGAAGCTTTTTCTTTTCCCGGCTGTCGTGTAATCACTACTAATAATGGACTTATCTCGTCATACCGCAGCTATTCAAACAGGTATCTGACTTCGTCTTCTTACATCACCAAGGTCATCGTTTGCCTTAATCACATTGATTCCCGCAACCGATTCATCACCTTGTCCACGTCTTTGAAAAGCTTTCTAAGTAGGTGCCACGTCCTGTATCGCAACGCCGTGATTTTTGTGATGCTACCTGGCTTCCCGTCGTCACTGACTAATGAGGCCCGTCGGAACCTGCAAGAGTTTTGCGTCTTCATTCGCACGAATAACCCTTCAAGTTGTATTCCTTTGTCGCCTCCTCATCCTTTTGTTTGTGAAGGAAATTCTTGGACATCATCCACGAAAGAAGCAATTTTTTCTAGCTTCACTAGGCATTTAAACTAGATTTTCCGACGCTACCGGCGCATGTTTGAAGCAGTGTCTTTGTTCTATCGTCGAGTGTGACTGTCAGTCCTGACCTACTCACGCTTTTTTCTCGCCCTCCGACCTTCATTGCTTCGCCACGTGTTTGTCAAAATACTCAAGTTTTTTTCTTACTTGATCGATTTTGTTCGCAAGCTACAATGGAGCACGTGCAGCATTCGCTTCAATGACCGCCAGACTATATCCAATCGTTTTGGGTTTTGTCGTTCGAATGTTCGAAGCCTTTTCTTCATGACTCCACTTCTGCTGAAGCCCCCACGCAACAGGAGCACTCCTCAGCCGATCTTCCTGAACTGGTCGATGTTTCCGGATCAGTCAACGATGATGAACCAGATGTACCTACTGTGACTGTACCTGCTCCAAGTAACGTCCATGCTTCTCCTTCGGTCACCTTTGATCCTTCCAGTTTGCAAGTCTGCCACAATCTCATCCTTGGTGACTTCAACCTTCAGCGCTTCCCTATCTCAAACAGCCTTACCAAAGTGATTGCTCTTCCCAATGGTCGCATCTCCGCGATGAGATCCAGGGTCAACAGCCTTCCGGAATCCTCGTCGATCTGCAAAGTGTTTGTGTGCCTGAGTCTTCTCGACCGTCGCAATCGATTCGTCACTATGGTTACCGGCTTGAAAAGCCTCTTGAGTCGCTGCAACGTCATCTTTCCCAACTCAACACGTTTTGTTGTTGTTTGTGGTATCCCTGCAAATTTCTCTCACAGCGAAAGAACTACATATCAACAGTTATTCTCTGAACTTCGCAGCAAGCACCCGTCCAACTCCATTATTCTTGCTGCTCCTCATCCATTCTCCTCAACAAATGCTACCTGGAGCCCCGAAACTTGCTTATCTGTGTACAATCTTATCCAATCACATTTAAACTAGCGTTTGAGAAGCTCGACTCTCACATGCTCAAGTCAACTTGCAATTTAAGTGTACATGTCCCAACGTCTTATCCACTTCTAAAACTATTATCTTATCCTCCGTCCTTTATTCCTACGCCAACATCGTGTAATCATCGTCTAGTCTACGCATTCCTCACGGACTTCATTCGCAAACTACATTGGCACTTTGTTTCGTTGCCATCTTCCGCGACCCAATCCTGCCGTTTCGGTCATCGGTCTTCATCTGCTTGGCCTCCTGCTGGTCGGGTTCCCCAGTCAGTACATTCAGCATCTCGTCGCATTCTGTCTGCGGCCAGGTCCATCCTGTTTACTCATCATTCTTGCAACTCGACAAACAACTTAACCGATCCTGAATCTGACATTTTGACGCTTTTGCGCTCCAACGAGGACATCATCATCCGTCCATCCGACAAAGGTGGATCTTGGGTCTTAATGGACTCTCCACAATTCATAGACGAGTGCACTGACCATCTTTCCAACCTCAATTTTTACACTCCTCTGCCTGACTTGCTTTCCGACTCTGACTCCTTATACCAAGACGTTTTGAACAATCTGCTTTCGTCCAGAGCCATCAATCGAAAGGAATTTAATTTCCTGATGCCTGACCCCGCTTCTCGCTCCCGTCACTTCGACATGCTTCCGAAAATACATAAAGAACTGTGGCCCTCTCCGATCAGGCCGCCTGGTAGGCCTATAGTATCAGATGTAAACAGCAACAGCAGCAACATCGCCAAGCTTATCGAATACTACCTGTTCCCTCTAGCAAGCAGTTTTCCGAGCT
Organism: Prostheceraeus crozeri; assembly: GCA_907163375.1. Taxonomy (NCBI): domain Eukaryota; kingdom Metazoa; phylum Platyhelminthes; order Polycladida; family Euryleptidae; genus Prostheceraeus; species Prostheceraeus crozeri. Next base: position 399,275 of record CAJQUW010005703.1, read on the forward strand.
TTCTAGTGGACTCTAGCCACCTAATTGCTGTCCTTCGATCCACAACTATTCAACCAACTTCGATACTTTGCACTTTTGACGTGAGATCCCTGTATACCAATATTCCCATCAATGAGGGTATCAACAGGGTCTCTCAAGCATTTGCTCGATATCCTCAAGCGCAGCGTCCTAACGAGGCTCTTCTGCAACTCCTACAACTGTCTCTTGAGCGAAATGACTTTTGCTTTGGCGATACTTACTGGTTGCAAACAAAGGGCGTCGCCATGGGAAAATCCTTCGGTGGATCATTCGCAAATATCTACCTTGGCAACTGGGAGGAAACAATTTTTTCGACTTTTCATCTTACCCCGTCTCTTTGGAAGAGATACCAAGATGACATTTTCATTCTGTGGGATCATGGTCTTGACTCTTTGCTCCAACTTCGTGATCACATGAATTCTGTGGACCCCCATATTCAAGTTGATCTCACCTATGACACCACGTCAATTCGCTTCCTTGACCTCTTAATCTATCGTGACTCGCATGATTCGTCCACGCTCGACTATCGAGTAGCTTTTAAAGACAACTCTTGTCATCATCTTTTGAACAAATTTTCACATCATGCCTATCATGTACATAAAGGTGTCGTTTATTCTCAAATTTTACGTTTTATTACGCATTCCTCAAATAATGAGAATTTTAGGTCTGTTTGTAATGAGGTATTTCCTTTTTGGCGATCTCAAGGAATCACGCGTTCACTTGTAAGACGTTCAGTCAAACGTGCCTCTATTTTGTCTGGCCTTTTTCCACAATGGTCCCCCGGGTTCTCTCGCTGTGACGGTCAAAGGTGCGGAGCTTGCCGTTTTGCTTGTAGTGTGAAAGTTTTTCGCAACTCACGTAATCGAATGTACAATATTTCTTTTAACTTATCCTGTGATACTACTCACTGCATATATGTTATTAAATGCACATCCTGCTCAATTTTATATGTCGGTCAGTCTTCGCAACCCCTCCGACAGCGCATTGGTGAACACGTACGAGCTATATCCTCAAATTGTCCGAACTCACCTATGAACCCACATTTCAACTCATCTTGCGACCTTTCCTCCTTCCAATTTTTTGCCATTGACCGTTGCTTTTCCCTTTCTCGACGCCTTCAAAAAGAAAGAATGTGGATCCAACGCCTGAACTCGCTTTTGCCTGCTGGACTCAATCGAAGTTTGCCCATTCAAAATTCCACGATCAATCTGGTCACTTTTCGAAGTGATTGTACATCCAAGCTGAACAGTTTAGTGAAAAATTTATGTAACGATTTAAATGTGCATGTTCGCTTGTCACAAAAAACTGATAAGAATCTGCGTTGTATTTTGAGATGAGATACTTACCTTCTTTGATGCTTTTTTTGATTTTTCCTTTATTTTACATGTCAGTCATCATGTAACATTTTAACATACACTGGATACTCACCTGATTATCCTGTTAGCTGTTTAAGCACTGCATTGTATGATTGCATTGCATGATATCTATCTCGCACTTCCTACCGTGCATACGTCAGCCGATTGCATGTAACTCTGTCAGTATCAATCGAGATATCTTTTATTGTCTATTTGGGACCAGCTTTTATTGTCAGTTATTGTGAATCGATTATGTTATTGAAAGTTCTCTTAGCGTACGATACTTAATGTGTAAATTTTGCTTGTAACTTCAGTGCACACCACAGTCGAAGCCTAACAGGCGAAATATTTGGTGCCTATAAAATTATATTTCTTAGCAACACTGCCTGGTTTTGCGCTATCAGGGGTATGGCGAGCGGCACGCGGAGATCTGCCAGAGATCTTCGCTTTTCCTACCATACTACTAAATGTGCATGTTCGCTTGTCACAAAAAAATGATAAGAATCTGCGTTGTATTTTGACGAAGCCGAACAGGCGCAATATATATGGTGCTCGAACTTGATCGTTCTCATGGGTTTGAACGGGGCAGAGTGCGCGACATGCGTCGACCTGGTCGCCGCTCACAATTCTCAAGTGCTCCCATCATCTCGAACTGCTCAATCTGTGCATGCCGGCTACACTTACTAGGACACGGCATTATTTAACTACACTTCTGAAGCCTGCCTTTACATCACCAAGCTTCACCGATGTTTCTCTCAGGGCGGCGGATAAATGGGCGGAGACAGCATTTAAGTTGCTTGATGAGCACTATCGCTCGACGAGAGCATCGGCTTTAGCAGTAATTTCCTCTACTGTGGTCACTGAAGAGATTTTGGAGGATTCCATTTCTTTATCCTGTCACTGGGCTCGCAAGCAGCTTAAGCGTAAATTGTCTGACATAACTCTGGACTCTGCTATTTCGATGATTCGTGATTCGCAGCTTATTGGTAACCTTGAGCCCTCAAATGTGCAATTTCAATCCACAAGCGCTTATTGTGCATCTAGCTGCAGTGACACCTCTAGTGTTCGTTCTGCTTCAGCTTACGTTTCGGATACTTCTTCTGATGTCGAGTTGGATTCTTCAACGACTGTACTCCAGAGAGTTGCTGTAGAATCTGAAAATTCTGCATCAAATTCTGCTCCATCCGATATCGATCAGCAAACGGTCTCTTCGTCGCGTGAGGACAGCATTCAAAGTACCTCTCTTTCCATTGCTCCGTTGAGTTTCGAAACCTCGACGAACTCTTCGTCCACCAGTATTCATTCTACTCAGAATGCGAGAGTGCACAGCATCATATTTGGTGATCGCAATGTCGAAGCTTTTTCTTTTCCCGGCTGTCGTGTAATCACTACTAATAATGGACTTATCTCGTCATACCGCAGCTATTCAAACAGGTATCTGACTTCGTCTTCTTACATCACCAAGGTCATCGTTTGCCTTAATCACATTGATTCCCGCAACCGATTCATCACCTTGTCCACGTCTTTGAAAAGCTTTCTAAGTAGGTGCCACGTCCTGTATCGCAACGCCGTGATTTTTGTGATGCTACCTGGCTTCCCGTCGTCACTGACTAATGAGGCCCGCCGGAACCTGCAAGAGTTTTGCGTCTTCATTCGCACGAATAACCCCTCAAGTTGTATTCCTTTGTCGCCTCCTCATCCTTTTGTTTGTGAAGGAAATTCTTGGACATCATCCACGAAAGAAGCAATTTTTTCTAGCTTCACTAGGCATTTAAACTAGATTTTCCGACGCTACCGGCGCATGTTTGAAGCAGTGTCTTTGTTCTATCGTCGAGTGTGACTGTCAGTCCTGACCTACTCACGCTTTTTTCTCGCCCTCCGACCTTCATTGCTTCGCCACGTGTTTGTCAACATACTCAAGTTTTTTTCTTACTTGATCGATTTTGTTCGCAAGCTACAATGGAGCACGTGCAGCATTCGCTTCAATGACCGCCAGACTATATCCAATCGTTTTGGGTTTTGTCGTTCGAATGTTTGGCCTCCGACAAACAGTGTGCCACAATCTGTTCTCGCGATTTCGCAGCGCATTCTATGTGCAGGACGGTCCATCCTTTTTTCCACTCATCCATGCTACTCATCTGACGCAAATCTCAACCTTGGAGAACGTGAGGTGCTAACTTCTCTTGCTCAAGATACTGATGTTGTTGTGAGACCAGCCGACAAAGGTGGCCGATGGGTCATAATGGACTTTCATCGATATTCTGCGGAATGTCTCAGACAACTCAACGACGCCTCATTCTACCGTCCACTGTCTGATTCACCACCTTTGAATACTGAACACCGGGTGAATCAGATCCTTGATCGTTTGCTGAGTGCCTCATTTATCACCAGGAAAGAGCATCGCTTTCTGCAGTCTCCGTTACATCCCAAGCCTCGACGTTTTAACGCACTCCCCAAGATCCATAAGAAGGAATGGATTGATCCTCTAACACCGCCGGGCAGACCTATCATCGCAGACGTTGAAACAGACACGAGCAGAGCTAGTAGTCTGGTGGATTATTTTCTTCAACCACTGGTTTTTTCACTGGACAGCTTCCTTCTTGATTCCCAGCATTTGATTGCAGTACTCCGATCTTGCACTCTTCACTCGGAATCTTTGCTCTGCACGCTAGATGTTAGGTCATTATATACAAACGTGCCAATCATCGAGGGGTTAGAACGTATCAGAAGAGCATTTGCCAATCATTCAGATCCCCGTAGACCTGATGAAGACATTCTACGCATCCTCTCCATCTGCCTCACATCCAATAATTTTAAGTATGGTGATACTTCATGGCTACAAATATCTGGCGTAGCCATGGGCAAGTGCTTTGGTGGAAGTTTCGCTGGTCTTTACCTGGGAGAATGGGAAGAGCTCGGTCTGTTTAGAGCTTAGGTTTAGAGCGCATCAAAAGAGCATTTTCCAATCATCCTGTTGCCTGCAGACGTGATGAAGACATTCTACGCATCCTCTCCATCTGCCTCACATCCAATAATTTTACATATGGTGATACTTCATGGCTACAAATATCTGGCGTAGCCATGGGCAAGTGCTTTGGTGGAAGTTTCGCTGGTCTTTACCTGGGAGAATGGGAAAAGCTCGGTCTGTCTCTTTTCCCCTTACGTCCTCGAGTCTGGCATCGGTTCCAAGACGACATATTTTTTATTTGGGACCATGGTGAGTCATCTCTCAGTGACTTTCTACAAGTTCTTAACCGTCTTGACAATCACATACGAGTTGACTTGACATTTCACAGTGAGCGTGTCAACTTCCTAGACTTAGAGATTTACCGCTCTGATGATGGAGAGATTGGTCACCGCATAGCCACAAAAAGCACTGATTGTTATGTTATGCTACCTCGTCTCTCTCATCATCCACCTCATGTTCACCGTGGCGTTTTATATTCTCATGTATTGAGGTGGGCAACCAGATGCTCCTCCTATGAAGATTTCGACGAGATTTGTCAGCGTGTGTTTCCTCAATGGCGCGCTCAGGGAATTACTCGTTCTTTAATTAGGAGGACTGTGTCTCGGGTTTACCGACTGACTGGACTTCGGCCTCGTTGGACTCCAGGTTTTTTTTTCCAGATGCAGTGGCCTCCGTTGTCGAGCGTGTGCGTTCGCTCATGACACAACCATTTTCTATGACAGCTCAAGAACACGTGTGTTTCCTATCCTTTACCGTCTGTCGTGTTCTTCGACTCACTGTGTTTATGTGATCTCCTGTAGGAATTGTTTCAAACTATATGTTGGCCAAACTTGTAGGCCATTACAGATTCGTGTCAGTGAGCATTTACGTGATATAAGGACTTCTATTGAGACATCTCCTGTCGCTGGCCATTTCTCTGACTCTGCTTGTGGCATTTCAAATTTTTCATTCTTTGCCATTGACAGAACGTTTTCTGAGACGTGTCTGCTTTATAAAGAAGCTAAGTGGATTGGTCGTCTGCGAACATTAATTCCTACTGGTCTGAATCGCAACCGCGGCAAACCGCAGCAATTTGTTAATTTGGTTACGTACAAATCCGATTGTACTGATCGTCTCAATTCTGCAGTGGGCAGCCTCATTTCGCGTGTGCCCTACTTGCCTCAATTACGCCTTTCGTTCAGGACGGATTCGAATCTTGCTTCTGTTTTGCGTTAATGCTACAGCATCTTTTTGATTTTTGTCGGTCTTTATTACTTACCTTGGTTTACCGTCAGTATTGTTCTCTTTTTACTCCATGGTCTATTTTACGCAACTTACCTTGTTTTTGACATGATTCTTGCGTTGTCGCTCGAAATTGTCACATCTCTTTCTTGCCAAGTATTTTTAAGCATTTACAGGCTACTGTAAACCGTAAATAGTACCATGCATTATCTCACCAATTTTAACTGCGCTGCCTTATTGAATCTATGTTGTTAAGATAGCATGCATTGTAAAGCTATTGTGTCCGATATCTTTGTCAACATGTATTGATCTTTTAATTTGCGTACGTGATGCATTTAGCAATGAAATTTTACTTCACTTCCTGTTCTGTCATCTTCGTGTCGCCATTGACAAAGTAAATAAACGAAATCCGGATCTGGCGCACTCTGATCGTTCTGGTCTTTGCATGGGTGGAGATGGGGGCAGAGTGCGTGGCCCGCGGCGACGTCTGCGTCGACGCTTTACATACGAGAATACTACTACTAAATGTGCATGTTCGCTTGTCACAAAAAACTGATAAGAATCTGCGTTGTATTTTGAGATGAGATACTTACCTTCTTTGATGCTTTTTTTGATTTATTTCTTTTTGATTTTTTCTTTATTTTACATGTCAGTCATCATGTAACATTTTAACATACACTGGATACTCACCTGATTATCCTGTTAGCTGTTTAAGCACTGCATTGTATGATTGCATTGCATGATATCTATGTCGCACTTCCTACCGTGCATACGTCAGCCGATTGCATGCAACTCTGTCAGTATCAATCGAGATATCTTTTATTGTCTATTTGGGACCAGCTTTTATTGTCAGTTATTGTGAATCGATTATGTTATTGAAAGTTCTCTTAGCGTACGATACTTAATGTGTAAATTTTGCTTGTAACTTCAGTGCACACCACAGTCGAAGCCTAACAGGCGAAATATTTGGTGCCTATAAAATTTTATTTCTTAGCAACACTGCCTGGTTTTGCGCTATCAGGGGTATGGCGAGCGGCACGCGGAGATCTGCCAGAGATCTTCGCTTTTCCTACCATACTACTACTACTACTACTAATTACATATCATTACTCTACACTCGCGGTCAGAATGTTTGCAACAGTGCACAAAAAATACATCTTCAAAGTACAAAGCAGCCTTTCATTTCTATTTCTATGTGCTTGACTTCTGCTACGCTCTCAAACAAGACGATATAACTAAAACAACATATTTTCATGGCTTCTACAATTTTCAGACTATTCATAAGGTGATTTGGGAACATTGTAAGTCATGCGTAGGTGTACGTGCTAATATTGGTGATTTTCCATGATATGCATGTCTCCTGCTTTTTATTCTCATACTTGTTGTTAGTTCTCTTTCGTCAAAACTGCGTTTTGTTCAAATTAAGCTGACAGTGTTTTCATTGACATTCACACGAAAATAAGTACTGTGATCGGAACGGAGCGGCTTGACATCTTGGATTTGTTCTTTGATTGCTGATAGGATCAATGCTTTTTTTCTTTATCACCATTCATTAAATTGCTATTGTCTGGGCAATGACTGCATGTTGGCGCATGAAGCACGATTGTAGTGACGGCGTGTCCTTGTTCCAATTGTTTGTCAACTCTTTCACTGATCAATGCATCGAAAAGTCTCAACGATAGCACTGAACGTGCAAACACAGCTCAGCAGCGATCACACAACTGCAGCTAGTCGGAACGATTAGTGGTGAACTTTTGTTACTCGTCTAATGACTGAACGTCATGACAGAAAAAGGCTTGAGATCAAGACTCTATATCAGAATATAAGTTTAAGCTTGACTGAAATTGGTCGACGCTTGAATGTTGACAAATCAACTGTCTCTAGAGTTGTCAAACAACTTCGTGAGTCTGGCACATGCGAGACTCAGTACAGCAAACCCATCTTGAATGAACGTGATCATCGTCGAATAAGACTGACTTGTGTGAAAAATCCATGATACTCAGCACATGATATTGTTGAAGAGGTCGATGCGGAATGCTCAGATCGGACAATGAGAAGAGTGCTTAATGAGATTGGATGCAAGGCCCACAAACCTGGACGTAGGCCTTTCATCAATACTTCGCAAATGGAAAATCGGCGTAGATGGGCTCTTCAACATCTCGACTGGACTGTTGACGATTGGAAGAGGGTCATTTTCAGTGACGAGACAATAATTGAAATACGCGATGCTTGCCCCCAATATGTCAGAATTGTGGATGGATACGAACTTGTGGCTGAACACTTCAAGGACTACGAAACATCCAACCAGCGTCATGATATGGGCCTGTTTCGGTTGGAAAGGGATCGGTCGTTGTCATGTTATAGAACGTCGAATGAATTCTGAATACTATATCAACGAAATTGTGGACCGCCGCGTGCAGCAGAAAAAGCGGGAGTGGTTTCCGGGTGGATCCGGCTATTTTCAGCAAGATAACGCTCCTTGCCATGTGAGTCGAAGGAGTATGACTCATTTCGATGAGAGAGGCATACGACTTCTGCCTTGGCCTCCATCATCACCGGATGCGAACCTCATTGAGAACCTCTGGTCACTGGTAAAACGAAGGCTAAAGTCGTCGAGATGTTCGTCGAAGTCGGTTTTAATAGCAGCCTTTATTCAAGTGTGGAACTACGATGAAGAAATTCAGCAAATGTGTAGGAAATTGATTCAATCGATGCCTGACAGAATTGAAGCACTTGCGTCGAAGGGTGGTTCTACTCGATTGACTTTCAGAATCAAAAAATACATATTTTTGAATTGGAAGAGTTGTTCTTGCATATAAATGACTTTAAAATAATAGGAACACTGAGTAGAGGTAGGTGGGCACGACATATTCTAATAATAATAAGACAGAAATTCCAAATTACATACTGTGTTGCAAACTTCCTGTCCGCGAGTGTATGTCACGCGTTGTCATGACAGCGGCACCTTTGCGATGGCGGCATCCAGTGGCTGACAATAGAAGGTGCCGGTAGATTGCTAGATTGTCCACGCTTATTATCATTAAAAAATTATAATAATACTTATTTTATCGTTTATAAAAGCATCTTGATAAAATGGCTTTCAGTAGATCGCCCTGCAATAAGAACCTACAACTGCTGCATGTTTCATGCCTTACAGATCCAGCAATCAGCGCATAGTCAAGCGTCTCAAATTGCCATTAACAATCCACTGTTGTCCATTCTAGTCTCACTAATTTAAACAAAGCAGAATTCGAATTTGTATAATTTGTTTACCAGCTGAATGTTTACAAAAAGATTTCCTGAATTGCATTCATCCATGACACAGATGGAAATTGCTCTCTCTACTACGATTTCATCAATTTCTTAGAAATGATGCTATTTTTAAATCAAGGAAGCACCACATTCACTTATTGCTCATTGCAGCTGTTACTGGATTCATAGTTGATCACTCAAAGAAGAATACTCAGCCGCACTTAATTTTCAAAGTTTTAAGCCTACTTTACACTGCAAACCGTTGACTGACAATTGACAGACATTTATCCTACAAAATTTATTTTGTCGGTCATTGTTAGTTCTTGTAGGATGATTGCCACTGAACACCTAAAATATCTGACAAAAAGCGACAAAATGGCTAGCAATGAATTATAGATTAAATTTTATCAAAACTGTAGGTAATTGATTAAATTATCTCAAAATAAATCATGGTTTTGCCACACAATAATACAGATTGCCCAAAAGTCAAGCAATCACTAATCGAAAAAATCAATCAATATTCAACAGTTGTTGTTTAGTTAATTTGCATACAAAGCATCTGTTTCGACGCCGGTGTAGAACCTACAAATTCGTCAGATATCGCAGGATATTGGAGGTGACAATCGTCGGTTGATTTTGTCAGCTATTTTGTGGAATAATTGTCGGTCTACGGTTTACAGTGCGGCAATAGCTATAGTTGCAGCAGACGAGTGACACGCCCGTCACGTGATTAAAACGCAGCATGACATAGCTATGAAACAGAACTGCATGTGCAGCTCTTACATTGCGAAACAAGACAGCAAGTCAGTTACTGCACTGTCCAGCCAGAGTGAGTCATGGAACAAAAAATAGTGAAAATTAACCAATCAGATGACCCTATCATTGCAGCAGGCTGCAAAGAAATAGACTTTGTTCTAATCGCTGAACTGCCACTGCAGCACTGACGTCATGTCCTGTGTCAGAAGAAATTACGATAAACGTCATAACACTAGGTGACATGCCACGCGTAATTACGGAACACCCCAAACATCCGTGGCTAAGGACATTCTATTCTTCTACGCGCGTACATACGCGCTGCACTAAGAGTCAGAAATCACTTGATCTGATGGTGTTAAAACATGGGGAATGTTTATGAATATGCGCGGGCAGGCGTTCTTTTATGAACATTATTTATCATATAAACGTGAAAACCATTTATGAACAATAACAAAATTTCCCCTCTGAAAAATATAGGCAAGTAAATTCTTCTAGAAACTCTCCACGTTTAACGTCTTCTTTTCACAGTTTTGCGATGGTTGGACGCCGTATAATGCTGGTCACCTTGATGGCATTGTGGACTGATGTTGTGAAGATTGAGCTTTCGCACATCCTCCTTGATGTTATCAAGCCATCTCTTCATGGGGCGACCTCGTAGGTTCTGTCCAGGCACTTCAAAAGACGATCTTCTTTGGCCACGACTCCTCACTCATTTAGCCTTTCATTGAGGCTTAAGCGACAATTTAAATATCTTAATCAGTTCAAATCTTTCAGAAATATGAGTGCAAACTTAGTGAAGTCATCTAGTAGTCACAAGCCTCGAGATCTCAGCACTACACCGCATCTTCAGCTTGAAAGAGTGGAGAAATTGAATAACATGGAAACTATGAGTCAACTTGCAAAAATTTCAACTGCCTTTCTCTTGGAGCAGATGAGAATAAGGTCCAGTTCCTGTTCAAGTGATAAGCCATTTTGAAGAATTGGCGCACAAGATATCGCATTATGATTATCGCAAGATATCTCAACAGATGTAATTATCACGAACCTCATCTGTCGTGGGCAGGGTCGAACCAGCGACCTTGGAGCTACAGGACGTGCAGGCATCCCTCTAACCACAAGGCCACCGAACCATTTGTTGAGAGCGTGAATTTTCCAGGACTGATAGTAGAGAGTGTCGCTATCCTTGGTAATTTCAGGCCGCGTTAGCCGGTCGAGGACTGAGTTCGATTCCCAGATTTATGGTGGTGCCAGGAAAAAGGCGCATAGAAATATCGTTCCAACCTCGTGAAAGCCAGATACAATGAATTTTGAAATCCAGTCTCCGAGTTGCTATTGTTATGATCATAGTAGATGAAAGTGTGTAATCATTCAAATTAGTAAGGAAGGAATTCAGACTGTCGAGAGACATTCTCATCGACATCAAACAACGATTTTGTGTCTGACCCTGTGTATCCTGTTCTGTCTCAGCAAAATTTAACACGTTGTTAATTCATGTTAGTTCCTCTACCATCTGATTCAAATTCAAAATTGTTCTCAGATTTTTCTGTGACATTTGAAAAAACGACATTCTCACGTATCCTTGTATGTGAGAGCTTGAAATTAAAGAGAAAAGATCAAACAAAGTGGATTTAAAGAAATACAAGTGAAAAGAAAACTGAAATGAGCAAACATGAAAACAAAGCTTTATCATCGTGCCTAATTACTGCTCATAGCTTGCGGTTCGAAATGGCAATAATTCTCTGATTAAATATTTCCAACTCAGCAATGTAAAAGTAAGTATAGTTTTTGGGTCTGTAATGTTGAACATAAATATAGCACGAAATAGGTCCTATCTTCCAAATCAGTTGAATCACAGTATTAGGCGGGACGTCGCTTCTTCTGTTTGACTGGAAAGGAAGCATGGGAACATGTAGCGCTAATGAAATGGCACAATCTGCTGACATAGCACCACAGAAATCGAACAATGAGGAGCCAGTTCAACATTCAACACGACAAACTGTGCGAAGTTTCAGTGGCTGTTATCAACCGGATCACACAGCAAAGAGACACAGTCAATGTCAAGTTCTACAGAGAAGTTTAAGAACGCTTTTTCGTGCGCCTGCTGACTTTTTTTGATATCGGAATGAATTTGAATCGGAAGGGCCAACATGATCGAGAAAGCTTTTGAGCAATGATCTGAATTCTACGAATCTGAAGGAATCGTGGCGATCGGAGCATTTTGAAGAAATTCACAGCAATCCGCAAGCGGCGCACGACTATTTTTCCTATCTCTGTAAGGCATTGAAAAATTCTTTCTGCCCACTTAGTAAGTTCCATCGTTTTGAATCAGTCTGCACCTCCAGCAAAGTGACACGTTTAAACAATCTAATTCTGCAAGTTCAATAGTTCTTTTCAAACTTCTTTCACATTTTTCTAATTTCCGGTAACGTGTACGAACATACAAGGTCAACAATCTTCAGTCGGTATGAGAAAGCAAAGCAAAGCCATGCCATTGTTTGTTTGTCACCGTGCAGCTGCACACTCGATCGACTAGACTTTGTTTTGAATTTTCGCTCACTTTGCATGGTCGTCGTTTGCTTTAGCGGAAGTGAGAAAGATGTTGAAAAAGTCTAAAAAAAGAACCATTAATCTTTCTTGAGTTAAACTTACATATTCTTACTCCTTACATCGAAATGATTCTGAAGATATCAAACACTGACATTTTGATGGAAAAATTGGGAATATGACATTTTCAGTCACAAGAGCAACGATTTTGTGATGACTTTGCGATATCATTGCTGCTTTTCTAGTCTACTGACTTCGATGAGCAGTGTATTACAAGAAAGCTAAAAAAATGCTCGTTCGCCCCGTGACGATCACGACACATGTAAATTGAGAGGTGTTCATGTTTTGACCTCTCCTACGCAGACAGGTTTTTCGAATGATGTGCTTGCATCAATCATGTGACTGAAAGACATGAGAATCGATTGAATTTCGTCGCAATTTAGGTGGTTCGTCTTTATAATCAGCTCAGTAGAATGGAAAAGGCCTCAGCCACACTGCGAGCTTTTCCAAGCGTTTCGCAGCAAAGATGTGGTCATCACTACAGCAGTGGACTGCCACACAGCGAACAAAGCAAATCAGAGCGATTTATAACTTACAGCAGCTCGTGTTTGCTTTGTTTTCAGTGTGGCTGAGGTCTAAAGATTGTGGCGCAAAGTTGATGCATGAAACACCAATGAAAAGCTTGGAATTACGTTTTGTTTTGAAATTACAAATACAACCAACCTCGCTTGGTGTGCCTCTCTAGTTCAGGAAGTACTTGAACGTGATGGAGAGGGAGGAGATACCCATCAGTGGCCCTCGTTTATGCGGAAGACACGTTTCATTGCCACAGTCATCTACTTCTGCACAATCATTGCCCTATCAATACGTAAATCATGACGGAGCTACATGTAGCAATCAAGCTCGGCTTTACTCTCATAGCTTGAGGTTTTCTGCAATTCTTTTAAAGAATAATAGAGGACCGTTTAACAGAAGGCGCAGAGAAAAGTTAATCCACTGATATGTTTCTAAATCTAGGATAGCTATGATGAAGCAATTGACATAGCCATGAAACTAGGAAGATAAGGTTGTTTGTGTTCACTTGTACTCAATTTGTTTCATATCTATAGCTTAGCAATAGAAATACATTGTTTATCTGAAGTTGAATAGAATAGAAATTGGCTCAGGGTCGCGGCACATTGGCGGGAAGTAAGTTGGAGCATGAACCACCAATGAAAAGCCTACAATTGCACATGTGACTGATTCTAACCCAATTATACAGCCACTGACAAGTGAATCTAAGTGAAAATGCGTGCGATTTTTGTGACACCAGTGTGTATTGCATGAAGCTTCGCCTTCATTCTAGAGGTTTTATTGTTTTCAATTTCTATGATTTTAACACATCTTATCCATGATGACAGGGTGCACTGAGAAAACAGCAGAATTCTATGTGGGGAGGGTTTCCGGACTTATTCTTACAATTTTCCACATTGATGTATGGATACTGTTTGGATATACAGCACATTTGAGAAATTAGAAGCCGCCGAATAGCTATCAAGTGCAATCTCTATGGCTTCATACATTGATCAAATGGTGCACGCTTGATAGTTTCCTCTGTATTAAAGAAATTACATTTTGAAGGTCTTCAGAGCAACGTTATTTGATTGTCAAAGCAAAAAAGGTCGGCAGAAATTGATTGGCAAATGAACTGATTGAAGTATATTCTAGGATAAATCATATTTCTCGAATAATCCAATTCGACATGCTTAACTGAACGTTGTAAAACAAGAGGTTAAGAGAAAGTTCAAAATTCTCATTCAAATCATGTTTCAACACGTGTCTATAATTCAGGAGATGTTTTTGTTCACTTTCATTCCAAATTCTTCAATTTAGATGAGTTCCTGGGTGTTCTCTTTTATTTGAAAAGCTGCCATGAAATAGAACAAGATAATGCACAGGTATTTGAATTATGAAGTTTAGACTGACAAAATAAAAAGGAAAATGCAAAAATATTGTCCCCACGAGTACTTATGATCTTGGTCAACACTGAAACAAAACAGTGAAATTCAACCATATAGGTAGAGTGTCGACTGAAACAAGTATCTATATACAGTGAAAATTTTTATATCAAAAGATTTAGTTTTTTTGCGGAGATTGCGTTCCCATGGTCCAAAAAATTATTTGAGCAGTTTTAAAAAAGTAAAAATTTTGCCAATTTATATAGTATCCGGGATGACGCCTCTATATAAGTAGCATGGAACAAGTTGGATTTCAAAAGGAATGAAATTTGTAAATAAGCATCCTAACTAAGCAGAAATTAAGTTGATTATCAAGGGAATATCATGATCCATATTATAGTGGAAGTCTTAATGAAATAGTAACGATATTATTCGTACTTTCTTCAATGAAATTTTTTATTTCAATTTTCAGTGGCATGATTTCATGATTCACTGTATTCATGTTTCATTTCTTGAATCTGAATAGTGATGTTGACCCATTTGCATCTTTCAAAGTTGATTGAAATCATCGTCTTTGATCATGTGATTTTGCTCTGCCAGTGGCAGGTTGCCTGTGATATGATCACGCTTAAGAAAATGCTCTTGAGGTTGAGCAAGAAAGTAATAGGAACCCATCGAATTGCTAATTTAACAAACATTAAATCTCCAAGACTGTCATGACACTGTGAATCTGTAAAATACCATCATTCCTTCTGCATTTCAATCATGATCACTCAATTCCGTGGCATTGAAACTATAAAACTGCAAAAATTTGTATATCTCACATTTGGTAACAATTACCAACAATATCCCCCTCGAGTTCATTTAATAAAATCGAGAGTTAACACTCTACCTAATATACCTACCCTATGAATTCAACTAACAGGTGAATTTAAAATTTAGATTTTTTTATTTCTTTTTGCAGAAAGGTCGAATTAAAATGTAGAAATGAATATCATCATCGTTGTAAGCCGATGGTCCTACTTGAATTGCCTGTAGTCTTCTGAGTCATGACATTAGGATTATAAGCTAGTTTTTGAAAAAATTAGCCTATTCTGCAACTAAGAGCAATTTACTGATGTTAAAGGCAATGCATTGCTTCGCAAAAGAAAAACACTAATTACAACTGAACATATAAGGACGGATTGCGAGATCTGCTCTGACATCATGGAGTGAACTGTCCTCCTATACAATAGAATGAATAATTCATAAAAAATAGTCAGCGTTGTCATCATTTGCAGACGTTGAGAGCGGCAGATAATGTCGTGTTAAGGGTTTTTGGAATGTTTTTTTTATATGTTTAGGGTTTTGTTATATTTTCATTACAGCATTTTGCATCCTTTCTCATTGAATGATCTTTTAAGTGCGTCGGCAACCTCAAAGGCTGGTTTGATGTGTGAGATAAAGCACCGAATTGTCGGTCACATGCTGTTCACAGGCTGTGAATAGTTGTGACTCTGTTTTCTGTTGCCCAGGTTGTTGCTTTGAAACATTCGGTCAGTTTCTATAGAATTTTTTGAGAGGGGTTCAAATATAATGAATTCTGAATTGTCTTGACTATTTGTCATTCAACTTAATTTTTACTTCGATTTTCCATTTATTTCTGAGAAAGTGGATAAGCAACTACAAAATGTTTTTTGTTGAGAAAATTTGAAAGTAAAGTTAACAAGAAGGTCAAAAACTCTTAGAAGTGCATTGAAATAGCTTAAAATAAACCAAGATTGTCATTTAAGAAATTACCCGATTAACAACAACAAAATCTGCAGTCAAAAATGTGAATTTTATCAGCTGAGTTGTGACACGCTCTGAGCCAGCAACTCCTAAATCACAAACTTAAGCAAGACACTATTCGTAACTATTAAAAAAATCCTAAAGCAAAGCGTTTTAGTAGCCTGGCGCAATAGGATTATTGTTCTCTTTAGTATGTCAACATTCTATTTCACGCAACCTCCTAAAATTCTAGTGTGTGGAGCTTTAGGATGCAGGTTTCTTCGATTTTAGGAGGTGAAAGTTTGCATTTAAGTGTGATAACTTCTGCATCGGAAGCATTGTAAGACCGTGCACATTACACGTCCGTTGCCGTGAGCATAAAACAGACAACAAGTCTTCCATCCACAGAATTAAATATTTTGTTTATCTGCTTCGGTTTGCTAGAAGTGTGATTAATACGAAATTGCCGGCACATCGAACAACCTATTAGGTGGGCAAAAAGGAATTCCTAATACCTTACAGAGATAGGAAAAAAGTCGTGCGTGGCTTGCGGATTAATGTGAGTTCCAGAAAAGTGCTTCGATTGCCTTAATTCCTTCAGATTCGAAGAATTCAGATCATTGCGCACAAGTTTTCTCCATAATGTTGGCCCTTCCGATCATTATTAAAATAAGTAGCAGGCGTACGAAAATTAGCTCACTTGATGTTTTCGCATTCTCTCCTCGGCATTGCTCACTGTATAGTGCATACATTGAATTGAAGCCAGGCATCGATGTGTGTTTTGGTGTGTGATATAACAAAGTGATAAAAAGTGATATCACAGCAAGCACGCATCTCTCACTAGCTCTGGTCCCTCTGCTGACAGCTTATTGTTTGCCATTTCCAATAGCAAGCGATACACGAATTATCCATTCGAGAAGGAGCAAGTTGACTAATTCTGTGATGTGCCATTTCGATATTATGGCTAGATATGATTCTTCCTTTCTAGGAAACCGAAGCGCGCGCAGATGAATCTAATTCTGTGCTTCCATCTATAATCATCTTTAGAAATGCCACAACCATTCTTTCCCACAATGGTGATCCATCAAACCTAAGACTTCGGGAAGCATATTATATTAGAAAAATGAAACCCACGATCAACAACAAAATCAAGCTCAACAATTATGCAGATTTTGATTAAAAGAAATTTCTATAATTAAAAGTCATAAGAAACATGCCAATGTGTATGTAATATTATGACGGTATAATATTTCTAATTCACACCTCATATATCTTGACAACTTTCAACTCTGTGCTAATTACACAACATTCTTCCAATCATTTTATAGCTATTTCATGCTTATATGTGCATGTATTTGTAACTCGAGCCTTTTGTATTACTAATCCATTACTATGTTATATGCTTTCCCATCTAGTCAGGTCATCATTAAGATGCTATTGGCACTATGTAACCCAGTACTACCTGTACCAAACCCCATCCCCCTTTTGTATTCAGTCTATATGCCAGAAATTCATTGTGAAAAAATAACGAAGGAGAAAATAAAACCGCCATCATTCAATATTGGTTCTTTCCAATAAATTACATTCAAAATATAATAAATTTCAATTCTTTTCTCATTTTAACAAAATGCTCGTCCTGTTCAACTTCTCAATAATCTCTGTGAGGAATTCAAAGATCGCATGCGGTCAATCGATGCCAATGACAGCTGACTGAATGAAATCTCATGCATCACTAGCCTCAGATGCCCTTTAGGGTGAATTTTCCAACTCTCCTCTCTCAAGGCTAAACTACTGCAACAAATTGACTTTTTTCCATTGAGATCTACAAAGTTAGAATGAGTTTTCTGCCATCGGAGTCTGTCATAGAAAATGCAATATTGGCCTCCTGCAAAGAAGAACTCAATTTAGGCTCCCACAGTTACAAATAGAACTTAAAAGTGCACAAGTATTCAGATACGGTGCAGTAGAAACTTCGCCTTGACACTGTTTGCAGTGATCTCCCGAGATTACAGTGGAATTGAATTTAGACGTAGAGACATAGCTTTATGATTTAAACACACATTTCAGCCATTCGAAAAGAGAACGCGGCCGATAATGAAAATTGAGTCTCTAAATGATACAAAGAGGAACGCATAGGGAGGACGGATCGAGAAGTCGAATGCAATGCATACAGATGCCACGCAACATTAAGCGCGCCCTCGTTGAAGCATTGCCTTAGTGGGGAATTCACGCGTTCAACAGATGGTCCGATGGCCTTGCGGATAGAGGGTGTGCTTTGCATGTCCTCTAGCTCCAACGTCGCTGGTTCGTCCCAGACTGGCTACATTTGCTGAGATATGATGCCGGAATAATGAAATGTTGCACCAAGAGCGATTACACGAGCGTGAGGGGAACCCTGGATGTAACAGATACAAAGGCGCTAGTCGTAGAGTTCATTTGAATTCGTTGTGTTCTGTCGCGCAGGTAGTCACAGCACCAAACAACAAATTCATCCGGTAGAATGACCTGGTTCAAGGAAGCATAGAGATGACTATGATGCATGCAGTCAAATGCCTTTTCCCATAAAAATGTCGCAATAAAAAAGAGCAGCGAAATATACGTGAAAAGCTGCTCAATTAAAGTCAAATTGACTAGGATTGATGAAAATATTTAGCCAAAATCTTCTTGAAAAATTGTTTCCTGTTAGCTTCTTACTAGTTAATTAGCATTCAATTAAGTACTAAAAAGTAGAATTTCAATTAGTAATGCCTTTGAAGTTAGATGCGTCCGGACTTAAATGCAAGTATCCATGCTTTAAGTGCAAGTATAGAACTTATATTTTTCTGATAAAATTGGAAATTGCACTTATTTTTCAGTCATGGAATCCTTCACAAATGAGTTGGATATCCATGGAAAGCATGAATTGAACTGATAATTTGAATGTTTCGACGCATAAAAATTAGCTACAACATTGGAATTATATTTCGTCTGTCTGGCTATGTCTGAAGTCTTGCTGTTCTCACATGTCGCACTATTTTAAGTCGAGGAGCATTTTGCATTGACTCAATTTAGGTTCAAAAATGCCGCTGACGTAATTCATACATTTCTGTTAGAAATGAATAGAAATACGACAAAATTAAGAAAAAGAATAATGCGCAATTAAATGTACTTGTTTCATTTTGCAAATCTGCGTAAAATCTTACGAAGTATGCTTCAGTACATGCTAATTCGTTCAACTAAATTGAGAGAAAGTAAAACTGCTGAAATTCCAATTAGTACTAATATCATTCAAATTCTTGTCTTTTGATGATTAAAACAATGAAACGACTGACCTCTAAGTGCACAGCAGCGCCGTATGTAGGCGTTTACCGAAGTATGTCTGTGACAGTCCGCTGAAACAGTAAACGTCTAGGACAATACAACACTAAGACTATCAGAATAGACAATTCGTATTTGAAGACGTTACAGAGTTTCTTTTGTGACAAAAGTCAAAGTAGGGTAGATGCAGATAGTTGAGAAGCGCAGTAGAAAGATGAGCGAGTTGATCAAAGACAATTACTAATGACGGGAGACGACGTACGAATCAAGTGTAGTAAGTGTGAATTGAAAGAGTTCAGAGTCGATCTCAAGAACAAGATATGCAAATCATTAGGATATAGAAATAAATAAAACTTTGGCAAATTCTCAATGACATCAAAGAAAAGGATGAATGACATCACTTACATGCCTTTCTACATGGCAGATCTCAATAATAGCAGTTCTTACAATATGCTGAACTCACAAATTTGAATGTGTGTGTATTCATTTAAGTAATAAACAAGCTGCTGGAGAAAACTTAGCTGAAACTAGGGAGGGGAGGGATTCGACCGAGGAAATGTACCATGGGCACAGAAGTACGATTTGTCGTGGACATACGTTGTCATGACAATGGCGGCTTCGAGTGATTGACAGGCTTATCCACAGAATTAGATTGTTTGACCGCATCACTTTGCTAGAAGTACAAACTGATTCAAAACGATGGCATATGCAGGAGCTTACTACGTAGGCAAAAAGACATTTTCAATGCCTTGCAGAGATAGGAAAAATAGTCGTGCGCCGCTTGCGGATTGCTGTGAATTCCTTCAAAATGCTCCCATCGCCACGATTCATTAAGACTCGAAGACTTCAGATCATTGCGCAGTACTCGATAATGTTGGGCCCTCAGATCATTATTTAAAACTGCTAGCAGGCGCACGAAAAAGCGTTCTTAAACTTCTCTGTAGAACTTGACATCGTCTGTGTCTCTTTGCTGTGTGATCCGGTTGCTAGCAGTCACTGAAACTTCGCACAATTTGGCGTGTTTAATGTTGAACTGGCTGCTCATTGTTCGATTGCTATGGTATTATGTCAGCAGATTGTGCCATTTCATTAACGTTACATGTTCCAATGCTTCATTTCCAGTCACACAGATGAGGGGACTATCTGCCTAATTCTGTGGGTATATCAGTGTTCTTTGTAAATACTGACGGGTTATCACAATTTCTCTATATATAGGACTATAAAAACATAAAACAACTTACAATAAATCACCTTACGGCAAGAATCGGCAAATGTTGCATGTCTCAGCAATTTGATTCTTCTAAAGATCGGGAAACATTGATCTAGATTAGTGCCAAAGTGATTGGCTGAATTCAAATAAAGCGAAAAGTCAGATTTCTATGTCATCTAGTACATCCAAAATATATGTTGAATTTCAAATCTTTTGAAAATATTTTACTACTTATCAAAATACATCTGAACATCTGAAGTTACTGAAAGCTGCAGAATGCAACGGAGCGGCTACTTTTCGGTACCGTGCGGCATACGCACGGTTCATGAAGGGAATGAACAGGATTTCTACAATTAGGCATGAATTTACAGACTTGACAATTACGGGATCTTGACTCCTGACGATCAGAATGCTCACCTTGCTCTCCTTGGCCGGGCTCGATCCTGTTTCAGCCTGCCGGATGATCGGGTAGCACAGGGTGGCCCCTCAGTCTGTTGCTTTCACATGGTTCGGTCGGAGGCCATGTCTTCGGTTAGCGATCTGACCTTCATTCCACTCTTTATCACAGTTCTCCAACTTGTTCTCGGTCTTCCCTTTCTTCTGTCGACAGGTTCTTGCTTCCATGCTGTTTTGCAGACGTTATCCTCTGCTCTTCTGAGCAGATGTCCGAACCATCGGCGAGTCTCAATTTCTTTGCTTATTGGGGGTACTTTAAGCATACGACGGATGTTATCGTTTCTTATTCTATCCTTCTTTGTCTTCCCCATCTCTGATACCTCTGTCATCTCTGCTGACCTGTAAGGTCAGCTTTCTTCGGGGCCCGAAGACGATCAGAATACTTTGAAGGAATTCACTACAATCCACATGTGAGGTGCATCTACTTGGTGGATTCGATAGAAGTAGATTGTTTATTTGCAGATGACTGGAATGGAAATTGACTCAAGGTCGCGGCACAGTCGGGGGAACTAAGTTGGGGCATGAACCGCCAATGAAAAGCCTAGAATTACACAGTGACTGATTCTAACCCAGTGATTCAGCCGTTGACATGTGTGTCTACGTGGCTACGTAGAAACAAGTGCGATTTTGCGTCATCATTGTGTTCTGCATGAAGCCTTACTTCAACCTTACAGATTTCATTGTTGTTATCAATGTCTATGATACCATCGTTTTGCAGTTGATTGCATTTTTTGACATATCGACCCGTTTAAACAGAACACCTCCTTGTCGCATGCCTTCTTAGGAAGCAGTTAAAAAAGTACAGAGAAAACATCTGAAACATTTTGTTATGCATTGTATCCCATGATACGTGGACCCATTTAGATAAAACAATGACAGACTGCATCTGTCGCTTCTCATGTGATTCTACAGTCCGTTTCATAAAAAGTGGATCATCATAAAATTTGACTAAATAAAGCATAAGTATGATACAGAAAGCATTTTTCATGTTATTTCATGTCCCTAATATATTTAAATGTCCTTATATAATCTGATAAGCTATGATACAGTAACGGTTCTTAAGAAGCTAATGTTTTGTGGCCCTACCCTTATTGTCAATGACATTACCAATTCGTCTAGGCATTGTTTCGATGATATCGTTGATTTTTGACTGATCTAACTTTCTCCACTCTCTTTTTAACAGTGACGCAAGTTGTGATACGCCATCTGTAGGTAGCAGTGAACGACGAACGTTACGTTTTAGAATACTCCATACATTTTCTATGGGATTCAGATCAGGAGAACGAGCTGGCCAAGATAATGTCCTAAGCCCTAATTGAGACTTGGATAAGTTGACTCTACTACTCCTGTGACACGTAGCATTATCATACATAAATAACCAAGTCGATGGATCATCAAGTTCATCTGTCATTTGGCCAATGTTCATTCGTAAAACATTCACATGGCGTTCAGAATTCATGGTTCCTTGCTGTATGTGAAGTTCAGAGCGGCCATTGGTCCAAATGCCAGCCCAAATCAGTAGCGTCGCACCACCTTGTTCCCGGGGACGATGTAAATGTCTCGGAATTTCCTGATCAGATTTTATCCATAATCTCTATCGACCATCACTATCCTTCAGACGGACTGATGCCTCATTACACCAGACAACCCGATCCCATTGATTTCGCCATTGACAGTGACTCATTGCCCATCTGAGACGTCTTTTTGTATGCTGATCTGATAATTCGATCTGAGAGGGCCTCTTACAGCTCTTGAAATTCGACTCAATAAGTCTTCTACGAATAGTGGACTTAGAAATAGATGAGTCTAGTGCAGCCATCTCAGTTAACGAGAGACTTGGATCAACTTTAACAAATCTCAAAATTAGGCGGTCTCTACGTTTGGATGTTTTGCGTGGACGGCCATTTGTTCATTGTGGACGTTATTGTTCATTTGTGCTTTGTATTGTTTTCAACCGGTAAGAGATAGATTTCTAGCTGAAAGCAATCAGGACTGCTGCCAACACCACCGCAACGAAGTCAGGAAGCTATGGAACATGAAGTCCAGTTAATCACATGTAGCAGTTGCATTATTGTTGATGAATAATGGTGCTATACTGGCCCTGATTGACCGATTTTCTTTATTTTTGTTTTGCTTGATAGCTTTTGGCTTGTAGAACAACATATTACATAACAAAGGAAACAAATGTAATTTTATAAGAGTGAGGTATGATTTTGTGTAACATTGCTAAATGAAGATCAAATTATCTACTACTTTTTTATCTATAAAAGGAAAACAACTCAATATTCATGCTTGAAATTCCCAACAATGATATTAGTAAGCACAACTGATATATCTTCCAAATTTCAGAGAAATTCGTTCAAGTTTGGCGGAGTTAGACAAAGTTGAAGTTAAGGCGATGTTTAAGGGTGATCCATTTTTTATGAAACAATCTGTATTTCTTTCTTTTTCTTTGACTGATTGCAACATTTTCGATGACATAATTTGGTGCAAAGGACGAAATTATGACGCAAGGGAGAGTCAAGTAATCATTAGTGTGTTTCATGTCCAAATATAAATTACAAATGAAATGAAAACAGATGTTGGTGATAAAGACGAAATGCTGTCAAAAGCACTTGTTGACAGCAAGCCAAGTAACATTTTTCAATATCAAAAGACTCAATCAAAGGGAGGAATTACATGGAACGCTTCGGATGACAAAAACTGTGTAATTATTGTATAAAATAGTCAATTACGCAACTAGATGTGATTGGTCCTTTATAGCACTCCACGAGTTAGATATCTTATATGCCCGAGCCCGTGGGGTGAGGGCCACTTAAATGTAACGAGTTCGAATGCTATCATGAAGCAATCTCATTCACGAGCTGAGTAGAGAATTTTATTTGACGACGTGCTATGATGATCAAGGACTGGTTGTGATTTAAACGTCTATGATTATCAAAAGTATTTGAATAGAAATTTAGCCTGATCAATCGTGAAAATATCTATTCACAGATCTAGTCTATACTAAAGCAGGACAAGAGCACTCATAATTGGCATAGATTACGCTCCTTCCACTGCATTGGAGTAAATATGATCTCCCGCGGGGGTAATAATCTGCTTTACATGTCTAATAAAGAGATAGAGTATCTACAAATCATGCAAGGAGACGACTAAATTTCTTTATCAAACGCACTATTGATTCCTAAACCCACCTAGAACTTCGCATAAGTATCGTTTAGTTATCTATTACTATCAAAACGTGCGTATTTCAGACCATTCTTAGATGATGGCTAAAATCTGATTCAAAGTCATCAATATTGCAGATTCAAGATGTGCAATTAGCAAGTTAGTGAAATTTCGACAGGCATTCATTAAATATCATTTTTGAACACACTACTGACAAATCGGCTAAGTTAGTGCGCCTGCACTAATTCATAGATACTGCTTTTTGCGAACGCAATGTAAATAGAATGAGTTGCATCCTCAGTTGAAAAATGGGAACAGACCTGAATAGCTGCCATTTCACACAACATCAGGAATCATCAGCAGGCCTAGTTCATACCGGTATTTCTCAACATCGACATAAGTCCCTATTTACAGTTACAGCCATACCCGGGTAAATTTAAGCTTTGCAATTGGCAATCTTGTGAAATTTCGACGGCATTCATTTTACATTCACGTCTGTTTCCATTTTGCCTGGAATTCATCTGAATCGGCCTGTCCCGGGTCGGGCCTGAGTTTTCAAGCTCATGTATAAGTCTGTGAATTGAAAGTGTGATTCGTTGAGCACTTCTTGATCTACAAGTTATGTGATTGGCGCTGCAAATGCACCACCTCTGTTACAGTGAAATAATCTAATGTAATATGATTACTACTGTGCCAACATCAATGCAAGGTACATGTACATGCACATGTTTACTATCTTCGTAAAACCGCTGGAAAAATCGGCCATCCAACAAAACGCCAACTTCACACCAACAATTTTTCACCACAGGGAAGTTTCTGTTGAGTATCACCTTTAGACTACAACGATGATGCAATTTGAACATTGACGGTAGAGTTCTACGATGTTCCATTATAACTCGTCATTGTAAATTGTAGCCAACTTATCTAAAAAAAGCGTTTTTCGTGCTTATTACCGAATTGCAACTTCCAATTCAACTTTGACTTCAATTCGTGAAATTAATTCAAATTGATCAGAAGTTTGTGTTGCTTTAAAGCTCTTTCCTAGATATTGAGTTTAACTCTGACTTTACAATGAACTGTCTAATGAATTTCGAGATTTTTATCTGATGCGCTATGACTTAGATTTTGCCAGAGGCAATACTTGAGACACATTTATCACGAGAAAGTAGAGGAGATAAGGCTGTCATTACAAGGTGGTCACCGTTGGTCATTTGCAGCTGTTAAGCCAAGAGTATTCTTGTCTGGAGAGAAAATCGCGGCAATCAGCAATTTTAGTTAACTAGAATATGCACTAAAAGCACGTTAGAACAGTGAGATCGCTGTGACATAAAAATAAAAGTGTTGCACGAATAAAAATGAAACTTCAGATAAGCCGGTGCTGTGGCCTTGCGGTAGAGCCTTGTGGTACGTCCGGGAGACGTTGGTTCAAACCTTATTCGGGTCAAATCTAAGACTTTTTAAGACTTTTATACTCTGCATTCTTGCTAAACATTCAGCACAAAAAGAAGGAGAATGGGATAAAGACAAAAGGAAGAACCTAATGTGATTGTGAGCACGAAGCTTATTTAATGTGTTAAAGCCAAAAAGGTCATGTGTAAATTCCGTATAAATTTTCATCGCTATTACTTGTTCAGATAAAAATTTGCAGATCATACAAAGGACACAATATCATACTTCCAGAAAATTTCAGAAAAGGAATTCAAGAAGATGTAATCAGAAAGGCAGGCTTCTGTGTTCACTGCACTTTTTCTTTTTCATAACATCAATGCTAATGCCCAACACCGCACTAAATTTCTAGAAGAGTAGGGTTAATGCTACTATTGTCATTTCTATGATAGAGTTTATTTGAGCTATGCAATTGGTATATTAATTTGATATTTTGAGGTTTCATTTAGGCTACCTGTCACAAAAATCATAGGGCAAAAATCGTCCTACCAAATGTCAGTGACAAAATGTGAAAAGATTGGCGATAATTAACATTCTGCAATGTAATTTTCTATCACCGTCTCTGGACAATTTTAGTAGCTATTTTTGCTCCTGTAAGGGATGCGCTATTAGCTCAGGTATTTCGCTTAACCTGCCGGTATCAGCCAAAGGAGGAAACTTTTCCTCGACCAAACGTTTCACCTTTTTGTCACACCACGATTTTCAGTAAATCAGTAAATAGGAAGTTGCCTCTATTGCTGAGAGATGCAAACTATGGCTGGAGATGATTCCAGATAGCGGATAAAATGGCAGATTTTCAAGCATATTCTCATATTTCAACTGAGGATGTAACTCAACATATATTTGAGTCGGTTTGGTCGACAGCACATGCTTTGTATTCTTTACATTTTCAACTCTGCTAAGATTCGAAATGAAGATACAGCACCGAGATGTCGAGGTTTGCGGCTTCCAGGATAGACTTTATTTAGTTTGCACTGCCAACTCTCTTAAGTTTCACATTAGATATTGAATCAGAGTCAAACACGACTGAAACATGAATAATCTTTGTCGAGCAATGAGCCGCATCGAACAAAAGGACTGTCGAGCAATGAGTTTTTTTTAGCATTATCATATTATCATATTTTTAGATTTAGCATATATTTTTAGCCTTTTTTTGTATTTAAGATACTGTTGGCCTAACCAACTGTATATTGTAGGCATATCTGTAGCTCGAGTGTATAAAGCTTAAATCAAAACTTGCGATGTCTAATGTATAGGCCATAGGCCCTACCCAACGTTTGATATACAAGAAGCTTTGCATGACTAAACTGCTTTCTTCGGTCTTCCATTATTTGGAATCTATCGATGCTGCATGCAATCTAATTTCAATTTCATTGCTAAGAGCAGTAAAAGTAGCATGGTAACAGTGTAAAAATCAAATATTCGCATGACTAGATCTATTTACGGTGCAGGCCTCCGCATATTTCACTAAAAATGGTATGTTTTCATTATAAAAAAATAAAATGATGTAAAATGATAAATTACATGTTTTTACATAATTTACATTTTTTTGCCAATCATAGCTCAACATTAAAGAAGGAAAACAGACGATCAATCAGTGCTCAGAGTAGTCAAATTATAATTAAACGAATGCTTTGCCAGCAATTCTTTTGCACAAAAACATGATAAAGAACTCATGTAAATTACAGCACAGGAAAATATTCTACATTGCATAACGAAGGAAGTAAATGAATAGAGAGCTGAACTCTTGCCCGGTCTACTTCCTAATTAAAAGTCTTTTTAAATCCTCAGCTTGCATCTTCTAATTGCAAAACCGCATGCTTACGTGCTTAAGTTAGACAACCCATCGGTGCGCTGCCGCACTCCATTGTTACCTCATCGGTTAACAAGCTGTCCTGAAGGATTAATCTCGTGGATCAGGAAGGTAAAAGAATGTTGTCCGAATATGTCCGGACATTCACCGGACATTGAGGGAACACGTCAACATTAGATACTTATGGGCTACCGATTTTCGTCATCAAAGGTCGCTCAGAGAAATCTTTCAATACTTGTGGGAGAATCGTAGCTTTTTATTGTTCTATTGGATTTTAACAACCTGTCATGGATTTCCAGTCAATCATTATCTATGAATTTCTTTCACTCATCCGTATCTTCACTTCCTGGATGCAGGATCTAATTAGGTAAAGAACTGGCGATTTCAATGAAAATCTTTATTTCTATAGCACTAATTTAAAGTGCACAGTATATTAAGCGTTTGATGTACTGTACACTTATTGTTCCTGAAATATGTGTATGATAAAGCACTGATAGTTTACTTTACACATTTACAATGTACAAGTCCCCGTAACAAATGTTTATGTTAACAAAGGTAGCAGTTATTTACGCGACAATTGCAAAGTATCCATCATTTTTCGAGATGAACATGTCTATGCATGAGCCCGATGGTCGAGGGCATAGTTTGATGATAGAGAATAATGCAATTAAGATGGATATATTTGCACGAGTTGAGCACAATCTATGAACTGCGTAAGCATCCTTATTTGTCTCCGTGCATGTATTGTAGATATCCTTTCTCTATATGCACGACAAGGAGCATCAGAATTTTATGACCATCAGAATTTTAAAGCTGTCAGATATCCATTGTTGCTGAGTAAGTAGGGTTGTCAGCCGATATTTCACGTGTCCATTTTCCATGAAAAGTTATTTACGCAACTAGTGAAAAATATCCATCTTTATTGCTTTCTTCGAGGTCAACATATCTATGCACGAGCCCGAAGGGCGAGGTCATAGAATGTTGATCGAGGAGAAAGCAAAAGATGGATATCTTTGCACGAGTTGTGTAGGTAATTTTATTTTCACCGATATCATGACCATTATGACTAATCTAATTCTATGGTATTTGATGAGTTACAATTTGAATTTTAATTGTTAATGATATCACGAAGATGATCTCATTCACCTCTTAAGCTGAAATGATAAGCGGGTTTTATATAATTCAATCGCATATATCTACATGTACATAGAAATCTATATATAATTCAACCAGTGCAATAATGAAAATATTACTGCACGCCCGTGCAGTAATCTGCTTTACAGGTAAAATAAAGTTACAGGATATCTACATTATACGCACGGTGAAAAATAAAGTCGTTTATATATCTCCAATTCCAAATTAGACGACCTTAATTGCAGAATTAAGACCGTCTAATTTGCTATGTAATACCATTGAGGTAGGAGCATCTCACCATCCATCTTCGCATTCCCAGTGAAAATGGCATTGAGGAGATTCCTATGTTTCACAATTTGGAATCGTAGATATCTCAAGTTTTACATTCTTTGATGTTCTGAGCTGCATTGGCTATGTAGACAATTATCATAGATTTGAGTCTCTTACTGATCAAAATATTGGGTTTTTGATGTCATAGATTCTAGGTTCAGTAACAATGCATATATTACCTTTCATTGCTCATTACTTACCGAGAAATCTCATGTCGTATTTCCATTGTCTATTTATATATATCTACATCTACCCATAGACTTCCTGTAACAGAACATTCTTCTGCAATTTAGAAGTCTATGATCTTAGCAGCAACTTCTATGTTATAAGTATTGAAAAATGACGGCAGGGTAATGCCATTATTCCTATATTATTGCACCATAGATTTAGAAATATAAGTAGACAATGCATATATTACTTTTCAAATGATCAGCCAAAATCGTCTGGCGCTACGCGCCGAGGATTTAGGCTGTCATTTGAAAGATAATATGTCTTCATCTCTATTTGTTATGGTATTGTAGATATCAACGGTATTTCATGAGATTTCCATATAGAACTCCTATGTACTAATTTATTTCAATGAAAGTGTGTAATATAAATTGTTTATTGCTCGCCTTGAAATTTATGCTCATTTTGGAAAGCATGAAGTTTATTATGGAGGCAATAATCATAGAAACACTGTGAAATATGAAATAATGAAAATTAATATAAAAGTGCGACCTTAAGATCTATAGTGTTATTGTAAAATATTCAATATCTAGGCGTCATTGTACTGAGAAAATGTTCCATCTTACATGATATATCGTGTTCCATATCATTTTGATTAAATCATGCTTCAAATGTGTACTTTTTATCCAATTACTTCATCCAGACTCAATAATTTCACGTTGATAACACTTTGTCGCAGATATTGACATAACCTGTCTTTGCTTAGTCAATATAGCGTGATTACCTATTATCAGACAGCGTAAGGGTCTCCGTGGCACAGTGGTTGAGTGCTTGGCCTAGCGATCTTTTGGTCCAGAGGTCGAGCCCCAAAGGTGTCATTGGAAGTCGGCAGGAAGGGCATCCGGACTAAAAGTACTACAACGCTCCATAAGTCTGACTATGTCAGCACCGTCCAAGCCACAAGTATTGGGAGTAGTGGCGCAAAAAAGGGGATAATGTATTTTAAAACACTTTCTGTCTCTTGTTATAAGTTTTTAAAGATTTTTACATTAAATCAGAAAGTCTTCTTTTAATCTTCAAAGGCGAAATTTCGTGTAATTGGCTTTCCAAGGATCCTTTGGTTCGATCAATCCGTACAAGGCTTAGACTTTTTGACTGTCTAAAACAAAAGGCGTAAACACGAGGTTTTCGCAAATTTCAAAAAGCCCCGGGTCGAAAATTCAAAGAAAACTAATCATTCATTTATCAAAATATGCTCTTTTGCTCAAGAAAAGACTTAACTATTTGACGAACCACACATAAACAGCAACTAAGCAAGTTGTCTCTGTAATTCAAAACATATCTCAGGTTCCCAGAATTCCATGATTCAACCTATTATTCAATTCTCCCATTCAACGGCAAAAATCTGATCTATATTAAATGTGTAAGGATTTTAACTTTGCACGATAATCTCAATATTTGAAAGACAAGTCGAAAAGTGTATGCTTCCTACAGTCTAGACAAGACAATCCTCAATCAGTCGTAACTGTGACAAGAAGACAGTCGAAATTTTGGCAAATAACAGTTGAGTGAATTAAGAAGGATATTATTCTCCAATACGCATGAGAAATGTGTATCTTGGTAACTGCCACAATCATGCATCTTGTTAATTTTTACTTTTAGAAAGTATCCCATTATCAATATTCTTGCACTTTCTTGCCCTATTTTGAATTAAATACTCAAGAAATTTAAATATTGAGTCGTTGATGGAAAATGTCAGTGGCATCCTACATGGAACTATTCAGTTGAAGACTTCGTCGCAGTGGTAGAAGATTGTGTGTAGTGTACTGTGTAGAAGATTGAGGTCAGAGAGAGAATTTACAGTCAGAGATACAATTTTACTGATGTATTCCGTTCATTGGACAATACATTTTGATACTCTTTAATGAAAATATATCCCAGAATGAGAGGGTATTTGCAATAGCCGATAGTCGAGAGATTTTCAGACTTTGGGTGATGTGCGAGCATAGAAATTTCTATCGGACATAAATAGCTTTTAAGCAGTTCCCTTATTCGAATAGCAAAGCGCCTTTTAGTGGCCCCGATGTATCGCATATGATAGCGGTCACAACTGCATTAATAAGAGAGGTTAGATTTCAAACCATTCGAAATGCGATCTTTGTTGTGGCAATAATTCTGCAATTTAATATTTTTGAAGACATAGAGAACTTCAAAATTCTCAGCGAGTTTGTGATTAATTTCTATCACACGACGTTTGATGTTTAGAAAATTATTTTCAATGAACGGAATAGACCAATGTATCATTTGCTTATCAGAGTTGTCGGAATATACATGGCATCTCAAATAGGCAGCTAAGGGGCATCAACAGTGCAAGCTTATCAAGCCTCTCTTATTCTTCGTCTCATTGAATAGCTTTTGATATATGGCGATTTATGTGATTCTATTTCAACTGCAGAGTCATGAGAATATCAGAAAAAAATGTCTACAATCTCTGCAGATAAATGAAAGCGAAACGTCTACATGACACATTCTCTCTCCTGATTTATGAAGTAGAAATTGACTCGTGAAAATATATTTTCTTATCTACGAGCATAGAAAAACAGTGAGAAGCAATGTACAGACCTTCGTCTTCCCGCTATAATAGCTCGGAATAAATAAAGAAAAAATCTGCACACTGTCTGAAATTAGAGCCCAAAATCTTTTCTACGGTCGACATGATATGGACTTCAACGAAAATTAATATCAGATAAACACTGTCTGTCTTTACGGATGCATTCGGCCCAGACTGTAAAAAACACTGAAACTGATGACAAGTTTATCGGATATTCACTGTGTGGAGTTAACAGTGCACTCGAACGTAACTTCCACCTCGTAAGAAACCTGCTGGGAAAATCCTCACTATTCACTAGCTTTTAGTGTGCGAGCAAGAGAGGTTGTAGCCATCGATAATGCAGCTGTGGAGTGGATAGCTATTAGCAAAATATGAAGTTTGCTTGCTTCTTGTCGCTGGCCAATAGATAGCTATTGATAAAGCCAATGTCGCTAACTTTATATCCCTAGCTATTACCTGTATTCCTTTGTTTTAAGCACATCATGTCGAGAAGCCACAGTTAAAACCTTTGAATCTGTTTAAAGCTTAGTAAAGATGCAAGTGCAAACCAAATAAAGTCTCCTAGAAGCCACAAGCCTCGACATTTCAGCAGTGCATCTTTACTTCAAATCTTAATAGAGATGCAAGGAGAACTATTTTTCGATGAAGAGATAAAGTATGCTTGTCCAATATCAAAGATACAAGCGTGATATCCTTTTCGTGGAACACTTGTACTCAGCCTTAGATCATAACATGGAAGAAGAAATGGTGGGAAAACGTATATTGCAATCAAAATCCTAAAAAATGACAAATCTCATTTTGAGTGATTAACTGAGTGTTCGATCACTGCGCTATTAAGTGTACCAAACTCGCAGGCATATGGATCTACATAAAAATGGGATTTTGCGATGTCTGACTCACCATAACTTGCAAGACTACTAGATTTTTAGATATGTCGTTTTACTTATGTTGGGTGACAATCTACAAATTAAAGATGACAAGAATCTCGTGCGCGAATATAATCATTATGTTTTTGGTTATGTATGGTTTTGACAGCTATTCAAATGTAAACCCTGCTTCTCAGCAACGCATCACTCTTCTTCAAATTTCAAAAAAATAAGTGAACCTTGTTTATACTCGAAAGCACAGAGCCTTTCTTTCAAGTGGTCAAGTTGTTATTTATCCCACTCCCATTTTTTTGCACTGAGTGTTTAGTTTAGCAAGACTACAGAGTGTGCCTATTTCAAAAGTCTTCGGTTTGACCCGACCAAGATTTGAACCAAGGTATCCCGGACAGAGAGCGAACACTCTACCACAAGTCCACAGCGCCGGTCAAAAATGATAACAATATCAACAATCTTGCACAAAAAACAATTATGCAGACGCTGGCTGCATTAAGAACTATAAAAAGCATCTTATCAATTAAATATGAATTTCTGAGGACACTGATTAACAGTTGTAATCGCTGGGATTAATTGCAGGATCGTGATTAATCATGTATCAGATTTTCTTGAAGCAGTCAGCCGCCAAGTCCCTTCCATCTGTTCCAAACACGCTGTCCTCATTGTACGTACAACTGCATAACCCCGTCGGGAGACAATCGCCGGTTTCTCTAATCTTTCCCTTACAACGGTGCATGAACCTGTCCGCGGTGACTGCTGACAAACAGCTGTAGCGTGACATGAACAGGGGCGAGAATCTTATCAGTACAATGTTATCAAATTAGAATTTGCAAGAAATTGACGTGAAGTAAATTGAACACGAAAGTCTTTGAATTCATTTTTCCTGCATTTTGAGGACCATTGCATTTCAAAAATTGAATTAATTGAGCACCGTATCTGATAACATTGTATACCATGTATATAAGACTGATATCTTTGATAATGCCCAGAAATTCATTAACGGCCCGGAAAATTCATGGCCTGGAAATGAAACCATAGAAATATTTCGCAACATGGCATACAATGATTATGACATCTACATTTTTCGGGCTGTCAATGGCAAATTGTCGGGCCGCTAACGCGGCCCTCTAATTTGCCATTGACGCCCTCAAAACATAGCTGTCATCATATCATTAATGGGAGATGTCTCTGACAACCATAGAAGTGGATAATAGTACGCTAGAATGGAAGTTCGATATCTTGCCTATGTACAATGATGGCACATGGAAAAATCTATGGTTTGTAGATCTGCTTCGATCTAACACATCGTATCATAGTCAAACTATTTGCCAAGTTGGTTGTGGAAGTTGTTGACAGCAAATTGCAGGATTTTTATGAAGAGAACTTTAAGTGGGATGGCAGCATTGTTTCTTGTGAATTACCGTACTACCGGTATTCCATGGATTAATATACTGTGTCTATTTGTGGCAGTAATTGACAACTATTTTTCAATACTGGAATACGAATCCAAAATTGGTTCAGAGACATAATCGAATGTGGTCGCTTTACTGGTTGTAAGAATATCTCAAGAATTCAAAGATAAAAATTCTAATTATTGGATAATTTCTCTTTCTAGCGGTTAAGTAACCTAGCGCTTTCTGGAATAAACACATTGAAAGCTTCTTTACCGACAGTCATTTATCAGATAAATGAAATGTCGCTGGATCCTTTCAACTAATCAGTAAATAGCTTATGTGATATAGTGTGATGATACTTTGGAAGCTCATATTCGAAAGCATGCAAAGGTTTTGAAAATTGTTCAAATATATTGAACAGGGGAGCCCTTTCAAGTAAAATGAATACTCTGAGATTTCTTGGCCTCTGATTTCAAGCTGGAGAAATGCATGCTCTGTAAATCGACATTACAAGTTGCATATGTGTCTGATTATACTCTTGATTGATTATAGGAGCGATATTTCAAAATGATGAACGTACAGAACGTTTTAGAGGATTTCCTTCTTTGTCATCCTGTCGCTGGAGTATTTTGTAAATTCGCTTTTGCTTTTGTGTACATGATCTTTGGACTAGGGGCAGCAATTCAGATCACAAATTGACTTAATAATTAAAAATGTCAACCCGAAAACAAGAAAGGCAGCTCGCAAAATTTGCTTTTTGCCACAACTAAGTTCCCCCGGAGTGTGCCATAATTTTCATGCAATTTCCATTCTAGGGTTTTCTATGATATTGTTAATTTCTATGCTGACAACTGATGTTCCATGTAAAGCCTGGTTTATACTTCCTCCGTTTTTTGTACGGACATATTTCCGGGAGATTTTGTGAGAAAACGGCAACGTTTCCCTATTTTTCTGACATGAAACGGAGGCTCGAAAATCAAGATATGCAAACTTTAGTTTGATTGAATGTCTCCGTATTTCAATCGACTGAAGTGAACCAATAAGATTGAATCTGAAGCGATGACATCACGTGACCTGTACAACTCAAAGCTAGCTGACAATGCTTTGAATCTAGGTTTCATACGAATGATTAAATAAACATGCATCGGCATTTTGGAGTCTCTGTGTCCTACAAGAATTTACGCTGACTTGTGAGGTTTCCGTAAAACGGATGTGTCTGCGTTTTCAGGAGCTATCTCTGTTCTCAAGAAGGAATGTCTGTGGACAATGCAGGCGGCCCGGCCCCGGACGAAGATTTTGAAGACCGGCCGCCCCATAGAGTAGGTATATTAGGTAGAGTAGCAACTAAACATTTATTAAATCCCCAATGTGAATGCAGTTTCGATTTCATTAAATGAACTCGAGTCGAATCCCAGTGTCACCTGTGAGATATGCAAATTTCTTCATTTTTGGAGAGATTTTGACGAATTTGACTGATTATGATAGCAATACAGAAGAAAAAATAGTATTCCACAAATCCTCCTTGTCATGACACCTTGGAGAGGCAATATGGTTTGTTGAATTAGCAATGCAATGAATTCCCGGACCATAACTAAAAGCTCAGCTTTAACATAGCAAGATTATTTTCTTAAACGTGATCATATCTTAAACTGCCAATGAAAGAGCAAAACATTGTAATTAAAGAAACTTCAGATTATACAATCAACTTTAAAATATGTAAATAGGTCCACATTACTATTCAGATTCAAGAAATAACGGTTTATGAATCATAAAATCATGCCGCTGAAAATTGAATCAAAAGCATGATATCTCAATTATAAGATCTCAACTTTTCCTTGAAGACTTACAGGAACTTGCATTATAATGATTTTCGTGAAATTTCCTAGATCATCAGATAATTTCCCCTTAATTAAGATGCTTGCTAGCAAATAATCATTCCTTTTGATATCCAATTTGTTTCATACTACTTATAAAGGGGCGTCATGTCGGTAGTATAAAGATTTGCAAAAATTTCGCTTTTTAAAACTGCTCAAATAATTTTTTGGATCTCAGGAACGTAATCTCCGTTGAAAAACTAAGTAGTTTCATATAAAAGCTATGTAAAAAGATACTGTAAACATTTCAAGAAAGCACTGTAAACAGATACTTTTCTTGAGTGGACACTCTACTTACTTACTATATGATTATTATGCTACTAATAAGTTCATAAGTGCTTTGTCAGCAATATATACGTGATTGAGATGCTCAATTTTGCAAGAAATCTTCTAGCAAAAGCAGATGCTCTCACGTCCCCAGTACGCCTTCGGAGCGTCAGGGGTGCTTTCGCGGGAGATTGGCTGAACTGTCCACCATCCCAGTCTCTGCAGACCAAATTATCGAATGATGAAATTCGTATTGCAGCTGGTATTCGTCTTGGGACACCTCTGTGTAAGCCGCATAAGTGATCTTGTGGAGTGTCTGTTGATAAGACATGGACTATCCTGATATAGAGCTGCTGACCGCTCCAATCGTTATCATGCGGCTAACAATTTACTGTCAAAGACATTGAATTATACAATGTATCAACATTCCATCAATTCTTGAACCCTTAGCTCTCATACAATCTGAAAGTAAGCGACCTGATGGTATGTGGCTTGTCCAATTCATGAAAGGGAAACCTCTTGTATGATGGGTATTTCACACTTTGTGGCCCTTTGGTAGCCTCTCATATTTATGTTACCAATGGAAAGGCGGGTTTAGTCGAAAGATAGGCAGAGACGAAGAAGATTTTGAAATATGAGACTCTCATGGATTCATACGACTTCAGGGGTGTTTCAATTGAGACTGGTGCTTTCGGACCAGGTGCTACCCTTCTTGTTCGACAGATCGGAAGCAAGTAAGGTGACTCTATATCAATGGTCTGAATGACTCAGGGGTTGAGTCTTCACTGTAAACCGTAGACCGACAATTATCCTACAAAATTATTGACAAAATCAACCGACGATTGTCACCACCAATATCCTGCGATATCCGACGAATTTGTAGGTTCTCCACCGACATCGAAACAGATGCTTTGTATGCAAATTAACTAAACAACAACTGTTGAATATTGATTGATTTTTTCGATTAGTGATTGCTTGACTTTTGAGCAGTCTGTATTATTGTGTGGCAAAACCATGATTTATTTTGACATAATTTAATTAATTGCCTACATTTTTGATAAAATTCAAGCTATAATTCATTGCTATTCATTTTGTCGCTTTTTGTCAGATGTTGTAGGAGTTCAGTGGCAATCATCCTACAAGAACTAACAATGACTGACAAAGTAGATTTTGTAGGATAAATGTCTGTCAATTGTCAGTCAACGGTTTTCAGTGTTGATGCGCAGCGTGATAATGCTGCTTTACTCAGAGGAAGCCTCAATCGTTTGATTACCGATGCCTCCATTTTTGTTTCTTGGATGTGTGCTGGATAAATTGCCACCTTTTGTACCTATGAATATTTGAATAAAAATATAATGGAAAAAATTAATTACATCAAAAGGGAAATTTCAAATTTCTTCAATAAGTTTTTATTAAAAAAACCAATCAAAGAAACCTCAAACCAAGAAGATTTGCACATCATCATTCTTGCCCTCGCATCATGATTTTCCAAGGCTGTGGGCGTTATGATAATTTTAACGAGGAATGTTCATCAGTGTCGACTTTTATGACCTTATTCTTCCGCTCTCCAAGACAGACGTCAACGCGAAAGAAGACATTTCGACGAAAGGCAATAAAATTCGTAGCTAACGAAGCTGGCGTGTATTTACAGGTGCAATGTGTCAGAGATTGATGAATCTTTAGCCATGAAACGAAAGATTTTTTATAAGATTGGTGTTGACGAAAATGTGAATCGTCAGGACATGAGATAATATTTCGTATTTGTGCGAGTGATTCTTTGGTGTCGGTTCAATGTTCATTTGCACAATTCTAGGATGTCAGTCAAGGTACGGATAGACATTGTTTACATTTATAGTTGACAGTTTACTACTTTTGGCATCGTTTTTTTGGCATTTATATGTACGACAATGTAGTCTGTAGATCCTTTTGTCATCGGTAAGATTGGGTGATGTTGGATCTTTGAATTTCTATGCAGGTGAACACAGGCATCGTCGTATTCGACACGTTTACGAAGCATAATCTTCAATGCACTCCGCTTAATCAGGACATGATTTATCAAGACAGTCGGTTTATCGGGATGACTCCTCGTTTCTAATCGTCACATGTATATGCACGGAGACTACTCGCTGGGTCTACATTCGTGAACATGTGCCAGGGTATCATGCGTAAGTGGAGTCAAACAGGACAAGCGATAGGCCGTCTATCTCACATATTTTCACTATCTTCCACAAGTTGTAAGAGATCACGCATAAACTACAAATCATGGCTAGGGCTAGAGATCTGGTTCTTTATTAATACATACGTACAAAAGTATTGGTCATACAATGATCCTTGCTATATGCCCGGCCCTGGCTTGCTGTAGGACCGGCCCGGCCTGGCTGTAGGACCGGCCCTGACTTACTATAGGCCCAACCCTGGCCTGTTTTAGGCCCGGCCCTGGCCTGCTTTAGGCCCTACCGTGGCTTCCTGTACGTCCGGTCAGTTTCCAACTCTGGTCGACTTTAACGACAACACATTGCATGAGAAAAATGTGGCTAGACAACAGCATGCATCAATCGCAATACTGTTGGAGAATACTGTAAACATGTGCAGCAGCGGTTCTCATATTTTCTCCTTTCTTAACAGCACGTTCTGTTTTGTATTCTCTAACAAGATAATTAATAATTACATTAACTAGGAAAGTTGCACAATCGAGTGTTTGATTTACAACTATGTGAACACCTCAAAGTGGGAGCTCGATAGTTTCTCCCCTTTGCCGATATCATGACATTGATTGCAAGTAAAAGAAGACAGCGGGGATAAAAAGTGCATTGACCTCGGGTTTCAGCTGCAACAAGATGATGAAACATCAATAATTTTGTGGAGAGATAGAGACAAGAATCTGAGAAAGAAAATTGACACAGCAATCACCTTTGATGATAAAGAAAACGAAGCCAATTTTCATTCGGGTTTGTGAGCAGACTTCAGAGATTATTACATGAGGAATATTGCACGATGATTGGAGAATATAAGCTTAATTCGCATTTTGTCTGTTGATGTGTAGAATAAGGATTCAGTTTGGAGAACAATTAATGTAACTCAAACTGAAATTCTCCATTTCTTGTAGTTGATATTGTTTTCTACTTCAGTTTAGACAACATTTGAGGAGAACCTATAAAATATCAACTTTCGATATCAATCTAATTAGCCTGCGATAATATCAAGTTCATAGAGTAAATATATGTATGTAGGCAGAGTGTCGACTCAAAAAAAGTATCAGTATCCAGTGAATACTACCGACATGAATCCGCTTTATAAGTAGTATGAAGCAAGTTGCATATCAAAAGGAATGAATATTCGCTAACAAGCATCTTATTAAGCTGACGATCTACGAAATTTAATGAACTGCATTATAATACAAGTCCCTGCAAGTCTTCAAGGAAAAGTTGAAAGATTCTTGGCTGAGATGTCTGGTTTTTCATTCAATTTTCAGCGGCATGATCTTATGATTTACAATTGGCGTCATTTCTTGAATCTGAGCAGTAATGGCAATGGGTAATGGGTCTCAACTCATGTTCATTTATTGAAATCGAAACTGTATACATATTGGGGATTTAATAAATGCTGACTTGCTGCTCTACTTAATATATTTACTCTATGATCAATTTGTAGACAATCAATGCCATGGTCTTATAAGTTGCACTCGTATTCGAGAAATGATAAGCACAGCATTACTGGGTGAGCTCATGGCGCAGCAAAGTCATACAACATGACATGTAAACAAAAAACATGGATACGTCAGCGATTGCAAGAAACAAAATGTGTCTTCAAGGATCTTTTAAAGGAGTATAGGGGTACTGAGTTCCTTAGATCTCTTGGTAAGGAATTCCACAATGCGGATGCAGCGTAGGATAATGATCTTCTTCTAAAGCGTGTCCGATAATTATGAGACCCCAGAGTTCGGTCATGATCAGATGAGCACAACGACCACCTAGGAGCACTCCCTTGAGTTTCTGCAGTGAGTGTATTTCTCGAATACGAGTGCAGCTTATAATCATGATCCTCCCGTTTGCTGCCATCACTGATCATGGATTTCTAAGTAAGCATATATATTCAATATATATGCATTTATTTTGCTATCAGACTTGTAAAGGAAACAGTCACAAGAAGAATTTATCTATTGGCCCTGTCTTTCTCTTTTCTTTCTTATTTTCTTCTTATGTACAAAATCACAGTAAATGCATATTTGAAGTTCAACTACATTCTTCAAAATGCTCCGATCGCTACGATTCTTTCAGACTCGAAGAATTCAAATCATTGTGCTAAAGTTTTCTCAATTGTGTTGGACCTTCCGATCATTATTAAGAAAAGTTGGCAGGCGCACGAAAAAACGTTCACAAACTTCGCCGTAGAGTTTGATGTCGTCTGTGTCTCTTTGCTGTGATCCGGTTGATAACAGTCACTGAAACTTCGCACAATTTGGCGTGTTTAATGTTGAACTGGCTGCTCATTGTTTGATTGCTATGATATTTAGTCAGCAGATTGTGCCATTTCATTTACGTTGCATGTTCCAATGCTTCCTTTCTAGTCAAACGGAAGAAGAGACGACCG
The DNA here is from genome assembly GCA_907163375.1 of Prostheceraeus crozeri. NCBI lineage: Eukaryota > Metazoa > Platyhelminthes > Polycladida > Euryleptidae > Prostheceraeus > Prostheceraeus crozeri. Next base: position 439,714 of record CAJQUW010005703.1, read on the forward strand.
TCTAATTCTGTGGACGTGTCTAATTCTTCGGTTTCAGCAGTTTTGGAATCAATGTAGGAGGCCAAAACATTGAATGTCTGTAAATATGCAAGAACGTGAATTTCTCGTTTGTTTTGAAAATCTTTCCGGTTTCATTTCCTTCCACGTACTGTTGGTCATAGATATTTGAATATTCAATAGCTGAATTTAAAACTTAAATTTCGCTTCATCAAAACAAAATGAAAGCAACTTTCCTGTCCTGCAAAGTTACAAGTGCCTGATATAAATGAGCAACTAGATGGATGAAAAGATGAGCTGCTTTTTCAACTTTGTTGCCAAGATGAGAGTTGAGGGAATTGCGGCTGAGATTTTGCACGTGAGCAATATTCCCACGTTTAAGGATGATCAAAACGGCCGAAATGACGATGAGGTAGCAGTGCTGGTGAGGATCACAAGTTTCATCTTTTAGCGGATGGCCACTCTGCCATCAAATTCTGTCTCAGATGAACTGATAGGAATATCAGAACGAAGATGAAAAAATGAGTAGGACGCATCGTATCCTTATGAGTTCAAGAACAGCTTTTTGAGATGACCTTTCGAATGATTGGAGAGCAATGAAGACATTTACGATCATTAGATTGGAGAAATACACGTTGGAATGTCTTAACTATAACAATGCGACTTTTCGTTATTTACACTAGTTGAACAATACTTGTTGTCACACGGTAGTGTCTACTTGCCGCACAGCAACGGTGTAAGAAGTCACAGCCCAGCGTGTTCTAATTCACTTGCACCCACAGTTGTAAGACTGACAAGTATGACAAGTGCAACGTCTTCGCAAGTGTGATGGGTCACATTGAACCGATTTCTATGTCATTGCAGAAACCTCTACCTTAACAATTCAACAATTAGATCCAAAAATGAATGAGTTTCAAACATAGAGGTCTTTTAATTTTGTTCCCTGATGCATTGCGGTAAGATGAACATTTCAAAGATTAGAATATCCGTCTGAACTGCTGATATGCAAGCACGAAACGTCCTTCGATTGCGACGTCTAAAGAGAAAGCATTTAAAGGCATTCTCTAGTTGATCATTTTGTGTCATAGTCCATGTCACTTTAATATACAATTTTTAAACAATATATTTTTATACATTTAATAATAACATAACTATTACTATTTTAATGATATTCAACTTTGATGTATTTTAATACAAGTTCATACTCTCCATCATAGCAAGGCAGCAACTGAAAGTTAATCATGAAGTTAGCTTCAAAAGAATAGAGAGCACAAAAGAGAGATAGAGAACATTCGGGTTAGTTGACAAAGAATGCTTCTTACCTACATTGTAAGTAATGGATTTCGGTCTAGATACAGCAATTTTAAGTAGAAATTGAGTGTTATGAGTCTGTGACACACCAGCAAACCTATTTGACAATGAAATTCTGCCTGTCGATAGTTTCGAAGCGGTTTCAGAAATCATTTGTCACGCGGTCCGATATCTATGATTTATGCAACTCATGCATCGAGGAAGTAATGTCAGTTTGGCAGAAAACGGTGGCGACTATACAGCACTCTCGATTAAACTCGCTCGTGTAATCTCTCGTGGTGTAGGAGCTAGCCTTTAATTGCACAGATGACGCCGCTGGTTGGCAGGTTCAATTTATACAGATTAAAATTTCTTTACCATAGAAATCTGAAAATATTACATCAAAGGACAAGAACGGACATGCACGAGCAATGATAAGTCGTGGACATTCGTTTTGTTGACAACTGCACGTAAGCGATGACTATGGACCGACACTTAGAAATAGACTTTTTATCTGAAGTTGACTGTAAGAATGGAAATTGACCTTACATCCGGGGGGACAAAGTTGGGGCATGAAACACCAATTAGAAAGCTTAGAATTGCACATGAAACTGATTCTAGCCATGATTCAGCCGTTGACAGGTGCATCCAAGTGAAACTGCGTGCGATTTTGTGCCACTGTTTGTGTATTGCATGGAGATTTACTGACATTCCAAAGGTTTTATTGTTATCAATTTCTATGCCTATGAACGGTGGGTACTTCGTCAGCATGGAAATTGATAACAATAAAATCTCTAGAATGGAAGTAAAGCGTGATGCCATAGACTTCTAGCTTATGTGATCAGTCCAGTACACTATAGATCTAGGAGTCTATGGCTTCATGCAATACACAATAGTGGCACGAAAATCACACGCATTTTATCAACATCAGCATTTTATCTTTAGTAGAGGTCTTAAAGTTGCCAGGAATTATCAAATTTCAAGACAAATTGATATACATATATTTGCTTTTACAGCGACTTCATCAACGATTCAAATACTTCGCACATAGGGATTTGAACAATCATCAGAAATCCATTCAATACAGGAAACAGTAGTTTATGAATAAGGAGAATTCATCATGTACAATGAAATAAACAGTACAAACATTGAATACATGTAACAAAGAGTACAATGGATAAGCATTGCGGATTGAGGATAGCTTTACAATGTCTCTTGAGTATAAGAATGTGAAATTATTTGATGAAAATTCTCTAGAGATCACCAAACAATTTCCTTTTCTTTTTCGTTGCTGCCGTTACAAGAGATGGTTAATAGAAACTTCATCAGATGAAAAAGCGCAGGACGATAGATTGAAGTTTCAAAGTACGACACTTTACTTAGTTTCGAGAGAAAGCAGATCCTTGAAATTCCACACAATGATGTTTTCAGCGATCTTATTTCACTTCTGTAAAAGTGCGTTACATGGCGTGGGTGAAAGGAGTCGTTTGTCAGCTGCTGTGATGTTTACAACAACATAATTATCAACATAGCAACAAATGTAGTTAAAAATAGTTCATTCCTCTTTCCTGGTGGTCATCGTGGCTCAGTGTCTAAGTGCTTATCCTAGCGATCTTCTGGTACAGAGGTCGAGCCCCGAAAGTGTCATTGGAAGTCGGCAAGAAAGGCATCCGGACTGAAAGTGACCTAATGCCCAAGAAATGTCTTACTAAGTCCGCACATTCAAAGCCACCAGTAAGGGGAGTATTGACTTTAAACCATCATTTCATTTCATCATTTCCAATTACTGTGCAAGTAATTCCAAAGCACTGGCTTTCGCAGCATAGATGTTGAATTCTGCGGTCACAAAAAATAAGACTTTGAATAAAAATAGCTCAGTAAAGCAGTTTCACTCAATGTTTATATTAATATTCAATTTATCATATCACATCGGTGGCATAATAAACGTTTGATGTAACTCTTTGTTGGAGATTATCAAAAATTAATAGAATTTTGATTAATTGATTGCTCAGAAATTTTTATTTTAATTCATTGATGTCTTTGAGACTTCAAATATCGATTACTTGATTTCATCAATTTCCTAAGTCACTCGATTGATAAATTCCTATCAAATTCTTTATCTTTCCTATCAAATTCCTATTAAATTCTTATTTATAAATTCTCGTAATACAATCATGTAATCACACACGCACAAGTCATGAGAAATAACCTGTGCGAGGCAAAGTGTTTGTATATATCAAGTGTGGAAGCTCCCCACTACCCTATTGTATTTTTACTGGTGCCAAATCCACCATATTTTTTAGGCAAGATCATAGCTATTTTCTTGAGAGTGGAAATGGCAACTTTTCCTCCCTAAACTATGTTGTACAGCCCCAGCGAAGCGAGGGTTGGATAGTCTATGGTTGGACAGATACCTAAGGGGCAAAACGTTTATGTCCTCTCGGAAGAATGTAGCTTTTCATTTTGTGACTTACAGATGTCTATTGCTTATTATGAAATTAATGTTTACACCTATGGTTACACCGCAAAATCTATGAATGAGCTAATCCAGGGACTATATCGATATCTTCGCAGTCTCTGGCTGAACACCATTTGTCTATAGACTTCTATGATTTGCTCTAGGAGTTTTCATAGAAAAATTTTACAATTTCTAAAAGGTACAACAATCGATATCGTATTTAAGGACTGTTGCAAAGAAATTCAGTGAAAAATGGCAGCAACCTTATGGAAGTGTGTTGAGCCTGGTGAAAGTCGACTATAACAAAAGCCAAAGATGGACAGCCCGAATAAATACTCGTGCATCACGTTCCCCTTGGAACTTAGTTCACGCGTGCGCACTTTGTGAAGTCACATTTGAGTCATCATCGCCGTCAGCATGAGTTTCCCGATGATATCTAGGATACCCATGTTTCTAGTGCTATGATCCTATTCGATTTCTTGCGATTTCCGTAAAGCACGACGTGTTAAGTCACTGGCGGGGGAGACTGGAAAAGAGCCGAAAAATCGAAATTTGGAACTACCATGTGATCTATAAGTCTAGATTTAATTTTCATTTGATGCCAGTTTGATTTAATATTCTCTTTGAACTTTTGAATATTCTGAATTATTTGTAAAGACAAATTTGTCTACGATGAACAGTCAGACAAATTAGTCTATCAGACATTATCTGCCAATCGATTGATTAATGACAAAATTGTGTAGAAATATCATGTTTAATGAAATGTCTATTGACCCTGAAGCTTAGATGTTTCTTCTTTGATTTATTTGCATTTTTTCACAATTCAAGGACATTCGGCATCTTCTACGTCGCAATCTTTTCTTAAACAAGAAAGACGTGATAACATGATATCTCGACTGTTTTGTCGCAGCAAACTTGCATGTAACTGCGATAAGACCAAGAAATCTTAAAATAGACTTGGATATTCAACAAAGTTCGTGAAACTTATCTTCCGATACTGACGGCTGGTAGTATTTCGCTGAATCAATTTTTATAGTCAGACGCCTAATGATCCGATGATAAAATATTGATGCAATCACGAAATGATTAGAAACAAACGTTCCAAACAAGCACAGACGAAGGCATAACATGTTTGCAGGCGTCATTTCTAAATTGAAAGGTAGAGATTTCTGTCAAAGTAAATATAGACTAAACGGAGTAAATGATTGATACGTGCACGTATTATATTTGATGCCACATATTCTCTAGGAATTCATTCATCTGAAAGTCTCGAATAGGATGTTTGGGAAGTTGAAATAGCGAAATTTGCCCTATCTGGGGTGGGGTATGATACCTAGACATCGGTAAGAGCTATGAAAATTACTAGGGCTAATTAGCTTTTTTAGTAATGGGAAATACCTGTAAGTAGTCAAAAAAGTTATCAGTTAGCCAAGCTGCTGTATTATTATCTTACAAATTTTCACCGATATGACGGCCTGTTCACGTAAAAAAGGATATTCAAATTACATCTTACATAAAAATCAAAAATATCAATGTCTGATAAGTTTAACATTCATCTTTGTTATTGAGGCTTGGTTTCATAGATTTTATTAATATGGCCTCTCTGAAACGTAGGTTAATGCTGTTTGTATCAAACGCTATGATTTTGACTGTAAACGGGAAAGCTATGTTAGGAGAGCAACTTAGGTGATGTTTGAGTACCAACATGCTGTTTAATCCGTTCACTCCATACACGCATTAAAGAAAATGCCGCAAACAAAGACTCAAGTGTACTCAAACATCACCTAAGTTGCTCTCCTAACATAGCTTTCCCGTTTACAGTCAAAATCATAGCGTTTGATACAAACAGCATTAAACTACGTTTCAGAAAGGCCATATTAATAAAATCTATGAAACCAAGCCTCAATAACAAAGATGAATGTTAAACTTATCAGACATTGATATTTTTGATTTTTATGTAAGATGTAATTTGAAAATCCTTTTTTACGTGAACAGGCCGTCATATCGGTGAAAATTTGTAAGATAATAATACAGCAGCTTGGCTAACTGATAACTTTTTGATTTAATTTAAATATGCTGCTTAAAGAAAATTATATCTCATTTGTAAGTAGTCAATTTAGTGAATATTCCTAATCATTTGAGGTATGTGTAAGTCACGATTCCCTAAGGCTTCAGCCACACTGAAAGTAAAGCAAACACGAACGTCCCGAGCGTCTCGAGCAAACGTATGTCCGTAAGCTATTAATCGCTCTGCTTTGCTTTGCTCGCAGTGTGGCAGTCTACAACTGCTTCAATTATGACTTCATATTTGCTGCAAAACGCTTTGCTCGGAAACGCTTGGAAAAGCTCGATGTATGGCTGAGGCTGAGACTTGGCATAGATAGGATTACATAAAAGATTGAGCGATTGACATGTTTGCCTTGCCCTTTGTACTACACATGAAGCAGTCCTGTGTACGACTCATCGATTTGTGCATCAATTTGCGTATCGATATGTATTATCTTATGCGCACCTAATTCACGATAACTTTCCTGTCGGTGACTAATCCTTACTTGATATTTTTTGAAAATTTATTTAGGTACAGGGTCGACAAAAACATGCAGATAAGCAGCATAATGCTGAATATGCAATACTAGATAGAACAATAAATAAAGAAAAGGACAATAATTTTTTTCATTAACTGGTGGTGAAACATATGACAGTCTGTCCCAAGTGTTACTGACGTCACACTTATTCTTATTGCTACTGCCGCGGCGCCTAAAAGAAATCGTCGGCCCAACGGAAGTCCATGCGTCATGTCCCGACTATTTGCCGTTTATTCGACGGAAATACCCTTTACCAACGCTTACCCAGCAGTCATTAAATTGTGGTTTTATCGATTAGTACATACAGAAAGGAGAAATTGTGCGTCATAAAAGGAAATAAAATAAACGATAGATCAAATTGCCACGTAAAAGATATGCACCGGGCAGGATTTGAACCTACGACCCAGGTTAGCTAGACCTGTACTCAATCAATTGAGCTACAACCGCTTACATGCGACGGTGTCAATTGGCAGGAACAAACTTGAGCATGTAGTATACATGTAGTTTGCAATTCTTGCAATTCGTGTTAGCATGTAGTTTGCAATTCTTGCAATTCGTGTTAGCATGTAGTTTGCAATTCTTGCAATTCTTGTAAGCATGTAGCTATCTTTCTACCTCATCACATTAATTCACCGAGCTTGCATTCTTCTGTTCATTTCTTCTCTTATTTTCTTCATCCTTCCCTCTTATTCATTTCATTAATTCTTTCTGAGAATACGTTAAGGCCTTGGAAGGAAGTCGATGATCGAATTATAAGGCGGAGAGACGTGTTGCACATGAAACAAGCGTCAATTAATTGACTATCATTGTCGCCTTAAATTGGAATTAATCAACCACACACGTGTCCTGATTGAAGAAAAGCAATTTGCCACACTCTACAAAGCTGTTGCTCTAAATCCTTGATGGAAAAATCCATCGCCTCATTCGGACACCTTCTCAGCGCTTTTCAACTCTGTTCAGTTTAAAATTGAATCAATGTGACGAAAAATGTCTTTTGAATCTTTATTCGGTCATGACCTGACGTTAATAGAACTTGGAAATTTATGGCCTTTGGGAGGAGAGATGGAGATCTGTGTGAGAAGACGTCGAGATTGCGGTGCTCAGCTATCCATCTTTGTGGACAGTATTGATGTAGAAATGAAAGATGGAAAGAAGAAGAAGATTATGATTAGCCCTTGGATTGCCACCAAAGGTGTATTATGCTGTAAAAAGTGCTGTTGCGGAGAATGATGCTCATGATGTCAAGTCAACTATACATACAGACTTTTGAAGGCTGAGTTAACTTGCTTCACCTTCGTTCGTCTTGCACTCTGACAACTTTTCAAGAAATTCAATACCGGCATACCGTCAAGTGCCTATCAAAGACTATTCTCCAACGGCAAAGATGTGTACAGAGATAAGAGGTCATGCCTTACGGACCGAAATATTGAACGCTTGCTATTCATCCGCGGGAATAAGTGCATTTCACTCGTGCCCTGAAGTACGCAGGAAGAAGTGTAAATATCATTAATCCTGTTAAACTGTCTAATCCTGATTGATTGTTCAATTTTTAACCAAGTTAATACAGTCTGTTTTTTGAATTAACCTTTGTTTACAATCTCGCAAATCGCGTGCAACTATCCTCTTACTTTATTCATTCTGTATAACTACAGTTCACTTGTCTTCTACAGATTTTACAGATTTTCAATACAGATGTTCAAAGGCGATTTAAGTCTTTTCGAGTAAAGCTGCATGGATAGCAAAGATGTATGTTTATAAGTTTTCACAAGAGGCGTATGGGTTCCTAGCCGAAGAAAAATAAAGAAACTAAGAATAGCAGGAAATTTATCTGTGAAGACGCAATGTTAACAAAAATACGATTTTAAAGATAGCATAAAATTTATCGAGTTAACGGTTTAACTTTAACTTCCGTTACTTCACTCCCAAATTAACGGATTATTGTTAACGGAACTGCATTTTTTAATTAACGGAACAGAGTTAACGGAACTAACTTTCTTTTTAACGATGCCCAACACTTCTTGTCAATGTGTGATCTGTGTAGGTCTTTTAGCTAGAAGTAAAATCGTTCCGAATCGCGATTAAATCTTGGACTTACTCATCATTTTCTTTTCTCTAATTCTTTTTTAAACTTGTACGTAGACTATTGTCGCGGCATTTGTTTACAAATTCCAGCAAAGTATAGTAAATACTAGTAGTACAATTAAAACGGATGATGAAGTAAACGCAATTCAGATATCTGTATCGAATCTGTAGGTGTGTTTGTCGATTCAGCATCTGAAAAGTGCATAAAATTTGAGCTATAGATGATTTTTCTCACTGAAGAAAGGCAACCTTTGGTGTGACAGACATCAAGGTCAACAATTTCACAACGGTACAAGGAAACGCACCATCTGCGGAAGACTGAACGAATTTGCAAGGTCGATTGGGAACATCATTTTGCTTACAGCAACAGAATAAAGAAACTAAATCCTTTTTGATAAATACCGATCAGTATCAAGGGTAGCAGTCATTCAACTTCCTTTTCTTCTTTTGTGTCTTCTTTTCATCCCTATTTTTCATCTTCATTGGATGAATCCTTGTAATAATACGAAGAAATTAATGATCACCTCTGTGAAGTAAATATAAGAAGCAATGTTCGCAATTATTTACACATATGGAACAAGTCTTGAAAATGACTGATTTCTGTGGTAAAACTGGCTGAAATGGAAGGTCCGCTTGACTATGCATTACAAAAAATGCAACTTTTCGTTTTGTTGAAGTTAGTGACACAATAGCGGGTTGATGATGGTCACTTCAGACGCTCATTTACATGTTGGCACCGTTCTATGTCAATGTTGCTAGATATTTAGAAGTAACAAATTACTGAGACATGCAACAGTTTTAGCTTTCCGTCGCAAGGCGATTTGTTGCAAGTTATTTTATCGAAAGGCATTTTCATATAAAGAGAAATGACAATAACCTTGAATATTTACAAAGTATAGTATAGTAAAGTAAATGTATATTGAAATGAATGAGAATCAGTCGATACAAGGTAATTGCAACTCGAAATAAAAGTGAGTGAAAACATATACACTGACAGAATTATTGCATTAGCTTTAAGCACATAATTTGTTGAATAAAGAAATGCACGAAGGAATGAAAGAATTATGTCGTCGAGAGGATCGTATACAAGGCATTGCGAGTTTCTTCGTCCGTTCAAGAACTTTTGGCATTAGATGGTTCAAAAGATGGTCGGGACTCATCATTGAGCGGAAAACTTTTAAAGCTTGATGGTATCTTCGAATGAAAAGAGGGATAAAATTGTCACAGGAACAATCAGGACCGCAAATTAGTCGGTGACTACGACGCCTAACTTTCTCAACCTTCTCACTCTCCTGTTTAGGCAAACCGATAAGAAATGGGTTGCAAAATTCTAATGTACTTACAACAAACGAATAGCATAATGTAATAAGCTCATTTTTTGAAACAAATACTTTGAGCTTCCTTAAACATACAATTTTTGATAAGCTCTTTTACAAAGTTCATCGACATGAATGCTCCATGATAAGTCTGGAGTGTACACAATACCCAATATTTTCATCTTTGGAACCATAGAGGTCGAACATTGAAACTGATTTTGTTTCTTTTTGTTGAACACCATACAGTTAGTCTTCGAAGTAATAAGTGTCAAACCATTCGAAGAACACCAAGAGTAAATATTGCTTGTTTCTGACTCGATAAATTCGTCTATATTTGATGTTTTCGTAGCGGGAGCCAGGCACATGACATCGTCAGCAAACTTTACTAGTAAATCTTCACGATACGGAACGCAATACAAGATACGAAGACGATACAAGTACGCGAAGAAGCAGTCGGTATCTTCCTATTGAGAACCACTAGTATCCGCCATCGTTTAGGTACCGTTGTCATGACGACTGTCCACAAAATATTATTGTTTTCAATGTCCTTGTTCGTTCCAGACCCTTATTATTGCAGAGTGTCGGATTTCCATGGAAATATATACAACTATGCACGGGGTATTCGGCAAAGTGACCGATTGCGTATGTCTCACATGTCTGAAGCATGATCATAATGCCGTAAACAACCCCATTATAACCGAGGATTTGATCATTCAATGTTGTAGTATATGACATCTATGGTCGCTGCATTAGTCACTCGCATTCATTATAAAGTTATTTTTCTATTCTTCGTTGAATATGGCTGCTATCCAAGATAAGAAGTGGGTGGTTTATTTGTGGCTTATTATTAGCCAATCACAACAAATTGCCATAATTAAGTCAGAACATGAAATTTACTCATTTTGTAGAGGCTCTCAAACATCAAATACTGAATCATGTGACTCATTTCTACTTTGATATTGAAATTGATGCCCTGAACTCAATCATTTTCAAATTTCATGGCATTCTGATAAATAGTTTCTTTTCTGCTAAAGAAAATGCACGAAAATTGCCATGTGTTTCACAATCCACAGATATTTCTTGAATTTTACCATTGGATTCCAATGGGAATCCTTTAACCCTACCTATAACCGAAAGCGACGGGCTGTGACACTCAAGAATTTGATTTTTGTATTCAGCGTTTCAAGATCTACAAATCAGTGCTATTAAGCCCTTTGTGCGCGAATTGAGGAAGAAAGTGTCAGTAGCTCCCATTCTAATTCGAAAAGTACTTGTCCAATTTGTACAATATTTTGCGGGTATAAGGCGTCCACAACTTCTGGATTCTCACACACAGGGTTATTTGAGAACAGTCAGTGCGTGCATGTGTGATGCGTCTGAGAAGTAAGACGAAGGACGCGACATGAGAGTGAAAAAACTTCTTACTCCACTGTTCTCCTCTATTCTCTCTACATTAATCTCCTAGCTCCGGCACTTGTTCGCCCGGCGCATCTTCCGCCTTCTGGTAGACGATCTCCTATTGAGCATTCCATCAAGACCGGAACACGGCGAAAAGTCAGCAGTTTCCGAGAAGATTTGAATGAGAAAGGGACTTGAATCAGACTGAGGCTGGTGAATACGAATTGGGTTGAAAACGAAGCAGGAAACGAAGAAACAGCTACTTCAATCATGAGGGAGTCAGAGAGAGAGAGAGAGCGCAGGATAGTGAATATATTAGCATTTTAATGATGAAATGTGAACTATTTAAAGAAGGAAGAAAAGTTGAGAGTACCAATTCATGTTTTATGGAAAGTGCAAAGCAGGACGGTGTTTGAATAGAAAGAATATCAGATTTTAAGATGGAATTAAGGGACGTATTCATTTTTGATGAATGTTGATGGTCTCTTCTTCTATTTGTCTAGAAAGGAAGCTTTGTATCTTGAAATGTTAATGAGATGGCACTATCTACCAACATCGAACAATCGAGCAACCAGATAGGCACGCCAATGTGTACGAACGTTCAGGAGGGACTATTAATAGATGTATCGCACAGCAGAAGAACACAGACGATGTGAGGTTCACCGGAGACGTTTGCCACCGTTTTCATACTGCTGCTATAGGGTATCTATATAACAGGTAGTGTGTGCTGTCGACCATAGAGTAGGGATATATAGGTAAAGTGTCGACTCAAAAAAGTATACTGTATCTGTATACAGTGAAAATTTTTATATCAAAAGATTCAGTTTTTTGCGGAGATTAAGTTCCCGTGGTCCAAAAAATTATTTGAGCACTTTTGAAAGAAGTCAAAATTATTTTAAAAAGTAAATATTTATATACTACCGAGATGACTGTCCTATGTAAGTAGCATGAAACAAGTTGGAAATCAAATAGATGAATATTTGCTGAAAAGCATCCTAACTAGGCGGAAATTAAGCTGATTATCAAGGAAATTTCATGTATAGTATTATAATGAAAGTCTTCATGAAAAAGTCACGATATTATTCGTGCTGTCTTGGCTGAAATTTCAAGTTTTTAATTCAATTTTCACCGGCATGATTTGATGATCAACTAAATTCATGCTTCATTTCTTGAATCTGAATAGTGATGTGGAACCATTTACATCTTTCAAAGTTAATTGAAATCATTGTCTTTGATTATGTGATTTTGCTCTGCCAGTGGCAGGTTGCCTGTGATATGATCACGCTTAAGAAAATACTCTTGAGGTTGAGCATGAAAATAATAGGAACCCATCGAATTGCTAATTTAACAAACATTTAATCTCCAAGGCTGTCATGAAGCGGAGTATCTGTGAAATACCATCATTCCTTCTGCATTACTATCATGATCAGTCAATTCCGTTGTAATTTCTGAAAAATTGCAAAAATTTGCATATCTCACATTTGGTGACAATACCACCTGTATCTCCTTTGAGTTCATTTAATAAAATCGAAAGTGCATGCACATTGGGGATTTAATAAATGCGGAGTTACCACTCTACCTAACATATATTTACTCTATGCTGTCGACTCAAAAAGGTGTCTGTATACAGTAAAAATTTATATATGAAAATATTCAGTTTCTTGTGGAGATTACGTTCCTCCAGTCCAAGGAATTACATGTATTTGAGCAGCTTTTTTAAAAAGCTGAATGTTTGCAAATTCATATACTACCGACATGAAGACGCTTTATAAGTAGTAAGTAACAAGTTGGATATCAAAAGGAATGAACTATTGCTAGCAGGCATCTTAACTCAGCGGAAATAAAGCTGATATTCTAGGAAATTTCATGAACTGTATTATAATGCAAGTCCCTGCACGTCTTCAAGGAAAAGTTGAGAGATTCTTGGCTGAGATGTCTTGTTTTTAATTCAATTTTCAGCAGTATGATTTCATGATTCACAATTGTCGTCATATATTGAATCTGAGTAGTTTTTTAAGTAATGTGGACCCATTTGCATCTTTTAAAGTTAATTATGATGATTATGATTAATATTTGATTATGATGCTTTGATCTTTCAGTGGCAGGTAGTTTGTGACATGATGAGGTTTAGGAAAATAATCTTATTATATTATGGTAGAGCTCTAAAGTAATGGCAACCCATCGAATTGCTAAATTAGCAAACCGCATGTTACTTCTCCAAGTTGTCATAACACAGAGGATTTGAAAATGACTTTTCTTTCCTCTAGTGCTATCACAATCAGTCAAATTCGTGCACATTTCTCCAGAAGTGCCAAAAATTGACATATCTCACATGTCGCACTGGGTCTCAACTCAAGTTCATTTAATGAGATCGGAACTGTATATACACTGAGGATTTAATAAATGCTGAGAGTTGTTACTCTATGGCTCCTGCTATATCTTTTAAAGATGATCGACAAAAATTATACAAAGTGATTCTGACGAATAATAGTTCAGCGGAGGATTTTGAAGGAAATCACAGCAATCCGCAAGCGCTGAAAGACTAATATTTTGCCAATCAACCAATAAGTTTCACTTTTCATTCTGCCCACATAGCAAGCTTCTGTATGTGCCATCGTTTACGGCTAGCGTCGCATTCATATTTTATGAATTTTTTATCATTATTCAATTATAATTTTCATAATACTTGAATTTTAATACTCTATTCGATATCTCTGATATAGGTGATCATGATGTCAATCCTTTTTAGGACTAACACTAATTAACTATTGTGTATTATTATGTTTTAAGTACACTAACCTGACTTTTTCCTTGATTGTGAATAATAACAAATAAAAAAATTACAAATTGCACAAGATATACATAATTTATATAAAGTATAATGAAATATAAGGAAAAGGTTGAATAATCCAAATTCTAGAAGCTCTAACATTTATTGATAAGGCATTGTCTTTTTATCTCCAAGAAAATTCGTTTCACGAGCAAACTTTTATCCCTTCCTTTCTAGGCTCTAGCCATCTTCACTATAGTCGATAGAGAATTTCATTTGAGTTTTACGAGACTATTATATAAAAACGTTTGCCATCGACGGAAGAACATGTGGTTTACTTGAGTCACTTTGATCCACCAATGCTTCAGGATGACAGAGTGGCTGTCGGAGTCGCTAAAGACAAAGATTAAGTTGAGAGTGTTCATCTAACGTCGTTCTTCAGAAGCATCACCAATTCAAACTACTTAAATCCAGCTTTAAGTAGAAATTAATGGATGCACAAAAAGTATAATGCTTCTGTCCTGTATAACACACTTTCTACACTGCCGTCTAATTTGCTGCTGAAACTTGAAGATAGACTTTCACTTGAACTATACTGATAGGCTGTTGAAGATCAATTAAAATCCTTCCAGAAACCTGGATTAGCATCGTAGTCTTTCAGAATACAAGAAGGAATGAAATTCAGCGGGATATGATGCAGTTAGGACAGAAATGTACTAGCTCAGGTGGTCAACGATCCGGGTCAGGCATGGATAGATGAGATTATGTCACAGAATTAAAAGGGTCTCTTCGTCTGTTTGGCTAGAAGTGAAACATTTAAACATGTAGCGCTAATGAATGGCGCTGTGGCCTTGGGGTAGTGTGTTTGCTCTGCGTCCGGATGACCTTGGTTCAAAACCTTGGTCGGCTCAAACCTAAAGCCTTTAAAGAGGTACACTCTGCATTCTTGCTAAAACACTCAGCACAAAGAGAATGAGAATGGATAAATGATAACTCGGCCGCAAGGAAGAAATGCTCCGTGCCTAATGTGCTTCCGAGTATAAACGGGGTTCATTTATTTAAATCATTTTAATGAAATGGCGCAATCTGCTGACATAATACCATAGCAATAGAACAATGAGCAGCCAGTTCAACATTCAACACATCAAATTGTGCGAAGTTTCAGTGACTGTTATCAACCGGATCACACAGCAAAGAGACGCAGACGATGTCAAGCTCTACAAAGAAATTCGTGAACGTTTTTCGTGTGCCTGATGACCTTTTTAATAATGATCGGAGGGACCAACATTATCGAGATACCTTTTGCGCAATGATCTGAAGTTTTCGAATCTGAAGGAATCGTGGCGATCAGAGAATTTTGAAGGAGTTCACAACAATCCGCAAGCGGCGCACAACTATTTTTTTTGGGCAAAATTTCTTTTTGCCCACATATTAAGCTGCATGTGCCATCGTTTTGAATCAGTTTGCACTTCTAGCAAAGTGATACGATTAAACAATCTAATTCTGTGGGTTATGTGAAGTCAATGATGGCTTCATCACGCGGAGACACGACTATCCTGATGTTATTCTTGACAATAAAGCCATCAGCTGATATGAAAACCACAGCAATCGGACTCTCGATAAAAATATAGAACTAGAATGGACGTGCACCCTGAAAGCATTACTAAACCGTGGACATGCGTTGTCATGGCTTCCTGTGGTACCTAGTCAGCGCACTTTACATAAATCAGTAAAAATGTTAAATAAGACTTTAAATTGAATAACTAATTTATTTATTTATCTCCCCATGGGTCCCACCGCATTGGTGTGGGACAAAACCATTATAAGTAAAAAAAATATGATGTCAATTAAACTGGTTGATCACATTTGGTCACATGCATTTGGTCCTACGTCGAATTTACAATTCTTCTCCTTTCATCTCTGTCCTGTGCGATCTTCTCCTCTCGGTGATGTCCTTTCTCTCCTTCACGTCATTGGCTACACTGTCCTTCCATCGTATCCCTGGGCGCCGGGCGCCCGCGTTGTCTCCTGTCTTCCACGCAAAATTGAATAATGTAACAATGATTAATACATAATTGAATTAAATAAAACCATTGAAATAAAGCTTCACTTTGACAAACAGCTTCACCTTCAGTTTTCAGTTTTGGTAAAACAGCTAGTGTCCAATCTAGTCCTACTAACTCAAACAAGGCGAAAAGACGGATTTCTATGTTAGAAGCTTTATCATATTTATCATATATCACTTCAACATGCTGTCATTGCGACTCTCGTCAACGAGTGCGAAGTATGATTCAATAAACATTGCTGTCTAAATGTACTTTGCAGTCAAACTTGTGTCAAATTACTCATGAAATTACTAATTACTCCGTCTTTCTAGATTAGAAGCGGGTACTTTACATATATGCTGCATGCTATAAGGTATGCCGAAGCCAAGACTGATTTTAGCCCCGGAGACGTTTTGAAACACGCTACGCCACTGCTAATTACAGTAATTGTATTCGCCATTACGATTGCAACACAAGTCTGCATGCAGTGAGTGAATACCAAATCCATTTTAAACTAACACCAGGGAAACATGCATGCAAAGGCTGGAAGTAGGTTCGTTGCTTGTTACAAATATCCCAGTCTTTGTTTGAAAAATTGAAGTAAATCAACAAACAGAGAAAACATGTTTTAACTCTAGACAGGACGAACTTTCTCTGAACTCTCCATCCATCCTCTACACACAAACTTTTGAAGACGCCAAGCCTCGAAGAGAGATATTTGAATAATATGAGGTGATCTCTGCAAGTGCAATTCATTGACTTTCAAAACTGATGTCTTTATATACGAACGTAGTACAAGTAATACAGAAAATGTTTTTGACCTTCATTTTATTCGGATTTCAGAATCTGTCTGATTCCTTCACTGTAATTCATTATACAGCCTCAGCTTTTGTTTCCATTCAAGTACATTAGCAAGAGACGCGGTGATGTTCAGAGAAAATAGACAATTAGTAATCACTTGAAAGAACAAAGAAAACATGAAAGAACAAAGAAAACATCTGTGTAATATACATCGAATAATATTAGTATTAAGTGGATGTTCGCTTTCAATTATCGTGGTGAAATTGCTGCTAATTCTTTCCAATCAAAATTCAATGATTGCGTGTAAGTCGCTGATTTTCTCTCAAAAGAAGAGGAAATTGCTCTAATTTAATTGTAGAATCAAAAATCAGATTGCATCAAATGACTTAATTGCTCGTGCTCATAAAGGTGAGGAGTCAAATTTCGCTTATTTTCTCATCTACAGAGAAAGAAACATGAAAATGTCAAAATTTATCATCATCAACTCTTTGTGTCTTGTTTCCGTTCTATTAATGTATCATAAATGAGTAGAATGCCGTGCTGGAGTGATATCATAGGATATATGGTGAAAATTAATGTTGTAAATAGCTCTATAGCTTCGAATGACCTTGCCCGTTCGGTTGGGCATTCTTCCGGCTGACTGAGGACAAACTATATCCGTTTGATTTCTCTTTCATACAATGTTTGCAATGTTTCAATACTATGATAATAGCAATATGGACTATCAAATCATTAACTATTGGCATCAAAAAATTACGAGAATATAACGGTTGCCGCTGCATATTATTTTCATACGTTATTTACTCGTTACATGCGCAAGTAGAAATTGAATTTACCGTTATACTGTAAATATTTTGTGATAATAATACGGATGAAGCCGTTGTTATGATGATATCTGCATCACGGACAAATACTATGAACTCCGACAAGTTTATTTAAGAGTCAAGGAGATCTAGATATCTATTATCACAGGAGGAGCGCTTTCAGTTGGGGAAAGCCTGTTGCGCTGATAGCGGAATAGATTTTAAATTTGTTCAATGTATATCATAATGTGCTAAGTCTCATTTTTTTTACTGTTTTGGTTGACTATTAAATATATTCAACAAGGAAATTCACATGTTAGATTTCAGCTTCTGATATTTTGTACCAGCTTGCTTTCAAAGGCTGAAATTCAAAATCTAAGAGTTCCTTTTCTATTTTCAGGTCAGCAACGGTCATTGGCATTTCTCCGAATCATTCTGTGACGTTTACGTTATGTTTGACGTCATGTTATGTACTGCCTCAATTCTCAACCTCGTTGCAATCTCAGTAGACAGGCAAGTATTCAATTTATTTATTTATTGCTTGTTGAGCAGTGATGAACTACTGCATATTAAGGATGGCTAACGGGATGGAGTATCATGGTAGGGTTCATGGGATAGGGATGGACCCAGAATGAAGAACTTGGGCACATCGGCCAATCAGGGTTGGTAAAAAACATGTTTTAAACGTGCCTTTTATGAAATGCTTTTTACTGCCTTTGCATTCGATTAAATTGACTACTTGAAAGTGCCACTATTGACAAGAACGTTGACAAGTAGTATTTGCGAAACATTTGAATGTCGAATGTTCTCTTAGATGCTTCATGGTAAAATTGACGGTGAAGACATGATTCACAGAGAAAAAAAGTTATCATAGATGAATTTTTTATTTAGTTAATTTTATCACTATTATTTGTCTTAGGCGTTTCGCTAAAAGTCACAGGGTGGGTAAAAAGATGGCTAATTAAAGAAATCATGTTTTAAACATGTTTCTTATAAAATGCTTTTTACTGCCCTTGCATTCAATTAAAACAATGCAAGCTTATAAATTATGTCATTGAATAAATGATTAATTAAGCTATTACAATGAAAAATGTATTCATATTTATCAAAATTCGATGAAATGTTTTTCGAAATCGTGATATATGAAATATATGAAATTTGAGGATTGTAATGATGCTTGCATTGCTCCGTTATTAGCCTAAATAAATGCTGTTACTTTACTAAATACTAAGCAATAACTAACATCGACTTTACATAAAAGAAAGATGACGGAAACAGTACATGTTTAGATAATGTGATGCATTTATAAAATAATGGAAGTTTTGAACATGAAGAATATTAAATGATTCTCTGTATTTTAAGACAGCAAAGTGTGGGATGCTGAAATAGTTTAGAGCAAGTCGTGATGCAATAAATCCATCGTCATTGTTATGCAGTAATGTTTTGTAGTTCATTTGTTCAGTTGTTTGTAAAGAAAACGCATTTTCCCGCCTCTGCTCAGAGATTCTCCGCAATATTTCCCGTGTCAGTCCCATTGTACTTAACTGACACATGAGAGCTGCTGTGCTGCATGAGTGCGGAATAATACTTCAGCAATACCAGATGGCTCCGTTTCAAGACTTATTCTCAGCGGCTTCCTCTACGAAGCTCAGGATGAACGTTGACTTCGAAAAGTCGTAGGAGATGCTTTCGCAACGCATCGGGTAAGAGAACGCCTATGGTCCTGAGGCAGTAGGTTCAGCAACAACGATACCAATGATTCCGAGCAAGTTTCTCTTGTTCGGTGGTCATCGTCAATTTTGTCTATGCGGATTCGCAGCGAGCAGGCGTGGGCTAACTGTGGAGGAATTCATGACATGAGTGGAATAACTTTCGAAGGAGGATTTGGGAGGAATGAGGTTCGAAGGAATATTTTGAATGAACAAAATTTGGAATGTTAATTTCCTTCTACATGTAGATAGAGAATTGTGAGTGCAGTCATAACACATACTCATCGAAATAGGTTTACAATTACAGACGGCGGCATCACACTGTAAACTCTAGGGCACGAAATTTCGCTTGAATTAGGCACGAAATTTAGGCATCAATTCTAACCAACACAAGGCACGAGTAGGCAAGAAGTTCATCGTTCCGAGTTCGTGCCCGATGATTTTTCCTTCGATTTCATTAGATAAACAAATATTTGGTTTGGTGCCTATTAGTGCCTAGTGGCGCCTACTGGGGCTAGGCACTAGAAAGGCACGAACTAGGCGCTAACTGGCACGAAATTTCGTCTTCGTGCCTAAATTAATGCTCTACAGTTTACAGTGCAGATTTGCTACCTAACAAGAGACATCGACTCAATGTTGGCGTGCGCGTCGATTTGAGATTGAAACTGACGAACTTGACACCTCGAATTCAGGAACAGTGTGGTAAACATCAGGTTCAGTCCAGTCATCGTCTTTGTTGCAACCTATCTCGATAACATATCCTAAATACAGTACATGCACTTACATGCCTCCTGATAAGGTCTCTATGGGTGACGCATGCTCAGACGAATAAAATATTACTAGTTTTTTTGGCGTTCCATACGGTGGTGTGGTCGGCCAACTATTTTGACAATATGCTCTACTCATTTTCATTCGACAATCGCAGGAAGACAAGCTACAGGAACATCGACTGCCAATTAATGAATGACAAGAAGTCACTGACAGCGACACATTGTCTACTTATATTTCTAAATCTATGGTGCAATAATGTAGGAACAATGGCAATTTGTACATTGCTGCCTGCTGTCGGTAGGCAGCAATGTAGGAATACCATATGAGATTTCAAGGTGAGTAATGTACAAATCAGAGGCCGATGATTTCTTCACAACTCACCGAGAAATCTCATGTGGTGTTTCCATTGTCTACTTATATATATCTACATCTATCCACAGACTTCCTGCAACAGAACATTCTTCTGCAATTTAGAAGTCTATGATCTTAGCAGCAACTTCTATGTTATAAGTATTGAAAAATGACGGCAGGGTAATGCCATTATTCCTATGTTATTGCATCATAGATTTAGAAATATAAGTAGACAGTGTGCATTACCGGCCGTCATTTTTCAATGCCTATAACATAGAAGTTACTGCTAAGATCATAGACTTCTAAATTGCAGAAGAATGTTCTGTTACAGGAAGTCTATGGATAGATGTAGATGTATATAAGTAGACAATGGAAATACCACATGAGATTTCTCGGTAAGTTGTGAAGAAATCGTCGGCCGGCCTCTGAAATCTCATATGGCATTCCTACATTGTTGCGTACATTATTCAATTGCATGCATAGAAATTGACAACAATAAAACCTCTAGAATGGAAATTAAGCTTCATGTAATGCACAATAACGGCACATAAATCGCACGCATTCTCACTTAGATGCACTTGCCAACGTCTGTATCATTGGGTCAGAATCAGTCACATGTGTAAATCGAAGCTTTTCATTGGTGGTTCATGCCCCAACTTAATTCCCTCGGATGTGCGGCGACCTTGAGTCAATTTCCATTCTAGCCAACTTCAGATAAACAGTTTATTTCTATGATTGCATGTAATGGTAGCAAGTGATAGAGATTGACTTAGATATTCACCTCTATGAGGCTTGCGTTATTGGCAAAGGACGCGCATTGTAGAAGCAGCACGTATCAGCGAACACATGAACCTCACACAGATAAATTGCTTTGTCCGCTGAAAAGTACGTATCTTTGACTCAATTATTCTCCGTGACAAAGTCGTCAAATGGAAATGTTATTCACACCTCTCGACTCTTCACGATCTAAATGTGCTGACTGTGTAAAGGGGAATTTTCATAAAGTATCAACTTCCAAAGGTTGATATGTCTAAAATTTTATTGATATTTATATTTTGTATGTTACAAAAAATCACAGATATACTGATGAGGGATAATACTCCCCGCGTCTTGTTTAAATGTGAAAAAATGATTGATTGTGATTATTTTTGTATCATTTTCAATGAGCAATTGCAGATCTCATCCTACACAACTATATTTCTCGAAAGTTACAAATTTCAGAGGAAGCGCTTGCTATGATTGTGATACCCCTTAGAGAGCTCATACGAACTGAGCATTGTAATGGATCAGTAATTAGCCCTGAAACTTGTTCATCTCGAGATTCGTCTGCAATGAGTTGTTAATTACCCGAAGAGTACATTTAGGACTTTTCCGTTTTGATCAGTCAAGTGGAAATCTATTGAATTGGAATGTTTTTTGCTCATGAAATCAAAATTGTTTTTTCAATGACATCAAATAATTGTAGAAAAATTGAAAACACAATTGAATGAAAAAAATGAGAAGAAAAACTTGATGCAGACATTGATCAGACTTTGTTGCCATTCAAGTTTCAATCCTTGAACGTGACGTACTGTCATGATAAAGAAAGAAGATTCACAGAGAGGATTAGAAGCCTGTAATGCAATCAAGGCACTCTGCTAGAAACAAGAGTTAGCCAGTAAACTGCACTACATAACCATTAATAGACATTGGAATTTAAAACACGGGTTTTCTGATGTAAATATAGGATTTTAAAGTGAATTTAATGCATTGTAGACCGTTGACTGACAATTGACAAACATTTATCCTACAAAATCTATTTTGTCGGTCATACTTAGTTCCTGTAGGATGATTGCCACTGAACACCTGCAATATCTGATAAAAAGCGACAAAATGAATAGCAATGAATTATAGCTTAAATTTGTCAAAATAAATCATGGTTTTGCCACACAATAAGACAGATTGCCCAAAAGTCAAGCAATCACTGATCGAAAAAATCAATCAATATTCAACAGTTTTTGTTTAGTTAATTTCCATACAATGCATCTGTTTCGATGTCGGTGGAGAACCTACAAATTCGTCGGATATCGCAGGATATTGGAGGTGACAATCGTTGGTTGATTTTGTCAGCAATTTTGTAGGATAATTGTCGGTCTACGGTTTACAGTTATGCGTTTGAAACATTCATAAAGAGTTTTAACCCTCGCCCAATTGGCAAATTTTTTGAACATCTTTTAAACCAAGCAAGTTGTGGCCACTAGATTTCTAGTAGCTTGCTTTCTGCGTATTATGCAACTTTTGACAGAAGGATGATAAATTTGGCAAAATACTTTAGGTGCGAGACCTATTTTAAAATTTGAATGTTTGGAATATTTTGTCTAATTTTGGTATATTAAATTCTAGCGCAGGCTATATTGTGGCATCAATTCTTGATTAAATAATTTGAGATTACATAAAGGATTCTTCCTGTTTATATAGATATATTCACAAATGCCAAATCTCTGAATTTGAAATAATCGGCTTATCATGTATACATGTTTGGAATTTAGAATTCAAATTTCAAATATGATTTTTTATTGTTTCTGTACTTTTTAGTTTTGCATCTAATCAGCAGTTATTGAAAATTTTTCAGAATCGTGTTGCTTTTAGCCTGGAAATTTGAAATAGATGAAATTGATTTCAAAGCTTGTCATCTATTGATGTTACATGCATTTAATGGTTCTGAATTACCGTCAGACAATAGCGCAACAATATGCAACACTCAATTGGTTGAGCATTGCCTCAACTAGTTTCTCCATCGTCTGATGTTAGATGCAATTTTTTACGAAATAGCCTGTAATGCGTCCACCCAGAAAATCAGAAATTCGACTGTAAGCGATATCAAATTTGATTAGTACCTACTAGATATTCTCTTCTCCCGAATAATGGTGAACTATTGACTAATGCTTCTTGATTCCCTCATCTTGCTCAATTAATTAGATTCAATTGTGACAAATGAAAGCATGAATACCTTGAACTACTTTCGACATTCACTTACAAGCACCTTCAATGTTCAATTGATTACTGTTTTGTCTGCAATGGTAGCAACGTAGTCTTGACTAGGTAGTGAGATGGCTGTAAGCGTACAGGTGGGTATGGTGCGGGAATTAATCGGAAAAAATTTCATATGTTTTCTCTTATTAATATTCCGTCTATTTCATGAATATTTCTGCAGTGAGATTGTCAACACGTTTCACGAATTGATTGAATAATATTAGATTTACATGGCAATTCTAAATAGCATGCGAGACTGTTGTGGCAAGATTATTAACACAACCGTTAGACATTGATTGCAGGAAAACTGTTTGCTGGTAGCTTCTCAAACAATTTAATAAATATTCCATTACTCTACAAACACTCAGGCGAATTGGAATACTTGTTCGTGTTACAGTGATTGGTGACTACACAATAAATTCACAATAGTTTACATTGACTTGAAGTTCTGCGACGTTTTGTAAGCATCGATATAAGCATTACAGCTTGTTCCGCCAGAAAAAATTTGCATTGCAGCTAGTCTTCGTCTTCTGACTCCCAATAAATGTTATCGTGGAGTGCTAACCCAGACTGTAAATGCCAGACTACGAAACGAAGGCTTTTCCACTTTTCGCGCAAGCTCGTGGCAAAAAGTTTGTCCTCACTAGTAGCCATGAAACGCCCCAACGTCTGACCAATCAGATAACAGTTTGAAACCAATCATTATTCTGATGGCTCCAAAAATCTTGTAGTTTGCGCTGTTTACTTTTGTTGCCATGTTCCGTGGCAATTTTTGTGGCCTGGCATTCACTAGGTGACATGCCATGCTCAATTACGAGTAATTCACGCGTAAAATACGCGCAGATACTGCAACATCTGTCGGCAGTCCTGTTATATCAGCTTTGTGTCTCATGTGTCTGCATATATCAGAGGCTAAACAATGTGATATGACCTAAATTTCATGCTCAGGGCAGAAAGAACATGCTAAGCGGTTCATTCCCCATTTTTTGACAGTACCAAATCACGTGATTGTTGACTCTTAGTGCAGCGCAACTGCCCTAAACCACGGATGTTTGGGGTGCTCCGTAATTTCGCGTAGATTATGCGTGGCAATGTCACCTAGTTATTTACAGTGTGACCGCTCCAATCATCATTGCGTGTGCAAGCCTGAGTCCCCTAATTGTCTAATTAGCTAATTATCTAATTGACTCAACGATTGAGCCATTCTGTGCAGCGTGCAAATGCTGTTTAAATGAGAGGAAACGTATTTTAAACTTTATTTTCCGTGCGTAAAATTTTGTTGTTTGAAAATTTCTGGCTGAATGGCCACTTTTTGCATTGCAAATTTAGATGCAATAGGAACTACTGATTGGATTAAAAAATGAATTGCAGTTGTATATACTGAAATGCAGAGAAACATATAGAAAAGAACCTCCATATTGGCGCATCTGTGGGGCGGAGATGACACTTCTACTTTAAAGTATTTATGCCTATTTGTCCCATGAGATAAGAAGTCAGAAGTTTCATAGAAGACAATTACTTTCACCATGAAAGCGATATAAAATCATGAAAAACATATGAGTTCTTAATAAAACAACCGTGTTGTTTGTAGAATATTCAGGTTCAAATACCAAGGCGTAGAAAGCAAGAAATATCAGATTCATATCGAAGAAAATAGATCTATGTACTCACTCTCATTATCTCCATGAATAAAAAGGAAGTTTAGAAGTTAATATGAGACAGATTGTTGCTTAATATAGAATCCTGACGGATTTTCCAATATCACTGATAAACACGAGACATACAACACGTTGACGAGGTACGCAATCGTTTCCTGTTATTGTACTTTCTGAGTTTCGGAACTTGAAGGATCAATACTCGCATTATCATTGCAAAACCTCTCTTAAAATACATCCTATTCCTTTAAGTTTGAAATGAGGTTCAATTTCATCTAGGAACTTAATGTATTTGCCTAAACTGATGACTCTCAGGTAAAAGACATTAAAGGAAAATTCCTGAGGACAAAAAGGAACTGTACAGTAAAAATTCTCAAAATATTTATCCAGACATTTAGAAACGCATGTCACTGATGAACTCGCTCATGAATATCCTCATAAATCAACCGCAGATATGTTCAATTTAGAAAATTGACAAACGTCTGATGACATAATGGAAAAATTGGTCAATGGGTTTTCTTTCAATGGAGATTTGAACGAGTTGTCTAAAAGCCTTCATATAATTGAAGGAAGGGGATAGACTCTCTTTCCTCACTGAAACTCTATGACATGCATCAGAGAGGTGAAAATGCTGGCTTTATTTGGTTTAGTCATAGAGATTAGATAATTTACATATCAGTCATAGATGGATTACACCAGTGGTCGGCAAATTTAACTCTTTGCCTGCTGAATGCATGGAAAATACGAGTATCATATTCAAAGGAAGGCCTTTATTGTATAATATCATTTTAAACTATTTTGTCATGGTTTAGTATAGTAGAAAGTCTTCGTGCAGCTAGAATTTGTTCAAAAATGTTGGGCAAGTAGTACTTTTAATGAGTGCCATGACAGGTAAAGAGTTAATCAGTCCGCGGGCCCTTGGATCAAGCTTAATATTTCTCGTGGGCCGCAACCCTAGTAGTAGTTGATCAATACAATGCGAATTCATTGTGACTTTTGAAAACAATTCACACAGCTAATGAAACGAATACTCTTTCCATGTCTGTAAATGGAGATATCATAAAATGGTTAATAGCTTTGATTTATCATTTATTATGAAGATTTCTATAGTGAAGTAATGTACAAAACAAAAAAGAAGGTTGTGGCTGGCGGAGGTTCTACGAATTTGCAGCTCTCCTAGCATCAAAGGCTCCCAACTTGAAAATGAAAAGTTGGTGCATTCTGCGTCTGCCCCCAGCGCGATGATGTACAGGAGACGTGGGCCGCCCTTCGTACGGCTCCCGGGACTGAATAGAATAGGACCGACGTTCCCTGCGTGTCGTAAGAGGCGACTAAAAGGGGCCTTTTGTCACTGCAGCTCTGGTGTCAGCAGTTTGATGTCTTGTTCTCATTGCCTTTCCTCAGTGGCTATACTAAGTTGATGTTGCGCATATCTGGCTATGCCTTGTCCAAACCCCCTCAGTGGTGGCCACCGCCCCTCTTCGGAGGTATTAAGTGGGGTAGGACCACTGGGGTGCTGCCTCCATTCGTCAATGCTGTTCACCTTGTGTGAATGTCTTTGTCTTGGGTATAGGAGCACCCCGGTGGTATCGGAATGGCCATCTCCTCCCCGGGGCACTCCTCGCCAGCAGTAGGCATTAATTTGCTTACCGGGTGTGTCGCTTCGCATCGTCTCGATACGAAGCCTCCTATCCACTGGACGGAGCCGGGTAAAACAGCAACAGCAATATGGGCCGCCAAAAAGGTATTGGTTAAAAGAAAGTGTGATGTGTGGTTGTTCTATTAACACAGGAGTGAATGTCTAAAGAAGACGGTGAACCTAGAATGCATTTCAGATGTTCCGCGAAGAAGGAAGCTGAAGTCTAGCCACATTATGAGAAGAAACAAAGATGACTCGGTGAAAAGAGATCATTTCAGCTTGTTGTCATAGAAGTCAAGAGGTTCACACCAAGACCAAGGAAAACATGGTCAGAGGTCGTGTCCGATGATATCTGAGTTTTGGACTTAAATCCAATAATAATCTACGATCAGCAGAAGCGGAGGCGCGCTATCCGAAAACAACATCCATGTGATTCCGTTCAACGTGCAAAAGGGCGTGGTAATTTTGAAATAGACTCGCGGGCTGAAGGTTGTTGACACCTGGATTCCACCGTAATTCTAGCTCTTCTTCATGCAGCGTTAGCATTTCGAGCACTGGATTAGATTCCCAACGCATTGACATGGCGCACTGAAACCTCGTGAAAGCCAGAGGCAGAGTTGTGTAACCACAGAATTAGACAGCTCGTCTATTCTTCTGTTTGACTAGAAAGGAAACATGTAGCGCTAATGAAATAACACAATCTGCTGACAATACCATAGCAATCGAACAATGAGCAGACAATTCAACATTCAACACGCCAAATTGTGTGAAGTTTCAGTGACTGTTATCAACCGGATCACACAGCAAAGAGACACAGGCGATGTCAAGTTCTACAGAGAAGTTTGTGTTTTTTCGTGCGCCTGCAATCTTTTAAAAAATGATCGGAGCGCCCAACATTATCGAGAAAACTTTTGCGCAATGATCTGAATTCTTCGAATCTGAAGGAATCGTGGATATCGGAGCATTTTGAAGGAATTCACAGCAATCCGCAAGCGGCGCACGACTATTGCCTATTTTTGTAAGGCATTCAAAATTTATTTTTTCCCAATTAGTAAGTTCCTGCATGTGCCATCGTTTTGCATCAGTTTGTATTTCTGGCAAAGTGATATCATTAAACAATCTAATTCTGTGTGTGAAACTGATTCTCCGAGGTCGACTGTGTACTTTTACTCCCAGACCTCGAAAGAACTAAATTTCGTAAATTAGACTGCAATTTTCAATGCGATGTCGTTTAGTAGTGTTCAGTTAATCAACCGGATTTGTTTGATTGCAAATGACATTTCTTAACTGACGTCATTTGCGCTATATTTGCTTGATTTTACAATGCTTCCCATATTTAATTTTTGCTACATGCCATAGAAATCTAGCTTCGAAACATTGTACATGCATTTGTAGATGTCGATAAAATTTCATTGTATAATTCAACATAAGATTTTGAATTAGTTTGACATTTAGATACTCAAAGGTTCGTGCCAATTCAAGTATGATACTAAGAGTTTGAGAATCAGTACATTTTGTTCCAATCTACAGCAAGAATGATATTATCTCGAAACTCTCCGAATAAATGAAATCAGAGCCAAGATAATTTATTGCATTTGGTCCCAAGCCAATAACTTGAACTTGTAGAGTATGTTCTCAATCAGGTGTAGTATCAAATATTAATGCATCGAAGTTTCTTAACAAATCTAAATCTTCACTTTTTTGTTCACTTGACGGTTGAGACAATGCATTCTAAAAGAACTTTTGTCTCAATGTCAAGCAACAAAACATTTTAAGGATGTGCAAATTTGGCAGTTGGTACTTTCCAGTTTTGCGTACTTCTTCATTCAGAACATTAAAATATTGACACGTTCATGTCTATTTAGTAAGATGGTATCATTATCACTTTGCTGATGAAAATGATGAGAAAAGATATTTTAAGTGAAAATGGACAAATGTTCGATTTTTTAATAGCAGAAATGAATAATGCTGCACTTTGCAGTGAACTCGTCTCGTCAATTATCATGCCATGAGTATTTGCATAATTGATTCTGGAAGCAAACTTGAAAAAGATTATCAAAAAGCTTTTGAAGATGCTCAATTTGGAACAACTATAGCCTTTAAATTGCAATTGACATAAGGTCTATATTTTCATAAAGAGTCTTAGGACAGGCGTTCTATACTGCCGGCCCTGTCCTGATCTATTTTGTCATATGACGGTCTGTTATTGATTCACGCATCCCTGTGTATTTGGTTTTACATGGTTCACGAATTAACCAACTGCAACTTAAAAGTGTAGCTCAGATCCTTGCGTAAAAAGTGACAACACGAAAATGTATGAGAATTAAATTTTTGATTGACTCTAAGATGGCTTCGCTAGCCTAACCAGCTAGACACACAATTGCTCTTATGATGAAAACCGTTCGCGTGTTCACTGAAAACACACTACCGCAGTCTAGTTTGACTCTCTCTCTCTCTTTCCATCTCCTTCTCTCTCTCTCTCTCTCTCTCTCTCTGATGAACGCTTTAAGCAGCCCTTAGCTTGGTCAGAAAGATTGCATAGTGATAGTTCGCCTGGGCATAGAATAGAACGATGTCCTCAGACTTGAACAAATTAAGCACGAAAGCTCCTTCGCTGCCGTAGACGTTGCGTTTCGCCCTACAAGGGTTCGTCAGTGCAGCTCGTTGAGCCGTCAAATGAATGACATAATTTAATTAATCTCAGGGTTTTTTTCAGTTGTGTGAATTTTGCAATTTTTTGCAATCTGCATTCATTTAACATGATAACTTTTATAAATGGCATCGATTTTCAATATGAGTACAGAATTTCAGCGACATAATCATAATAATTTCATCACCTATTTGATTTGCAAAATTTCCACTACCAGTAGCGGTTGATGATCTGCACATCGGTTATATTTCACATGTATCATTGTTCATGCAATGTATATGTGCAATCGTGCATGCACATCTATAGTACCGTAAAATGGGGTAATTCGGACACCTTTTTGAGGGTTTTTTAAATTTTTTTGTCATTTGTGATGATGCTATGATCCTATAATCCTACATGAAACGCAAATGGGGAGTTATTTAAAATATGTAATGACCCAGTAACCTCAAGCCTTGTAGAAATTTGTCTGGATAATTTCTACGATGGGTACTTAAAAAAAGAAAAAAATGGGGTAATTCGGACACCAACAAGTTTTGTATTTCAGACTGAACAGAAACGATCTAAATCAAATGCAAATGTTGCAAACTGAAGTTAAAGTGAGTCTATGTACACTGGGCACACTCGAAAAAGGGATCAACGCTTCCACCGTTGCACTTGCCACAGAACCACTCGGCACAAGTAACACATTGGATCTAGTCCGGTGCACTGGACTTCATAAATGCGACTGAACACCTTGCGCAGGTGTCGTCTTCATCACTTGGTCACGTTAGTCATACATTGAATCCTTGATCGCTGAACAAGTTTGCGCGTGATTCATTGACATACTCGCGTGCGATAACGATAGACAGTGAGAAATGCCGTCTCAGCAGATTGATCAGTATCAATTAGCCTTGCTTGCTGCACCCACCGGGGCAAGAAATTCCAAGAATTCGCGTCGTCTGTATTTGGGTGCAACAACTGACCAGCTATGGTACTTCCGCAAGCCAGCCCATTTCAACCTACAACAAAGCTTTGTGGTAGATCAAACCTGATGAAAAAAAGTAAAATTAGTTTTTTTTCGACTTTTTTGAATTTCAAATATAATGTAGCTTTAAATACAATGAAAAACTTTTTTCGCGTCTATTGAAAAATTTCAGTTGATTAATGTATATCAAACTAAAAAAATGCATTTCGGTCTCACCAGAAGCATCTGACAATTTTCATTAGTCAATTAAAGATAGAAAGTGACCAGGTGTCCGAATTACCCCATTTTACGGTATGCCTGTGCATACTCGTATGTAACGGGAATGATTAGTCGTGAAATTTTTTTAGCTAGAATATTAGAATATAATACTTATAATACCATATAGATGTGCTTAAGTAAAAGTTTGCAGAAATACTTTAGTTGCAATGAACAATTTTTGAAGAGTTAAAAATATACATACATTCACAAAAAACGAAAAAAATTGAAAATTCAAATTTTAAATTTAATAATCGAAATACAAAATATCCTTGTTTTCTCTAAATTATATCCATCAGAATATGGAAATTAGAGGGGGTCGTACGACGCTAAAAATCGCCCGCTCCTGATAGGGTTAAGGTATATGCTATTACTATCTAGCTTTTGAGCGATGTTTATGCGCAAATCGCATACAATAGGGCCGATTTCATTCTTTATTGAACAAATTTCTCGAGGCCTGTACTCCCTGAAGCCTAGTATTGCAGTGGCAGTTGATAAAACCAAGCAGTCAGTTATCCAACGATATTTGTATTAGGATTCCATTTAAGTTTAGTCATTTTTTTATTCATACAAACACTGATGAGCGTCCATCACACTCCCGCCTTTACAATAAAAGTCAATTCAAGGAAAACATGTGGGCCTGTATTTACAAAATCCATACTATTCTTTTCTTTTATTTTACGTATACGTACATTCACATGCACAAATCTTCACTTCTTTGTTATCTTCGGATGCAACCGTCTTTTTTATACAATCACTGAAACACTAGAATTAAAGTAATGCACGGCGAATATCATATTTCGTATTTTCTACAATAGACATGGTGAAATCCAGAAAAAAGTGAATTTTTTGCAATTTTTTGTCCCTCCCTGGATTCCACAAAGTTATTGATCAAACAGTCAACTATAAGACATCATTTTGGGGGATTTCGTTTGATTTATCCTGCTCACACATAATTTTTTATATATTTGACTCTGTATTATATTTTTCGTTCGCTTGAGTTCTGAAAATATCCGATTTTCGCATGTCCCCCGAATTTATCTACTTTTTAGAAGCCTGTGAAGCATATTCAGCAGGTAACTGACCAAAGTTCTTTTATGCTGTACATAATGTCATTCACCCACGTTATCTGTGAGATAGTGTAGTTGTCTTAAAATTCATTATTTGGAGTTTTAGAGACTAAAAACCGATGTCCCCAAAACTTAATGTCATCTCTTCGACGGCGTGATTTTCAATTTTCTTTTCTAGCTTTGCCAAATCGGAGTGGATTGTGGTTTGACATATGAGAATGTTGAAATGGGATGATATAACAATGTTTTGAGGCCCTATCTTTATTAAAAATCGAACATTATTTTTTCGGGGACAAAAGAATACGAAATGTTCTGGATTTCACCACATATAACAACACTTTAGAAGAAAGCACCAATTCTCATTTCAATAGTAATTCATTTGACCAATCATACGTGAAATAGAGAAGAGATTAATGATGTGGCAAATAAGGAACATTAGACAAAATAATGGCATAAATTTCGTGATAAAAAATATCACACAGCTCTGCTGCCAAAAATGTAGAGTAGCAATTCTCATACGATGATGAAAGTCATCCCAGTAGCCATTTATAATAGAATATAATGCTTACTAATTTAAATTATTAGTTAAAGTAGTCCTAATGAGGACTGATGGTGTTCTCCAATCCGCAATTGTACAAAGGCAATGCTACTGTAACCATTGGATTAATCAGTTCTTAAAAGAACTCAATGTAGCTTTCTCGTGGCAACGAATTAAAATTGATCAGCTTTGGCCCAATATCTGGTAAAAATGGAAATCTTAAGACTTGTAATACTACTCATTCTTGCTGTTAATATACTAATACCATAGATTCCAAACACTGCCGTATACACGTTCAAAACAGACTTCTAATATACTGTACCAACTACAGATGCTGATAGTGGAAATAGAATAAGACAATGGTCACCAAAGGTTAAGGAAATTAAAAATGGATATTATAAAACAACAGGAAACCGATGAATAAAAATTGGAAAAGTGGAGGTAAAATATGGAAATACAACGATGCTACTATACCGATTATAAGTGAACTATATCTGACACTACACAAAGTGGATAATGGAGGTAAACAATAGAACTACAATGACACTCTACTACACCGAAAGCAATGAAACTATACACACTATACCTAAGACTACACATGGAAAATACTATTTCTTCACTTGAATTTGTTATCGCCAGTTTCTTAATCCGTCTATAGTACTTCATGTAATTCCACATTTCTTCATTTGAATTACAATACATCGACCACTACTTCAGCTACCGATTAAGGGATATAAAACATAATACTGCAGTCCGTCAGTCATCAGCAGGTACCCGTCTAGTTGTGTTTCGACCCCTAACCTGAACACTCAAACCCAGACGAGCGGGGTCCCACACATAGTGGCTGACAAAATACTGAATAGGTAATGATATGTCTTGAAAGATATGTCACAAAGATATATCAGACATCATTCAATTGTTGCGTTTCCCACATGTAAACTGATCCTGTCATTAAATTCATCCCATCAATAAATACAGTATGCTTTTTGCGACCCGCACATGTAAACAAATCCTGTACATCAATCTTTGCCTTTTCGATTCCCACAAGTAAACAGATCCTGTTCATCCTCGAATCCCATAAAGATGTAATCGCTGTGTGATAAATATGTAATCCGCCTTTACACAAACTTCGCCTCATACATCAAGACTTAACAAAGGGAGCTCTCTCATCTCCCGTTTCAAACGATAAAAATTAACGCAGGGGAAGCTTTTTCATTAAGTTGATGTTGGGAAACCAAATAGATTAGATGGTAATAATTCTTTTTTTATTATTATATGCTTATAAATTAAAAAAAGCATATAATAATTAAAAAAAGAATTATTACCATCTAATATACTTGGTTTCCCAACATCAACGTAGTGGAGGCTGATAAAAGTCAACAGTCAGTTACCAAGGATATTTGCATTCCATGATATCACTTAAACTTATGTCCAGTCATCAATTTGAATTCAATTATTATTTTCATTCATGCAGCAATGATGAGGATCCATCATATCTTGCAGCAATTCATGGGAAAGCAAACAAGCCCGCTTAAAGTATTCCAAATAGCCTTTATTATCCTGATTCGATTATCTAGCGAAAAACATGAAATGTGTTTGTAAGTTGCAATATATTCATCACGTGATTGATTTAAATGGATTCAAATTAACATGCACATTGTTTTACAGCTATACTCATGGATAAAAATGCATTTTAATTTTTAGAATAAAGATATCCATCACAGGGGCGAAGTATAGTCTCGCCCCTAAACATTTTTTCAGAATTGCTGGTATCGATGTCTCTGCCCCCCCCCCCCCCGGTATGAGCTGCCTTTAGAAAATAGCTCCTCAATTGTTTATCGAATTTCTAACGCACTCAATCTGCGAATTCACAATTACATTAATATACGAGTATTTAGATGTTTTTATCTTCAATTGAAAACAGCTCTCAAAGACGGATCGATTATCAATTCAAATAATTGTTGTTTTTAAAAAAGGTGCTGAAAAATTCTCAACCGGTTTCAACACCGTTCTTCAATGCACAAAATAAGATTGTTCAATGATATCACTTTGCTAGAAATGCAAACTGATTCAAAACGATGGCACATGCAGCAACTTACTGAGTGAGGAAAAGGAAATTTTTGATGCCCTACAAGGATAGGAAAAAACAGTCGTGCATTGCTTACGGATTGCTGTGAATTCCTTCAAAATGATTCGATCGCCACAAGTTTTCTCGATAATGTTGCTCCTTTCGATTATTATTGAAAAACATAGCAGGCGCATGAAAAAACGTTCACAAACTTCCCTGTAGAACTTGACATCGTCTGGATCTCTTTGCTGTGTGATCCGCTTGACAGTCACTGAAACTTCGCACAATTTGGCGAGTTTCATCTTGAACTGGCTGCTCACTGTTCGATTGCTATGGTATTATGTCAGCGGATTGTGCCATTTCATGAGCGCTACATGTTCCGATGCTTCCTTTCTAGTCAAACAGACGAAGAGACGACCTGTCTAATTATGTGCTCCATTGTGTCTCTAGAACGTGCCATGGTAGAAGATTGTTTTCCTATAGGCCTACCTCATGGTTCATGCTATGTAACAGCTGCACATTTTGAAAATTTCCTTTAGTTTTTAATTTTACATAATTTGATGCTTGCGGTTATCTTTAGCAACTACAAAATCCTCTATCTGTCTCCGTGGATGTAATGTAGATGCCATGTCTTTTGATTTGACCTGTAAAGCATATTATTGCCGGCGGGGAGATGATATTTACTCCAATGGAAAGAACATAATCTATGCAAGATCTATACCAATTATGACTGATATTGTCCTGCTATAGTAGAGACTAGAATAGTAGAGACTCAAACTAAATTTCTATTCAAAGAGAATTTAATAATCACATACATATCGTATACATATAATGTACATATAATCTATGAACATAATGGGCGAGTTTTGATCGGCTTAGTATGTATTAGATCTGAGAATAGATATTTGCAATATTGGTCAGACTAAATTTCTATTCAAATACTCTTGATAATCATAGATATATCAATCACAATCTGTCCTTGATGGGCATATAAGATATCTAACTCGTGCAATGCCATAAAGAGGTAATCACGCACTGGTTTCGTATCTTATATTATAACTTTTAAATCACAATTTGATAATTTGATTAGAATTCAATGCTTAGAATCTTGTTCACGTGAATGTTGATGCAGTTAGGTCACGTTTTCAAAGTAAATTTTAATTTCAGTAGCCTTGCGAACCATGAAAAATAAATGTACTTTATTCTCTTACAATTTCGTGTCTTTAGATGTTTGTAAGAGGCAACTTTTGACAGATTGCTTGCTCAAGTCTAAAATGAAAACACAGAGAAATTTGTATTTCCGTCTTATCTGTTTCTTGGAACAATATCTTTAATTGAACAAAGAAGTTCTCCGTGAAAACAGTTTCATATTTAAATTTGATTTGTAAGAACCTATATGTTTACCTAGAAAAAGTTCGGATGATTCAAATTCATTATTAATACTGTAGAAGTCGAAATGGAGTATGTCTATATATCTATGTCAAATTGACATTATATCATCGCACTCTATCAATAGAAACCTCCTTTTGACGTCTGCGGTTATTTACGATCGTATAAAGCAAACCACCGAATGATTACCCACTCATTTTGGTTTTCATTCAACCCCTGCACTAGGACAGAGAAAAGGCTGGTTTCCAATGGGTCATAGGTCCACAGAATTAGATTGTTTAACCGTATGACTTTGCTAGGTGTGCGAATTGATTCAAAACGAACTACTAACTAAGTGGGCGAAAAGAAATTTTTGATACCTTGCAGAGATGGGAAAATAGTCGTGCGTCATTGGCGTATAGTTGTGAATTCCTTCAAAATGCTCCGATAGTCACGATTCCTTCAGATTTGAAGAATTCAGATAATTGTGCGAAATTTCAGTGATTGTTATCAATCGGATCACACAGCAAAGAGACACAGTCGATTTGGTGTGCCTGCTAACTATTTTTAATAATGATCGAAGTGACAAACATTATCGAGAAAACGTTTGCTCAATGATCTGAATTCTTCAAACCTGAAGGAATCGTGGCGATCGGAGCATTATGTAAGTAAGTAAGTAAGCGTTTATTGACAAAAAAATACATCTACCTCCGAATGGGAATCGTGGAGGCAATTTCTAATCATTGACATAAATCCGTGAGTGATAAACGTTACACTGTATCATTGTACATTGCTGAGCGCATGATTCACATCATCAGTCTTGATGGCGTTGAAAAGTCGAATTTTATGAAAGTCGAAAGTTATGAAGGAATTCACAGCAATACGCTAGTGACGCACGACTATTTTTCCTATCTGGCGTGTTTAATGTTGAACTGTCTGCTCATTGTTCGATTTCTATGGTATTATGTCAGCAGATTGTGCCATTTCATCAGCGTTACATGTTCCAATGCTTCCTTTCTATGCAAGCAGAAGAAGAGACGATCTGTATAATTTTGTGCGCAGATCGCTTCACCGTTTGCGATGTCGCGTGAAATTTGACGTCACAGTTGTCTCCTTTTTCTTGCGACAAGAACGCTCGACGTTCATGGCGCTACAATACTTAAAGTCACAATGGGCACTGCATTACATGCGACGTCTCAAGGGTGACATGCACGGTAAAGCAGCAGACATTGATTGGAAACCGTCTCATGAGTTGAAGCGCTGGTGCGTAAAACATTGACCAATCAGAGCGCACTTTTGCGGAAGACGTTGCTACAACGTACGATGCGCCATCCATTGGAAACCAACCTTAAGATCTAAGGTTTCATAATGTGGAA
Organism: Prostheceraeus crozeri; assembly: GCA_907163375.1. Taxonomy (NCBI): domain Eukaryota; kingdom Metazoa; phylum Platyhelminthes; order Polycladida; family Euryleptidae; genus Prostheceraeus; species Prostheceraeus crozeri. The sequence goes on from CAJQUW010005703.1 coordinate 476,685, forward strand.
AGCAACGATGAGTGCTATCCTCATCAACACACTTCGGAAACCTACGTGTGTTCGTCGAATTTAGGAGAGACAGATTCTGAAACAAATTACGCAGCTGTTGTGTAATTGTTACGTAGATTTGGTCGATTAGAAATATTTTGCGCTTGTGCTTCCAAACATTATTCTGCATTTACTGTAGAAAAGACAATGTAATTAATTGCTTCTTTATGAATTCTCATTATAATGATTAACTTTAATATTTTGCGCCATTTGTGCAGAATTCACAATAACATTAACTGCCTCCTTGTGGCATCCGCCTAATTACAGCGGTGTTTTTATGTGTGCAAGATGTGTGACTTTCCTGTGGCTGATATATGATTTAAATAATCCCATACCTGGCCATTTACCAAAACTTATGTAAATGCGAAGTAATGCCAATCAAAAACGCAAACATGCGCCACTATTAGAAAAATAACTGCGTAAAATACGTGAATATTTGTTATGTTATTGAGATAACACCGGCAAGCTTGTCTGATTTTTCATTGCCAATGACACCACAATAGCCAGGACAAAATATCCATGTCATCCTTTTAAGTCGACTCTTTTCGAGGGAACTTCTCCAGTCCCAAAGAATGCACCAGCTGGAATCGAATCAGGACCACGCCTTGAGTTTTCGACTTCACAAAGTCGGGACAAGGTGAACTCTGGTTGAGCAAGGCACACCGTACTTCTGCGCAACCGTGATGTCGGCATTTTCCCGACCTTTTGATGCAGCGGATGGCCCACATCACTGGTTATTCGTAGATATGCTCTCACCTGTGCCGCCATATGCCTGACTTAGTTTTATGAATTAAAGAAAAATCTGATTCCAAAAAATATAAAACCCATCGCTAAGTTTCTTCAAAAGGCAAACAACATCCGCTTGATCTCCAAAGGAAAAGACTAATAAATATCCAAAAAGTGATCAAAAGTTCATTCCCCTCTCTTTCCGTAATTAAAATTGAGTTAAAATGAATGTATGAATTAAAAATGAGTGTGTTTCAGTTTGTTCATTGTCTTGAAATTGAATGTTCTCCAATTGTTTTCCAAAAGTTAGGAAAGAAACATTTATTGAATGATTGAATATTACGCAAATTGGTTGCTTAGATAATGCTGTAATATTGTGACCATGATCTACATTCTATAGGGAAGTATCATCAGTTTTCGTGTCTTGAAAGATAATGCGGACAAACAATTTGACATGTACGTGTATTTCTCAACAATACATTGAGAGATAAGGCTTCTGAATGAAGCATCTCTTGAGGCTTTTCTTCGCTCAGCTCTAACCTTAGTTAACATTTACACAAAGCGGGCTCCAAAATACAGGCACACCCATCTCATTAGTGATGCAAATGGAAAATTTTGAAATTTAATTTTTGGTGATTGACTTTTTTCCTTTGTTTTGGAGACTTTTGTAGTCGTTTGAAAAGACTATGCAATATGCAAAGACCGAAAACTTATCTATCATTCCTGCATGTTACCTTTTGGAACCAACTGCACCTTTTCCATGTCTATTTCAGATCATCCCAAATGAATTTCAGATATTAGATTGATTTCAGATTTCTCTAATTGAATTTCAGATATCTATCAGAAACCCAACTTTTAAGGGATCTTAAATTCAACTGGAGAATCTCCAATTCATCTGGAAATGTCTGAAATTCATTTGGGTAGATCTGAAATCGATTTGGAACTATCTGAACCATGAGGTAGAAATGGAAGATGATGTGCATACAGTTTGTCCTCAACGAAGATCGGACAATATGCCAGAACTTAGAAACTGTCATAGATATTCTTCTACTCATCACAGATATCTTTAGTTTCCAAATATCTCACGAGTTTACAGTCTTCCAATATGGTCGCTCATGTATAATACTGCGTGGACTGTGTGCTTATTCTTCACATATTCATCAACATGTGGAAAATTTGTATCAATGATCAAGGCTGCACAATAAAGCTTAACTTTCAACCTAACAAGCAAACTCCAAAATTATTTTTGCTCCAGATCTTTCACATTGCATGAAATTATACCTCTATTGTAAACCAAGATTCACGTTATCCCAAACGATGTCTGTGTGATAATCAAAAATGCTAACTAATTAACACAAGCCACTGGTGGCAAAGGAATGTTCAAAAATCCGCGGACGGAACTCGTAGTGCTACGATCGCTTTAATCGAAATAATGATGAAATCAAGAGTTTTAGACCCATTCTATTGGTGTGTACCTGCCTCGGCTGCGGAAGCGCTCAAATCATAGGGCGTATCACAAAAATCAAAACTTTCAAAATTTTCCAAAACTTTCTATAATTTTCCAATTTTTTCCAATTTTTTCCATAATTTTCCATGGAAAATTTTGATTTAAAATTTTCCGGAAAATTTTCATCACTACATCTCATTAACTTGTGTCATTTTTATAATACATGCATCTGTGGATGAATTTGGGAGAATTCTAATCCTAAATAATTTTAGACTTTCATCATATACTTTCGTGATGATTTCTAAGATAATTCAACGCTTACTTGCTCTACGGTAGTCTGATAAGGGAAGCTGGTGCAAAATTTGAATATTGAGTGCTGCAGCCCCGGCCTCATTTCCTTGCCGAATACAGCACGCGAACATATCAAGTTTGTGCAACCTTGGTTTAGAGGTTTAGAAATGGAACTTTGGGTGGCTAGTCCACGGTACCCAATGATTGACATGGGGAGATAGGAATCTTCAAAGAAACAGTTCCAACCACAGAATTAGATTATTTAGGCGCATCACTTTGGCAGAGGTGCAAACTGATTCAAAACGATGGCACATGCAAGAACTTACTAGGTGGGCAAAAAGAAATTCCTAATACATTGTAGAAATAGGAAAAATAGTCGTGCGCCACTTGCGGATTGTTGCGAATTCCATCAAAATGGTCTGATGGCCACATTCCTTCAGATTCGAAGAATTCAGATCATTGCTCAAAAGTTTTCTCGATAATGTTAGGCCATCCGATCATTTTAAAAAAGTTAGCATGCGCACGAAAAAACGTTCACAAACTTCTCTGTAGAACTTGACATCGTCTGTGTTTCTTTGCTTTGTGATCCGGTTGATAACAGTCACTAAAACTTCGCACAATTTGTTGTGTTTAATGTTGAACTGGCTGCTCACTGTTCGATTGCTACGGTATTATGTCAGCAGATTGTGCCATTTCATCAGCGTTACATTTTCCAATGCTTCCTTTCTAGTCAAACAGAAGAAGCAACGACCTGTCTAATTCTGTGGTTACAACCATAGAAATCGAACCATGTTTAACTTCTTGAGGATGGGTTAGCAATTTTGATCATTTGTCTGAAGTGCAGAGAACTACTAAATCTTCCTCGAGTCGATAAAGCCTGCCTGATCAATCAAATATCACAAATTATTCGATGTCTATGATTCGTTCTCAACCTGTTAAGCTGGAGGTTCATATTTCGCGCATGTTCACGCTCTTTTGTCCATGACAATATTTATTAAAAAATTGTGTAGCTTATATTCAATTTTCAGCACTAGTTTCCCGTAAAAACTTGCAGTGCAAATAGACAAATATAATAATCTCACGACAATTCAAATTTCACGGCTCATCAATTGTCCTTTCTTTTCCGCGACGCTGTAACAGTACAAGTGAATTACATTTATCCACAAGACTATTATTTTCTTCTCCTTGCTCTTGTAAATAATGATAGCGTAAAGACAATGGGCTATATTGTTTGCACTGATGATTTTATTCACGAAATGCACGCATAATGAGTTCACGGGGAGTTTAAGTGTTTATTCTAACCGAAACACGAGCGCACTCCTTGTGATATATGAAAACATCACCAGGATAAATCGCGGCCGGGAAAGTTTTGCAATAATTAGCTTTTTCCTGAGGCGGTAGATTTGAGTCCATCTTTGATGATATAGTGTTATCATACAGATTAGAAACGGGTCCAGACATCAGGTTCTAGTTGCAGTCGATAGCTATCGATAGCGTCAAAAGTCAACTATCGCTGCTCTCAATTCAACTGGTTCTCCTAATCTTTATCCACACTGACGGGGGAGGGGTCGCTAAGCTAGCAGAAAGTCTTCGCCTGTTATGAAACGCAGGAAGCTCTCTCCTACATTGCCGACAGTTGAAATGTAGGTCATCTTGTGAACCCACTTCTTGCAACCTGTACAACTCTTTTCCTACACACAGCACATGGGAGCCTTCGTTCGTCTTTTGTTTGACTTAGGTCTCAGCTACATTGCGAGCTTTTCCAAGCGCTTCCGAGCAAAGTATTTTGCAACAAATGTAAAGTCACCATTGCAGCAGTTGTGGACTGTCACACAGCGAGCAAAGCAAACCAGAGCGATTGATAGCTTACGGACATACTTTTCCTCGACACGCTCGGAACGCTCGCGTTTGCTTTGCTTTCAGTGTGACTGAGGCCTTAGGAGCTTCGGCTGATGAGCACTTTAGTCTTTCAGACGTTGACTTTGGCTTCTATATTTGTTCTCCAACTTGTGAAGTCCTCTAGGTCTCTAGCAGATGCACCATTTCTTGATTTCTTCCATGACGATGCCGAATAAGAGTAGGCTCAGAACGGAACCTTGAGGCAGTCCGACTTTAATTGATGGCAGCCTGACCTTGACTGCAAATTCCTTTCAATTTTTCCTTTCCGCACTAGTCGACATCTTTCAATCTCTGTAACCCCTTTACTCAATCACCCATAGAAATCCAACTTAAGTTAATGAGACTAGAATTCACAACAGCTGTTTGTTGATGGTAATTTCAGGTGCTCGGTTATGCGCCGATTGCTACATCTTTAGAAGCAAATGACTGAAGCATGCAACAATTGAAGATTCTTGCCAAGGCGATTTATTGTAAATACATTTATCAAAATGCTTTCATGAATATATAAAGAGAGATGATTGCAATCGTGAATATTTGCAAAGTACAGTGATACTCTTCTGGAGACTTCCTACTTTCGGCCACTGAAAGCCACCATCGTTCAGGTACCGTTGTCATGTCCACAACGTGGCTATTTCCAATGTCCTTATCTGTTCTAGTCCTTTATTTTCATAGAGTGTTGGATTTCTATGGCATCACCCTTCTTGCCTTCACTTGAATTCACGATTAACGACAGGTTCCAGTCAACGGGAAGGAAACATGATGATAACATGATAAATTGGTGATATTGTGAAGTCAACGTTATGACAGTTGACCAGCCGCCTCGGGAGATGCACAATGTTTAAAGAGAAAGAAAAGTCATTAATTAATTTTCTTCACCGAAAGACAAATTACTTCGTCGTAGAATATGAGACATTTTTGAAGACATTTTATCAAGCTGGAAAGATATAAGACAATCGAATGTTGGAGCCACAGAATTAGATTGCTCAGCCACATGAGTTTGCTGTAAGTACAAACTGATTCAAATTGACAGGAATTGATGAAGGAACTTACTAAGTGTAAATTAGTAATTACTAAATTTTTAATGCCTTACAGAAATAGGCAACAGTCGTGCGCCGCTTGCGGATTGCTGTGAATTCCTTCAAAATGCTCCGATAGCCACGATTCCTTCAGATTCGAAGAATTCAGATCATTGCGCAAACGTTTTCTCGATAATTTTGGGCGCTCCGATCATTATTAAAAAAATACAACAGGCGCACGAAAAAACGTTCACAAACTTCTCTGTAGAACTTGACAACGACTGTGTCTCTTTGCTGTGTGATCCGGTTGATAGCAGTCACTGAATCTTCGCACAATTTGGCGCGTTGAATGTTGAATTGGCTGCTCATTGTTCGACTGCTATGGTATTGTCAGCAGATTGTGCCATTTCAATAGCGTTACATGTTTCCTTTCTAGTCAAACAGAAGAATAGACGAGCTGTCTAATTCTGTGGTTGGAACTTCTACTTGTAGACATACCTCATGCATTATAGTTTAGAAGAATCTAAAATGGCCAGCATGTTATCTGACACAAATAGATAAACATATTCATTTCCTCTAAGCGTGCGCAACTGAATATCTTCCGTTGCTTCAGCAAATTCCTATATTTTGATGAATTAACGTAAACTAAACCTGCCTGATGGAAAGCAAACTTGATGACTCTTCTAAATAATCAAAATTCAGAGCGAACAAAATTCTGCTGCTGATGTTATACACAACATGTATTCTGCCTGTGTGATCGGATATTCGTGGGAAGCTGCAAGTTCTCATGCAAATTCACATCAGGTTTGACAATGAAAAGGATTTACAACTCTTCTGAAATACTCGTTCATCTCAGATTTTAAAAAATCCTTACGTTCTTATCTGTGAGAGTATTTGAAAATGATGTTTTAAAAGGCATGAGTTTCGGAGCTCTTTATTTGCGCGCATGAAATATCCAATGCATGTACAAATTACCTTATAATTGCTTGTAAATTTTAACAGTATGTGCAATATGACATTAACATGGATTTTTGAGGACAATAAAGTAGAACTCAACTGTTCTACATTGTTGCCCGAAAAATCTATGTTAATAATTGTCGTGTGTAGTTAAGCCATGGTGCCATACGAAAGGAGACAGCAATGCATCTCGTAATGATGATATCTGTTCACCTTGCTCACCTTGGCGGGGCTCGATCCAGTTTCAGCCTCCCAGATGATCGGGTAGCACGGGGTGGCCCCTCAGTCCGTTGCTTCCACATGCTTCGATCCGAGGCCATGTCTTCGGTTAGCGATTTGACCTTCATTCCACTCTTTATCACAGTTCTCCAACTCGTTCTAGGTCTTCCTTTTCTTCTGTCGACAGGTTCTTGTTTCCATGCTGTTTTGCAGATGTTATCCTCTGGTCCTCTGAGCAGATGTCCGAGCCATCTCCATCGGCGAGTCTCAATTTCTTTGCTTATTGGGGTACTTTAAGCATATGACGGATCTTAAAGTTTCTTATTCCACCCTTCTTTGTCTTCCCCATTGACCACCTCAGCATTCCTCATCTCTGATACCTCCATCGGTGTAAGGTCAGCTTTCTTCGGGGCCCACAGTTCAGCATGGTACAGCATTGCAGGTCGGACCACTGTGTGGAAAACCTTGCCCTTGAGTCGTAGAGGCATCTTTTTGTCACACAGGACACCGCACATAGCTATATATCTGTATCTATGCATATGAAAAATATTTTAAAGGTCTCAGTTAGTGTACATCTCAATGTGTATTCATAACATTGCTGCCCCATTTTTTCCTGCGTTGCTGGCCAGTGCATTTAAATCACGCACAATAATATTAACATAGAATTTTTCGGGCAACAATGAAGCATATTTTTAGGCGCTTGCGCGCCTTCAAATAATAATGAAGACGTTAATAATATATGAATAATAATATGATACCGGCCCCAATAATGAAAATCGTGGGGCCCACAAAGAAAGTACAACATGCATAATAACTGTTCAACTTATGGCATGATTCGTAGCAAAAATAGGATAGCAAGGAATAGTTCAATATCAAGCAAGGCCACGCACGAAAAACAAATATATAAAGAAAGAGAAAAAAAGGAGAATATTGATCATTGAAAGCCACAATTGAATAATTTCGACATAGAAATAATAAAACTTTTGGAACGCAAAGATGACTTTAACACAGGAAGTTGATATTTATGGGAATGTTTCAAAACGGGTAGTAGAAGATGATGGAGAGGGTGAGCGTCGTCTTGAATCAAGGTCATACAGAGGTTGTAACCGATTATCTTCCTGCGATAGCAAAGAGGCACAAATTTTGCGCAGTCACAATGTAATTTTCATCAAATGTTCGAGTGGGCGCGACGTTGTATTCTGTCGATCTTTCGGGAAAGTCCAACGTTTAAATCAACTTTAATGTCCTTAATTATTGCCCTCAAAAGTCCATGTTTATGTTATATAGTTGAATTTGAATATATCTAGTCAGTGCAATAAGAAATTAACATTTTCTGTGTATATTTATTGATTCTAGGAATGAATGAATTGAGACCGTTTAACATTATAGCAATGATAATACGATGTCCATGCAAAATGTAGAGCGAGCAAAGCGAATTGATTTAAAATTGAGATAAGAGTTCATTAAAAATTAATTCTAACTTGTTATTGTGAAGAACAACAATCAAGAAGCGAATTTGAAGGGGTGAGGCACATAGAAATTGATAACAATAAAACCTCTAGAATGGAAGTAAAGCTTCATGCAATACACAATAGTGGCACATAAATCACACGCATTTTCACTTAGGTACACTTGTCAACGGCTGTATCATTGGATTAGAATCAGTCACATGCGTAAATTTAAGCTTTTAATTAGCTCTTCATGCCCCAACTTAGTTCCCCCGATTTTGCCCCGACTTTGAGTCAATTTCCATTCTAGTCAACTTCAGTTAAACAATCTATTTCTATGGTGAGGCATGTCTCGTGTACGTGTCGCCGCACTGACCTTAGTGTCCTATCTGGCGGCATGTTAGCTATCCGGTCGGATATCCGAATGATTAGATTTCGGCAATCCGGATATCCAGTGCAATCTGGGAAATCGTGAAATGTCATTCAACTTCACATTAATCTTTGTAGTGAACACTCGTCGATTGCTTGTACAACACGACTTGTTAATAAGGCGACTTCTCAAGTGAAGTCAAGCTTTCAATAGGATTTTATTTAAGCAAATTCTTCGTCTAGTAAAGACAATCTGTGTTGTTGAATCGTCTAAGATTTCTCGAATGACTCAAATAATTTGTCATCGCAACTAAGGCGTTAGGAATTGTTCTAAATCAACAATTAGGTTTCAGATGTCGACAGTTTTCTTGGAGAGATGTTTAACTGGATTGGGGAGTGTTTTATCAATATGTTAAACATAACAGGAGAAATGTGAGGCGAAGTTCCCATAAGTAAACACAGTTCAGGACTAATTATTCACAACTGAGTAAGACGCATGGATGAGGGTTGACTGTTGTGCATAAGGGTCACTTCGTTTTGATTAAATGATAACTAAATCCACCGGCAATCGAATGATATAAGATAATGATTTAATTGACACAATTGATGTAATGTACACTGCTTATGTCATAATATATATTATGATATAAAACGACTTGGAAATTTCTAATGAAAGCAAAATAAAATAATCATCTACTAGAAGTCTCACTGCAAAATGAAATCGTTTATTGCGCCAATTGGTTTCACCGATACTCGGCTTGTCAAGGCGACTAAATGAAAAATAACTAAACTAGTGAGACTTATAGGAGATGATTAATTTATTATATTTTTATATATATATATATATTTTTTTTTAAAAAAGAAAACAAAGTTTCTTGCATTGACCGAACATGTTTCAGAATGTTAACATTCTGAAACATGTTCGGTCAATGCAGGAAACTTTGTTTTCTTTTTTAAAAATATGAAGCTGGGTCAACTTTGCATCAACAATATATATATATATAAAATATTTGCAACAATATTCAATACATAGGTTATAGAACAAATCAACTGAAAACACGATCTAAGCAACATGAAAACAACGGGTCAATCAAAACTCATTTCCTTGAAGTTCACGGCAGAAAGCCAAGAAATCTGTATTCTGCCAGGAAGATCATATTCACATGCTCCGACAAAAATATGCTCCAAATAGCCGAATCCATCACAATAAAAGAAAAATCCCCCTTTCTAAATAAGCGCGACATGGGCCTCACCCGAAATATGAATGTTATTTAGTCTCCAACTTTCTATGATAAAGTTCAATTCTGCTTGCAGGATTCATAGTATGATGCTATATCTCTATTTGTATCACTTCATAGTTTTCCAGATGTCATCTCTCTTTTTGAATTTAGAATTTTTGACATGTAATTACTTTAACAATTTTTATCTCTTGAAAGTGGTCAGTGTACTGTCCGAAACGTTGACCCTTTATTTTTTAATAAAATGGTATTCTAAAATTGCATTGAATCAGTTAACAACTGAAGGAAAAGAAATTTATAGAAAAACAGAAAAGTCCCTTCAAAAATGCAATAAATTACAGAATGACAACCTCTTTAATAATTGTTCCAAAAATAATACATTGCTTCCCAAGTACACTAATATATCAAATTAACATGCATATCTACCCGGTAGTTGGGAGAATTTAGAGATCTTAGAAGGGGGAGGGACAAAAGTCAATGACAGTCGAATTAAATGGCTTCAAAAGTCTATGACAAATTATCTTCCGTTAATATAGGCCCTAAAATGTCATCAACAGGCACCATACACAGAAAAATTTACGCAGGTAATAAGCATTAACTGAATGACTCGTAAAAGGCGCACAGGTCGGTGCCCTTCATAGTGCATGTTGTTACATGTGTGTAACATTTTAAGTCTGGTTTATACTTCCTCCGCTTTTTTGTGCGGAGTCGTCTCCAAGAATAATGCAACAAAATACGGACATCATCATATTCAAGATAGCATGACTCAAGCTTGATAAAATGCATAAATGGTTCAATGATCCGTTTAATTCGGATGACATTCAAAGTTTGTCAAGTAAAACTTGTGCACTTATTTGTCATTTCCTCTCTGAAGAAGAATGAGTGAACTTATAGCAGCATCAAGAATCAAACATGACCTTCGTGGTTGCTCAATGATTTAAAAGAATTCCACAAGACAGAAAGTCGGAAGCAAATCGGATTTCTATGACTATCCCAATCACCTCTCACATTATGAGTAACACCCAAAATTTTCAATTCAGCCACATTTTCTAATTGGTCATTGGTTATAAAAAAACAGTTGTCTTCATGAGGACAGTGCTAATGAATTGCTACATGTACATTGCTTCAAAGTCACGAAATGTTTGACACAATTTTGTCAGAGGCTTCCATTAGTGCTTCATAATGAAACCGTCTTGATACAAAATTGAAACTCAAAGGACTCTGAACATTCTCTCTTACACGTCTTGTCGTTGCGATTGATATGAGAACATAATAACTAAGGAAAGGAAAAGATAGACATTTAGTATGAAAAAAGCTCAAATCATCTCTTCGTTAGATAACATCATGTGTTCAAATTTTTTGATTTCACTTACGAGAAAAATGTTTCTTTGAAGAAATATGGAATTATAATGGATTCTAAATACACAGACAGACATAAAACTGTCGTAGAATTTATGAATCCATATTTACCGTGATATGAGGAGAAGATTTGTAAATAATTCTTTTCTAGTATCCTAATGAAGGCAATAAAATAATAAAATTGATTGAGGAAAGTTAAAAAATATTTAAATCTATCAACCAGTGAGCTGGAATGACTATGAAAGATGTTCAAGCGTCTGTCCATCAAGCATCGAACGACAAATAGAACGGATAATTGAATTGCACCTGGTAACCTAACGGAAGAAGATTCACAGAGTGAGTACATGTACCTATATTGCAGGTAGGGTGTTGGTTCAAAAAAGTATCTGCTGTATGCAGTGAAAACTTTTACATGAAACTATTCAGGTTTTTCTGGAGATTACGTTCCTGGGGTCCATAAAACTAATTTGAGCAGTTTTCATAAAAGCTCAACTTTTGCAAATTATTCCAGTGTTTATATACTACCGAGATGAAGCCACTTTATAAGTATTATGAAACATGTTGGATTGCAAAAGAAATAAATATTTACTACTAAGCATATTCATTAAATGGAAATTAAGCTGATGATCAAGGAAATTTCATGAACTGCATTATGATGCAAGTCCCTGCAAGTCTTCAAGGGAAGTTGATATCTTATTGAAAGCTTCTTGACTGAGATGTCATGTTTTTATTTCAATTTTCAGTGGCATGAATCACAAGGCGTTATTTCGTGAATCTAAATAGTAATGTGGACCCACTTAGATATTTTTAAGTTGATTATGATCAGTGTCTTTGATTGTAATGTTTTGCTCTTTAATTGGCAGGTAGTTCGTGATATGATCACACTCAAGAAAATAATCTGGCTGATAATAAGGCTGAGCTTTGGTAGCTCATCGAATTGCTAATTTAACAATCTATATTACCTCTCCAAGTTGTCATGGCAAGGAGGATTTGTGGAATACTATTCTTTCTTCTGTATTGCTATCATAATCAGTCAAATTCGTGCACATCTCTCAAAAAATGTAAAAATTTACTTATCCCACAGGTGGTATTGGGTCTCAACTCATGTTCATTTATTGAAATCGAAACTGTATGCACATTGGGGATTTAAAAATGATGAGTTGCTGCTCTATCTAATATACAGTACTTACTCTATGTGTATATTATTTCTATGTGTATATTATTATCTTATAACAGAATAATGCATAACAGAATACAGTCACAATAATTGAATGCTGATTCATTACATTGAGTTGTTCGTTTACATTCTGCTCGCAATGTTCCTGTCCGTCGGTCATGTAAATTGCTTCCGCCTTCTCCTAAAACGTGTCACTTTTAAAACTAATTTATCAAGTTTTTTAAATAGCTGAGCTAACACGGCTCTTTAGCTTTGATCTTTGCAATTCTCTTTGTTCTTCTTTAAGCATTTTGCCTTTTGGTATTTTGGTCACCTCGGCTATTTTTATCCTTAATCTGCAATCCTGTACAAAGCGTTAGTTTTGATATAAGGAAGGTACCCATCTTCTAAAATCATCCTGTACAAAGCGTTAGCTTTGATATAAGGAAGGCACCCATCTCCTATAATCCTGTACAAAGCATTAGCTTTGATATAAGGAAGGTACCCATCTCCTATAATCCTGTACAAAGCATTAGCTTTGATATAAGGAAGGTACCCATCTCCTATAATCCTGTACAAAGCATTAGCTTTGATATAAGGAAGGTACCCATCTCCTATAATCCTGTACATAGCGTTAGTTTTGATGTAAGGAAGGCACCCATCTCCTATAATCCTCTACATAGCGTTAGCTTTGATATAAGGAAGGTACCCATCTCCTATAATCCTGTACAAAGCATTAGCTTTGATATAAGGAAGGTACACATCTCCTATAATCCTGTACAAAGCATTAGCTTTGATATAAGGAAGGTACCCATCTCCTATAATCCTGTACATAGCGTTAGTTTTGATGTAAGGAAGGCACTCATCTCCTATAATCCTGTACAAAGCGTTAGTTTTGATATAAGGAAGGCACCCATCTCCTATAATCCTGTACATAGCGTTAGTTTTGATATAAGGAAGGCACCCATCTCCTATAATCCTGTACATAGCGTTAGTTTTGATGTAAGGAAGGCACCCATCTCCTATAATCCTGTACATAGCGTTAGTTTTGATATAAGGAAGGTACCCATCTCCTATAATCCTGTACATAGCGTTAGTTTTGATGTAAGGAAGGTACCCATCTCCTATAATCCTGTACATAGCGTTAGTTTCGATATAAGGAAGGCACCCATCTCCTATAATCCTGTACATAGCATTAGCTTTGATATAAGGAAGGTACCCATCTCCTATAATCCTGTACATAGCGTTAGTTTTGATGTAAGGAAGGTACCCATCTCCTAGAATCCTGTACATAGCGTTAGCTTTGATATAAGGAAGGCACCCATCTCCTAAAATCATCCTGTACATAGCGTTAGCTTTGATATAAGGAAGGTACCCATCTCCTTTAATCCTGTACATAGCGTTAGTTTTGATATAAGGAAGGCATCCATCTCCTATAATCCTGTACATAGAGTTAGTTTTGATGTAAGGAAGGTACCCATCTCCTATAATCCTGTACATAGCGTTAGCTTTGATATAAGGAAGGCACACATCTCCTATAATCCTGTACATAGCGTTAGTTTTGATGTAAGGAAGGTACCCATCTCCTATAATCCTGTACATAGCGTTAGTTTTGATGTAAGGAAGGCACACATCTCCTATAATCCTGTACATAGCATTAGCTTTGATATAAGGAAGGCACCCATCTCCTATAATCCTGTACATAGCGTTAGTTTTGATATAAGGAAGGCACCCATCTCCTATAATCCTGTACATAGCGTTAGTTTTGATATAAGGAAGGCACCCATCTCCTAAAATCATCCTGTACATAGCGTTAGTTTTGATATAAGGAAGGTACCCATCTCCTATAATCCTGTACATAGCGTTAGCTTTGATATAAGGAAGGTACCCATCTCCTATAATCCTGTACATAGCGTTAGTTTTGATATAAGGAAGGTACCCATCTCCTAAAATCATCCTGTACACAGCGTTAGTTTTGATATAAGAAAGGTACCCATCTCCTATAATCCTGTACATAGCGTTAGTTTTGATGTAAGGAAGGCACCCATCTCCTATAATCCTGTACATAGCGTCAGTTTTGATGTAAGGAAGGTACCCATCTCCTATAATCCTGTACATAGCGTTAGTTTTGATATAAGGAAGGCACACATCTCCTATAATCCTCTACATAGCGTTAGTTTTGATATAAGGAAGGCACCCATCTCCTATAATTCTGTACATAGCGTTAGTTTTGATATAAGGAAGGCACCCATCTCCTAAAATCATCCTGTACATAGCGTTAGTTTTGATATAAGGAAGGTACCCATCTCCTATAATCCTGTACATAGCGTTAGTTTTGATATAAGGAAGGCACCCATCTCCTATTATTCTGTACATAGCGTTAGCTTTGATATAAGGAAGGCACCCATCTCCTATAATCCTGTACATAGCGTTAGTTTTGATGTAAGGAAGGCACACATCTCCTATAATCCTGTACATAGCGTTAGTTTTGATGTAAGGAAGGCACACATCTCCTATAATTCTGTACATAGCATTAGCTTTGATATAAGGAAGGCACACATCTCCTATAATCCTGTACATAGCATTAGCTTTGATATAAGGAAGGCACCCATCTCCTATAATCCTGTACATAGCGTTAGTTTTGATGTAAGGAAGGCACCCATCTCCTATAATTCTGTACATAGCGTTAGTTTTGATATAAGGAAGGTACCCATCTCCTAAAATCATCCTGTACATAGCGTTAGTTTTGATATAAGGAAGGTACCCATCTCCTATAATGCTGTACATAGCGTTAGTTTTGATGTAAGGAAGGCACCCATCTCCTATAATCCTGTACATAGCGTTAGTTTTGATATAAGGAAGGCACCCATCTCCTAAAATCATCCTGTACATAGCGTTAGTTTTGATATAAGAAAGGTACCCATCTCCTATAATCCTGTACATAGCGTTAGTTTTGATATAAGGAAGGCACCCATCTCCTATAATTCTGTACATAGCGTTAGTTTTGATATAAGGAAGGTACCCATCTCCTATAATCCTGTACATAGCGTTAGTTTTGATGTAAGGAAGGCACACATCTCCTATAATTCTGTACATGGCATTAGCTTTGATATAACGAAGGCACCCATCTCCTATAATCCTGTACATAGCGTTGGTTTTGATGTAAGGAAGGCACACATCTCCTATAATCCTGTACATAGCGTTAGTTTTGATGTAAGGAAGGCACCCATCTCCTATAATTCTGTACATAGCATTAGCTTTGATATAAGGAAGGCACCCATCTCCTATAATCCTGTACATAGCGTTGGTTTTGATGTAAGGAAGGCACACATCTCCTATAATCCTGTACATAGCGTTAGTTTTGATGTAAGGAAGGCACCCATCTCCTATAATTCTGTACATAGCATTAGCTTTGATATAAGGAAGGCACCCATCTCCTATAATCCTGTACATAGCGTTAGTTTTGATATAAGGAAGGCACCCATCTCCTCTAATCCTGTACATAGAGTTAGTTTTGATGTAAGGAAGGTACCCATCTCCTATAATTCTGTACATAGCGTTAGCTTTGATATAAGGAAGGCACCCATCTCCTATAATCCTGTACATAGCGTTAGTTTTGATATAAGGAAGGCACCCATCTCCTCTAATCCTGTACATAGAGTTAGTTTTGATGTAAGGAAGGTACCCATCTCCTATAATCCTGTACATAGCGTTGGTTTTGATATAAGGAAGGTACCCATCTCCTATAATCCTGTACATAGCGTTAGTTTTGATGTAAGGAAGGCACACATCTCCTATAATCCTGTACATAGCGTTAGTTTTGATGTAAGGAAGGCACACATCTCCTATAATTCTGTACATAGCATTAGCTTTGATATAAGGAAGGCACCCATCTCCTATAATCCTGTACATAGCGTTAGTTTTGATGTAAGGAAGGCACACATCTCCTATAATCCTGTACATAGCGTTAGTTTTGATGTAAGGAAGGCACACATCTCCTATAATCCTGTACATAGCGTTAGTTTTGATATAAGGAAGGTACCCATCTCCTATAATCCTGTACATAGCGTTAGTTTTGATATAAGGAAGTACCCATCTCCTATAATCCTGTACATAGCATTAGCTTTGATATAAGGAAGGCACCCATCTCCTATAATTCTGTACATAGCGTTAGCTTTGATATAAGGAAGGCACCCATCTCCTATAATCCTGTACATAGCGTTAGTTTTGATGTAAGGAAGGCACACATCTCCTATAATCCTGTACATAGCGTTAGTTTTGATGTAAGGAAGGCACACATCTCCTATAATCCTGTGCATAGCGTTAGTTTTGATATAAGGAAGGTACCCATCTCCTATAATCCTGTACATAGCGTTAGTTTTGATGTAAGGAAGGCACACATCTCCTATAATCCTGTACATAGCGTTAGTTTTGATATAAGGAAGGCACCCATCTCCTATAATCCTGTACATAGCGTTAGTTTTGATGTAAGGAAGGCACACATCTCCTATAATCCTGTACATAGCGTTAGTTTTGATATAAGGAAGGCACACATCTCGTTTGCTGATTAATTATTTGACTTGAACATAAATGTCGAGTGTTTTCTCGCTTTCTGTGGGATTATTGATTAATAATCAAGGCATACGGCTTGGAGTGAAACATGACTGAATAGCATTATATACTCTCTCACTCGAGTCGAAAGGCCAACCGTTGGAACGGAATCTGTTTACTGATTCCTTTGTCTCAGCCTCCTATCTCATACAGAAAATCGAAGAGATAATTGAATACAAACCACATAGACAAAGGAAGCAATCTTTCTACTGAAAAAGATAAGGCAGCCATGTAGATACATTTTCTAATCAACGATCCTCTTTCGTGTTTTTCTGCATCGATTTGATACAGCTCTCTTCTCAAGTTATTTTGAGAAGAATTCCTGAAATCATGATGGATATTTGCAGCCTGAGATCTTCATGATTCATTAACCAAGCAATGATAATGAAGAGTGAATGGAATCCTTCAGTTATGTCGTTAGACGTAAAAAACCTCTCAGCGTCACTAAGCATTGACTAGCTAAATCAACTCCAACTAGATATGCAGCACCCTCACTTGCTCTGTGGCCTTATATCATGATAGAATTAGCAACAATGAAATTAAATAAGCAATAGATCAAATTGCCATGCAAAAGATGTGCGGCTGGTAGGATTCGAACCTACGACCAAGGTTAACTAGACCTGTGCTCTACCAACTGAGGTACGAGTCATTTACTCGGCTGTGTCAATTGGCAGGATCAAACCCTTACCACCACACATCAGTTGTCAAGACAATTATAATCAATGAATAAATAACACCTCACAATTGTGACCGCAGACATTAAGGCAAGTAGCGGGGATCGATTGTCCACCAAAGCATCTTAAACCATGTCGTGAATGCAATTAACAACAATGAAATTAAATAAACGATTGATCAAATTGCCATGCAAAAGATGTGCGGCTGGTAGTGATACCAAATATAAATAGAAACGCTGTGGCCTTGTGAGACAGAGTTCGCTCTGAGCCCGGGAGACATGGGGTCAAAATAAGGTCGGGTCAAGCCAATTGCTTTTGAAATATGTACACTCTACTTTCTTGATAATTCACAATTCAAAATTCAAAGCGTTTTGGTTAGGATGAGAAAAAAATATGGCACTCCCTGTAGTAACGGCTTGTTATAAAAATGTTAAGCAAAAAGTATTTCTTTGTCGTGTGAATACTTTTAAATCAATGATTTTATTATAAAGGAGTGCCGTATTTTCTTTCTCATCCTTTCCATGAACATCCTCCGGTATAAGGCTATCAACTATCCAAACGTTATATTTCCAAAACTGGATAACGCTACAGGGCTATAGGATCGATGATAAAACATGCACAAACTGATTGTCTCAGTCAGAAATAGCGATAAACAAATTAGTTACCATTGGCAATCAATTCCACCAAAGATCACCATAAATCCGAAATGTTAGGATCAGGTTAAATCAGAAATGGAAGAGGAAGTTCAGTATCAATAAATTCTAGCCACCTGTAATAGTTATTTGATAATGCATACTCGTAGAAATTTCGACTTTTGTCTTTAAGAAATTTTTGCAAATAATCGACCAGCTCATTGTAAGTTGTTAATTCCAAACAGACAATCAAGTGGAGAGATTGTGCAATAGTGCATTTTATCAAACCTCAAAAACACTATTCAATGAAACAAAGTGCGTCAAGGTAGCAAGATTTTATAAAAAAAACAAGCTAATGACTAGTTAATTTTCAATAGGTACAAAATATGATTTAAAAGAAAATTTTTATATCCTAGAATGTCTAAAAATTGAAAAATACTTACTAGAAGAACAAACAGCGGTTCTCCTCTCCTCATGTGTAATGAATTGGCGAGTAAGTCGCTCTGTTCAAAATCACTTATATATTGAAACGATTCTATTTAACAGTCTGCCCATTCAGATGATAAGAGGACAGGTCTGTTTCCAATCATTAGATCAGATCCAGCGAACACAGCAGATTTACGCTATCTAAAATATATCAGGAGTGTGAGAAAATTAATATTAGTTCCTTAAGAAGCACATGTAAGATGCACAGCCTAAAAAAAGAAATTTATAGTAAAGAAAAAGTATCTATTAAAAAACAAAGAAGCAGTTATTAACTGAAATGTGCCTCAGGCAATTAAAAGAAGTACAGAGTCCAGCCAGTAGAGATCAAGAGGTGGGGACATAATCCACCTTCAACTCAAGACGTGCTGCAAAAACAGTTCAACGCAACCAAGTGCGTCAAGGTAGCTAGATTAGAAAAAAATAAACAAGCGAACGACTAGTTATGAACTCAGCTATGAACTAGTTATGGGTCATTTCATATCGATTTTACAATGCAGAGTTGCTAAGTCAGATAGAGATGAGCTTGCAAATGATCTGTTTATTGTTCTAGGCATTACTCATACTATAACCGCTTCGTCTTTGCATTTCAACAAACACTTCGGCTCATATTGATGCATTCCATCCTAGCATAGAAATCGAATTTTGTCAAGTTTAATAGGAAGGGTGACACAATTATTCATAGACGTCATTATATTCTGGGCTAAAGAACAGGGGGTACCGCATCAACTTCCTTGATACGACTTATAGTCACTATCAGATAGCTGCTATAAGGGGTCTTTTAAATGAACGCATGGACATCCCTGATGGTGGACACTGCTGATAGTGAAGAATCAGCGGCATACATCACGACTTCCGTCAGGATGACGTTTCTTGATGTCATCATGATATCATTAAACGACCTTGAAGACGTCTCGTGGTATTTGACGGATTTTCAGTAGAAGAACAGTTATATTGATGATGGGGAACGCTTAATGATGTTCATAACAAGTTTAATGTATTAATGAGAAGCACAGACGAAATGCATTCCAGACAAAGTCAGGATCATGTCGATTATCAAGAGAGTACGAAAAGCAGATTACGGCGAGTGTGAAATAAATGCCATTGTTGATGGATTTACAGAAAATAATGAGATTCTATCTTGGTAAACCGATACCGATCAAAGAAATCACCGTCTGGTAATTCCAAGGCATTGATTCTGTCATGTTGATACTCCTGACGCATAAAATCCGAGTCAGACTCCAATCTCCACATTGTACTTGGATCAAATAGCCTCTAACGTCTTGTCTTATACCTGTGTCACTAATGGTACTCTCTAGCACTGCTAAGAAAATGGCTATCAGACATGTCCCTGATAGCCTATCAGACATGTTCATTCGCTGGTGAAGACAAATATGTTAGTACACCAGCAGGAATGTAAACATTTTGCTATCAGAAATGATAATGCGCAATCGCAATTCTGTTACTTGTCCTGTTTCATTAAAAGTCGCTATCAGCGAGATGGTGCGGTACCCCCAGATGTTGATAAGCACTGAACACAAAAGGGGGGTTCATAGAAGCTCGATCACATGGAACGAAGTTGTTAGCATAGTATGTCTCCGGGTACATGCAAGGTTTATTTATGTCTGTCATTGTTTATCTCATAACAAAGTCTCTTGGATGTACTGAGCTTATACTTATACTTATATTATATTTTACTCGTCATATTTGTCTATTCATCTTTCATCATCAGCCGTTTGTTCTCCACCTCTGAAGAAAGGCCTCGTCATGTATCCTCCAATTTCTGCTGTCTTCTGCCTTCCTTCCTCAGTCGACACCGTTCCAGAAGTCGTCTAGGTCTTCTCTCCATCTCGTGGGTGGTCTTCCTTTGCGTCTTTTCCATTCAATAGGGCACCAATTAGTGATGTTGTAAGTCCACCTATTGTCCTTCATTCTGGATATATGTCCATCCCACTTCCATTTCGCCTTCTTGATGGTAAGGAGCAAGTCTGTTAGGCCTATCTGCTGTCTTACCCATGCGTTTGTTTTTCTGTCTTCCCATCTAATGTTTCTATGCTTCTTTCCATCTTGTGCTAAACTGCTGCTATCTTTCCCTCCATCCTTCTATTTAGTGTCCATGTTTCAACGGCGTATGTCATGCAGGGCATCACACAAGCTTCGAAGAGCTTCTTCTTCAATTTCCTGGGAGCTCTACTCTTTATTATATTCGAGTACTTGCCGAACGCTTTCCAATCACACACAATTCTCCATTTAATTTCATCATCCCGGTTTTCTTATTCAGGGAAAATTTCTGTCCCATATAGTTATACTCTTCGCACTTATTGATTAGTTCATTATCTATTCATCTTTACTATATTAAAACTAAAGTTTTGCCAATTAACTGGTGGGCTACTTCAATTAAATTCGCATTTTTTAAAGGAAATATTGAATTCTTATGCATCGCACGCTCGTCTGCATATTCATCAATTCACCGACAGCAGGTGATTCATATACGGTGATAATTTTACAAAAAAACTTATTTTATGTATATTATTTTGAATTTATGGCTTCGATTTTTACATTTTTCTCGATTTACAACGACAGCGATAATTCAAAAGATGCTAAGTAAATCCTCAAACGATGATATTACTGTGTGTGCATCTACAACTTGAGATATTTGCAATTCATTAACCAAACAATGATAATTAAGTCATTAAATGGATTCCTACAAGTGTATATTCGTGGGAGCGACAATACCTGCTCCATGCAAGTCACCGCAAATCCGTTCATCTTTTCTAGTTTGGCTTTAATTGAATTGACCCTTAATAATTCTTGTAAATTAATTTGTCAAAAATTAACTGCACAAGACCAAATTGACCTCAAATGTTTTGGTTGAATTACGTTTCCCATAACTGATAAAATTGAGTAAGTCACATGACAAGAGATTCCATTCATATATTTGAGCTCCGATCACAGTCATTTTACGACATCCTCCAGCGATTATTTCCTTTAATGGAATTAATATCCTTGAATGGCAATCCACCGGTATTTCTATCACAAAATCTACAATTACAATCCATATTATCGCGTTTTCTGAAAATGGAATACCGATTATTTTATCAAATTGCTTCATCAAAATTGCCATTGAGTTGAGATACCTGGAATTCTAAATAGGATTCTCTTCCACTGCCGTGCTTCGTTGTCGTCTAAAATTTTGTAACAAATCATTTTCTCAGTCATCAGTGCAAATTGAAAAGGTCTAACACGTTCTGAGTGTGGGTCTAATAATGAATTTAATCTCGTTTTCGGAGGAGCGCACACACCCTGTGTTATTGGTGTAGTCATCATACAACAAATGGAAAGTATGATCCATAAAGTAGGTATATTAGGTAGAGTGGTAACTCCGCATTTATTAAATCCTAAATGTGTATACTTTCGATTTTATTCAATGAACTCGAGGGGGATACAAGTGGTATTGTCACCAAATGTGAGATATGCACATTTATGCAGTTTTGCAACAAATTAAAACCGAATTGACTGATCATGATAGCATAATGCAGATGGAAATGATATGATTTTACAGATCGTCCGTGTCATGACAGCCTTGGAGAGGTTATGTTTGTTAGATTAGCAACTCGATGACCTGCTATTACTTTCATGCTGAACCTCAAGAGAATCTTCTTAAGCGTGATCATATCATAAGCAACCTGCCACTGGTAGAGCAAAATAACCGAATCAAGGACAATGATTTCAATCAACTTTGAAAGATGTAAATGGGTTCCACATCACTTTTCAGATTCAAGAAGTGAAACATGAATTTAGTGAATCATAAAAACATGGCGATGAAAATTGAACTAAAACTTGAAATTTCAGATAAGAAAGCACAATAAGATCTCGACTTTTTCATGAAGACTTTCATTAAAATGCTGCTCATGAAATTCCCTTGCAAATTAGCTTAATTTCCGCTTAGTTAAGATGCCTATTAGCCTTTTATTCCTTTTGATATTTTATTCCTTTTGATATCTAATGTTCTTTATTGATTGAAAAAAATACATGCGAATTATACATAAACTAATGATGCAAAATTGCCTTGTCGACCATAACATATTTACAAAATGAACTTAATATCCTGAAAGAAACAATAAAAGGCAAAATCAGTGAAACAAAACTGAAAGAAATTAATATGGGAGTTCAGAATCGCAAAGATCTTGGCCACCTACGTTGGCCCCCATGTGCAGCAGCAAAGCACGGGCGTTGGCACGGTGAAAACAAAGACTCAGTCTTCCGTGAATACTTCTGTCTATTCCATCACGTGAGGACACAGTTTGAAGGGATAGGCGAGAGGCAATTCTTTGGAAGACTGACCGAGGATTCTTGCCACAAGTGCCGTAAACGGAAACTGCTAACGGCTCACAGTGCCACCCCAGTTCAGCACACTTCGAGTAGTTCTCACTTCTCTTCCTTTCCTCAGCCAAATCAGGGACAGACTCTGCGGTGACTCTCGCTGACAACAATGAGTTAGAATTTAGCGGGTGAGTCACCGTGAGATCAAGCGCCACTGAACGACCAAGGTGCCATGAAGGCAAGAGAATATCAGCCGGACGTTTCTGATCATGCCCCAAGTTGCCACCTTTCTCCAACTGAGGTGCCAAGTGAGCCAGTTGGCAGTACCTAAAGAGGCATTCTCTCAACTCGTTGTGACGGCGAACAACATTAGGACCAGAATGGCAAGTAAGTGCATGATGTCCCAAGGGGTCCAAAACTTGGTTTCTTCCTTTCGGGCAAGAAGGACATAATGCTGCTTCCGGAAAAACTGGAAGTCCAAGCCACTATTTCAATAATACTTGAATTTCATTGGTTTCAAGGTGGAGCCCAAGACCATATGAAGGAAGCACTCTTAGCCAACAGGATGTTGACTAACAGGACATCTTTTGTTGATGTAGCAGGAAGGCGAATTTGGTGGGCTGGAGGTAGGCAGTGGTAGAGCTCGTTAAATTTTGATTTGTCAACTGCTTGTGATAGCACATTCTGTTTGGATTTCTGATGGAAAACAGACGAAAGATTTAGATGATTATTTTGATGATTATTATTAAACCTTTTGATATCCAACTTTTTTCATGCTACTTATAAACAAGCTTCCAAGTCGGTAGTACATAAATTTTCAAATTTCTGACTTTTTTAAAACTGCTGAAATAATTTTTTGGCCCACGGGGACGTAAAACGTTAAACTGAATCTTTTTATATAGGGGGGGGCGGTGAAGAGTGAATACAGAGCGCTTAGCGTGGCTTACGGGAGATGAGAGAGCTCCCTTTGTTAAGTCTTGATGTATGAGGCGAAGTTTGTGTAAAGGCGGATTACATATTTATCACACAGCGATTACATCTTTATGGGATTCGAGGATGAACAGGATCTGTTTACTTGTGGGAATCGAAAAGGCAAAGATTGATGTACAGGATTTGTTTACATGTGCGGGTCGCAAAAAGCATACTGTATTTATTGATGGGATGAATTTAATGACAGGATCAGTTTACATGTGAGAAACGCAACAATTGAATGATGTCTGATATATCTTTGTGACATATCTTTCAAGACATATCATTACCTATTCAGTATTTTGTCAGCCACTATGTGTGGGACCCCGCTCGTCTGGGTTTGAGTGTTCAGGTTAGGGGTCGAAACACAACTAGACGAGTACCTGCTGATGACTGACGGACTGCAGTATTATGTTTTATATCCCCTAATCGGTAGCTGAAGTAGTGGTCGATGTATTGTAATTCAAATGAAGAAATGTGGAATTACATGAAGTACTATAGACGGATTAAGAAACTGGCGATAACAAATTCAAGTGAAGAAATAGTATTTTCCATGTGTAGTCTTAGGTATAGTGTGTATAGTTTCATTGCTTTCGGTGTAGTAGAGTGTCATTGTAGTTCTATTGTTTACCTCCATTATCCACTTTCCACTTATCAACTCTTATCATTATCCACTTTGTGTAGTGTCAGATATAGTTCACTTATAATCGGTGTAGTAGCATCGTTGTATTTCCATATTTTACCTTCACTTTTCCAATTTCTATTCATCAGTTTCCTGTTGTTTTATAATATCCATTTTTAATTTCCTTAACCTATGGTGACCATTGTCTTATTCTATTTCCACTATCAGCATCTGTAGTCGGTACAGTATATTAGAAGTCTGTTTTGAACGTGTATACGGCAGTGTTTGGAATCTATGGTATTAGTATATTAACAGCAAGAATGAGTAGTATTACAAGTCTTAAGATTTCCATTTTTACCAGATATTGGGCCAAAGCTGATCAATTTTAATTCGTTGCCACGAGAAAGCTTCATTGAGCTCTTTTAGGAACTGATTAATCCAATGGTTACAGTAGCATTGCCTTTGTAAAATTGCGGATTGGAGAACGCCATCAGTCCTCATTAGGACTACTTTAACTAATAATTTAAATTAGTAAGCATTATATTCTATTATAAATGGCTGCTGGGATGATTTTCATCAGCGCATGAGAATTTATATATAAATTTTCACTATATACAGATACTTCCTTGAGTCTACTCTATGATATCTAGAATATTGAAGTCATTTAGAGACATTTAGACCCTGTTAGACTTTTCAAATTCACAATATATACGGCATGTTATCATCATGAGTAAAAAGAAAATACACAATTTACATGCAATGGCTCTAACTTGACTGATTCGGACGTTCTTGGGGTGAGGTCGAGTTCTGCATCTATGGGACCAAATTTAATGTCAAACTGTTTTCAGTGAAATATCGATAAGCAACTTATTTCAGTAAAAGTCACTAATATTAGGGTTAACAGGATTCATAACCACTGAATTAAATAACTTTCAAATCAGAAATGATCCAGTGGGAAGCGAACCCCCTGAAGGATAACGTTTGAAAAAAGATCTATTTTGCTTTAAATATAAAAGTTCGCGAACTGCGCACAATTCTTGTTTAACCGTTTAAATGCATGTTACCAATGATATTTAATAGTTTAAGAGGTCTGGATAGATGCACCAGGTGTAGAACCAGTTTCAGTCGTTAGTTATCGTGGCAAAAAGAGCAATACAGCAATGGGGTAAAATTGTTGTTTTGTCGGCCGTACGATGTGAAAGCGACAAAAAACCTTGTGGAGGGGGTGGTCAGATATTTTTCTTATTTTCATTATCTCTGACCTGGTATCAAAACTTTCTATGATCAAACTTATATTTTTACAAGTCGCAAGTAGCATGTAGCCTAAATGGCTGCGAACAGCAATCCTCTTCATGAAATGATGAAATTCCAAGGAATTCAATTCCTTCTCCTTCTTTTTTTGTTAATGACATCTTTTCGTTTGGCTTTCACACAATGAAGTCAAAGATACAGTGTTTATTTAGTTGACATGCCTTGTATTTGCATCACTAGGTGACATGCCATGCGTAATTTATACGCAATTACGGAGCACACCAAACATCCGTGGTTAAAGACATTCTATTCTTCTAGGCGCGTTCATGCGCACTGCACAAAGAGTCAGAAATCACTTGATCTGATGCTGTTAAAACATGGGGAATGTTTATGAATACGCACGGGCGAGCGTTTATAGTTTGTGCGTCATCTACAGTTGTATGCGTTGCCACTTGAACCACGGATGAACCACTAAGCATGTTCTGTCTTCCCTGAGCATGAAATTGAGGTCTTATCACATTGTTTAGCCTCTGATACATGCATACACATGAGACGCAAAGTCTATATAACAGGGCTGCCGACAGCTGTTGCAGCAATGTCATGCGTTAGCCACGGATGTTTGGGGTCATGTGTAATTACGCGTAATTGATCGTGGCATTTCACCTTGTGATATTGCTGATTTGGGTATTCTACAATTTCAGAAGATATGAAACTTAGCTCTCAATGTGCAGCAAAATTTAGTCAAAGCCTATTCTCGAGCCTATGTGATTTTGAAAGGGTTTGTGTCTAACAATAAAAACTGTCTGATTCATGCGTATAAAGTATTTGAAAGACCAATATTAGAATTTAGCTATCAAATTTTTTTCCAATTATACAACGTGTTCTTGATTCCATCGAAAGAGTCCAACGATATTTCACTCTGCAAGTTTGTAAGCGTTGCAAAGTTTCTTTTGAAGACTATGATCATCTGTTGAAATTATTTGATCTTCATATATTTTTCTCAAAGCGCATTATCACATGATTGAAACTGAATTTTGGAAATATTTTGCTTCACGTCCAACCCCGTACTCTACTAGAAGTTGTGCCAACAATCCGTGCCAAGTTTTGTTAACAGATCTTCCTCACACAAAGACATTGCATAATTATTTTTTCTATCGTGTTTTTCGTTTTTGGAACTCATCATCTGCTAAATGTGTTTGTGCACCATCATTTCAGCGTTTTAAAGCAATACAGAAATCAGAAATGTTTCTTTGAGCTTGATAAATGCACTTTTTTCTTTACGCAACCCTGTGATGGCCTCCCGCGGCCATGAAGCACGTTTTCTGTTAAATTGATAAATCTCAATTTTTCAAGAATAAATTATCTAATCATATTTGTACATACTACTAAGAAACCAGTAACCCATTTAGGAGGACAGGAGACTTTCGGTAAAAGTATGAGGAATTGTCTCTATAGAAAATGTCTCAATTTTTTGATGCACAGTAGAGCAATAATCTTGAGGAGCATTCAATTTTTGCGTCCAAACACAAACATGTCGTCAGGGTAAATATGCGCTATCAAACTATCAAATGCACATGTCATCTACATATCTACTGTTACAAGACAACAACCTACCCAGACCACATCTGCTGTTTGATGCTGAAGAATAAAGATTACAAAAATTCCGTCAGAGGAGGTGTGAAAGTGCGCCTGCCCTCCCCTTTGATATGAGAAATCGCACAAAAAAAAGACACAGACGAGTTTTTAAGGAGATTTCACAACTTCTTTATTTAATCTGAACATGGGTAGCAAGTGTTCGAATTGTAATTCAGTTGTCAAAGCTTCAATTTACTGCATATTTAATAATCGAGGAGGCAATCATCTCACACGAACATGATATGTTACCTAGGATTATAAGTCGCTGACACCTTGTTAATCGACACACAGATCAGCAGAACAAGGGTTGAAACCGTCTCTGCAAAATGTTTGTTTGGATGTAATAAATGTAAGGAAGAAAACGACGGATATTGTACATTTGTCATGATATAGTCTTTCGAAAACTCTTGGCGACATCCATGTCAGTTTGAAAGCTTTATAAATGAGAAAATCAAACTCAATTGTTTTTCACTGACTCATCAATGAATTTATCTTCGAACAATATTCCTGAAATCTCAACACAGCTGGTTGTAGAGGATTCATACCGATGTTTGCTTTTATAATCATTGACCTCGTTCGGCTATAGAGACATTTTTCGTCACTGGATTTCCTATAGACAAACAAAATCTGCAGAAAGTGTGTTTCTTTCACTTGTCGTAAACCTGGGAACTCTTGATAAAGTATCTCAAAATAACATGGTATCACAAGTGCAAATTTTCCAAAGAGATTTTGATGGATGTCAAGTAGATTTATTTATCTCAACTTCAACACTTCAACTTCTGTGTATTGGTGAGAAATTCAAACTTGTTATTTATTATTTATTTGATAAACACTTGTGGACAAATTTTGGCTCAAAGTAGGTGTGCAATGCTTTACGCTGTTTGTACTTGTTGCAGATCCGATGGGCTACTGTACGTAATCATTCATTCTTGTAAATGAGTAAATTGGAGCATAGAAATGCGACTTTGTGCTTTGTTTAAGTTAAAGTAAGACTTAAAATCACAACAGCTGTTTGTTGAAAACAATTTCAACCGCTCGGCTATGCGCCAATGACTAGATCTAGAAGAAACAAATTACTGAAACATGCAACCACAGAATTAGAAATGTCGTCTCTTCTTCTGTTTGACTAGAAAGGAAGCATCGGAACATGTAACGTTAATGAAATGGCACAATCTGCTGACATAATACCATAGCAATCGAACAATGAGCAGCCAGTTCAACATTAAACACGCCAAATTGTGCAAAGTTTCAGTGACTGTTATCAACCGGATCACACAGCCAAGAGACACAGACGATGTCAAGTTCTACAGAGAAGTTTGTGAACGTTTTTTCGTGCGCCTGCTAACTTTTTAAAAAATGATCGGATGGCCCAACAATATCGAGAAAACTTTCGCGCAATGATCTGAATTCTGTGAATCTGAAGGAATCGTGGCGATCGGAGCATTTTGAAAGAATTCACAGCAATCCGCAAGCGACGCACAACTATTTTTCCTATCTCGGCAAGGTATTATAAATTTCTTTTTGCCCACTTAATAAGTTCCTGCATGTGCCACTGTTTTGAATCAGTCTGCACTTCTAGCAAAGTGATGCGGTTCAACAATCTACTTCTGTGCATGCAACAGTTGTAGATTCTTGCGGCATGGTGATGTATTGCAAGCATAGAAATTGATAACAATAAAACCTATATAATGGAAGTTATAGTGCTGTCACAATGTCTTGGCCCACCTGTGTGCATTTTAATAGATTAGTGTCGTTGCTCGATATTTTCTACTTCATTTGTTAATATAGATCAAGTCAAAGCCAGTAATAATATTTTGGCACCTTGTTCGTATGCTTTTACTTTACAGAGCGCATGCTAAAATTAGTTGCTTTAAAAATTTCTTTTAATTTAGAGTGAAGAAAATTTTTAATCCGAAGCTTTCACTGAAGCCTCTCCGAATCAAAATATTATTTTATGCACATTACTTCAATAAAGGCAATGCAATTTTATGTGTGTTATTGTAATAAAAACATAATGTATGCTCTAGACAGCTCAGAAATTCTTTCAATAGTTCAGGGAATAGCAAAGTGAGCTTAATAATTCGCTGCGCCGCCATTGGCCCCGCCATTGACAGTGCATCGACTTGGCATTCACTCAACGATTTTTCCCGCAAATCTTGGTGAAGTTTATGGTGCCTAACATTGATGAGTCACTACAGTCAAATACTAAACGCCTTTCAGCCGTAATTGCAGCATTTGAGTGATACATACTTAGACACACATATCTTTCAAGGGTGGACCAAGACATTTTGACAGCACTGCAAGCTTCATGCAATACACAATAGTTGGAAAAAGTCACACGCATTGTCACTTAGATACACTTGTCAACGGCTGCATCATTGGGTTAGAATCAGTCGCAAGTGCAATTCTGAGCTGTTCATTGGTTCCTCATGCCCCAACTTAGTTCCCACGGACTTGCCGCGACCTTGAGTCAATTTCTATTCTAGTCAACCTCAGATAAACAAACTATTTCTCTGACTTTAATGTCCTTGGCAACCTTTCAGAAGGGATTATGACATGCTTTTATGGCATCAATTGATTGCAATTACTAAGTAAATGATTAAGTAATTGCAATTCGAAACTCAACAATTTATTATTTGAAATTGAAATTATGTAGCAAATAATTAATGGATATCAATCAATAATTCTTGCAAATTGTTGCTGATTTCTTGCAAACATCTTGGGAAAGCATCATTGCTACTAATCAACGACTAAATATCTATTGGACAAGAGCGCTAGATTACTCATGGACACCTAGCTTGTCTAAGAGTCCATAAATAGCTCAATGCTATATATATTTCTTTCATACAGGCATTGAAAGAACCTTAAATTAAGCTACAAGTAAAAAACGCAATACAGATAGAATACGCAGCTATCTAAATCCAATACAGAAAGAGTTACAAGTCAGCTTACCATTGAAAACCATTATTCACCTACTCTACTTCTGAGAACACAGAGGAATGTTTCTGAATAGTATGAATTAGGTGAATGCTGAATGCCCAACTTGCTAACCCATCACATACCCTTAGGTTTAACCATACAATTCACTTTTAAAGACAAGTAACCTGACAATTGATGAATTTATCAAATCTCAACAGATGTACCACAGTCTGGATTGCAGAATGCAATCCGCCCTCCACGCGCCTGCGTTAAAGCAGTGCCTTCCTGGCTAATTCACGCTGTCAACAGATGCTCTGATGGCCTTGTGGCTAAAGGGTATGCTTGCACGTCCTCTAGCTCCAACGTCGCTGGTTCAAACCGCCCACGACTGGTGAGGCCCAACAGGCCGAAACATGTCTGGCGGTGGTTACATCTGTTGAGATTTTGAAACCATGATTTTTTGAAATCTTTTTTTTTAATTCATCCTTACAAAATTCTTCATATTCCAGGTTCGTTGCGGTCGTGTGGCCTCTCAAATACTCAAAATCCACCGGCGTTCAGCGCGGTTACATCACCGTGGCTGTGGTGTGGGTCATCAGCTTTGGTATTGCAGTACCACTCGTCGCCGGGATGAACTATACGTCCGATCGTCAAGAAGGAGCGTGTGCTTTCTTCAACTCTGACTTCCTCATCTATTCCTCCCTTGGTTCCTTTTATATTCCATGTGCTGTGATGGTTCTTCTCTACTACCGAATATTCTCCCGTCTCAAACAGCGAGCTTTGATGAAGAAAGAGTTGAGTGGTAAAAAGGAATACCAACCTCATAATCATCACCATCATCACAATCATCAGAATCACCAGAGACTGTACCAAAACGTGGCGGCTACCAATGCACTCAACGCTGGTAATACCAACGGACGACATTTATCCCCTCATACATGCAACGATATCGCCATGTCAAGTTTCAGTGATAGAACCGTTGAGAACAGTGGGACATTCTCCACCTGTATGGTAGTCTTCAACGAAACTGGTGGCGTGAACGCAATACGTACATTACCTGTAGAGGCGGATTTCCGCACTTCGAACATCGACAGCAATACAACAACTACCTCAGACGAGACAACGTACGTTGGAAGCAATCCTGCGGCTCTTGGTTCATCATTCGACGCATCACAGACTTGCCCAATGCATTCGACAGTGTTTGCCAATGGCTGTGTAGCGTCTTCGAGTCGTGGTGGCGTTGGTATATGCCTCGATGACTTCGGTCTGGAAGAGACGCCTGTCGATGAGGCATTTGAATCTTGGGAAGAATTCAGGTCCTACTTGCGCCGAAGGGTTAAAGTTGCGAAGCGTGGGGGAGATGCACAGGAACTCTTTGACGCCTACTCGAAATCTCGACGTTCAGCCCGTCATAAGAAAAATAAACATCGAAAACTCAAGAAAGCTTTACATTCACACTGCCTCACCGTCAAAGACCGTCTTCAGTCGATTCGTGTGAAACGAAAAAAGAGGGAAAAGTCCGCAGCGCGAAGAGAGAAGAAAGCAACGATGACTTTGGCTATTGTCCTTGGTAAGTACTGAGTCAATTGCCCTGTAATAAATGTATTTACGTAATATTTTCAGGAGACGCCCTTCTCAATGCTTGACAACTAAAAGTTTAGTCTCTTTCATTCAAGAGCGACTCTTTTTTCAAAGACGTCTCATGTTTTTTTTGTTGATTTTATACAAAAAACTGTAAATTTAAAAATTGGAAACTTAAGATATATGCTCAGAGCAAAAATATCTATGGGAGCTCCAATCTTCTAAAGTATGGAAATGGCTCGATGTCTTCATAGAGGACAAATGAATTGCTTCCAAATGTTTTATCTGCCGAGATTCGGAAGCTTCCTGTCTTTTGATATTACATGGTTCATACTTATATGTCTATATGGTCACTGATGTTTAGAGTCATTCAAAGACTTTTTGCTTGAAGCAAAATGGCAGCTGAATTTCAGAATCTGAATCTGCATCAGTCATTGATAAAAGCTGATAATGAATAATGTAACTTACATGTAACGCAGAGATGACGCATAGAATTTCAGTGCCTTATTACTTGTTTGAATCTTCCAATGTGTGGTATTTTCTAGCACCGAAATCAAGCTTACTGGACTGTGACGTTCTGGGGAAGACATGTTTGACTACTTTGGTGACAGATAACAGATGAATTTACTGTTTGCCGATAGACTAAATCAAAAAAAGCACAAGCCTAAGTTAAGAAGCAAGTTATCATCAATAAGCAATTATCAAGTTAGACTGCACAGTTGATACAAGACATTTACATGTACATATATAGTTTATATTTTATGTATAGTATGTACATTTTGACTGAAAGCTAAAAGGAAGAATTCTAACGCAAATTTCCACGGGAGTATAAATGAAAAACATGTATGATGAAAATCTTTCAGATTCCGCATCGTTTCATGCAAAATGTTGAAAATAAGCAAATCAAAACATATGCGTGTCAAATAAAAAACATGGAAATCTAACTTTTCACTTTATTAAGTTAATAGACCTACAATGGAAGCCCTTTGTTTGTAGAGGATTATTTCAGATGTTGAGCTTTGGAAAGTTGCTAAATCTTAAGAATGGTCAAATTATTGAAGCAAGGTAATTTATTGTAAGGGACTTTATCACGATGGCTTTGACCTCACTGACAAAGCAGTCGCTCACCTGAAGAGCAGACCACGATTGTAGCAGTGATGGTAAATTGCCGAGGTCTATATCTTGCATCTCAACTGAAGATACAGTACTGAGATTTCGAGGCATGTGGCTTCTCGGAGACTATTTATTAAGATTGCACTTACATATCTGCTGCGAGTTCTTCTAAAAGAATTAACTGCTCATCTTTTTCCGAAGGGAAATTAGGGCATACTGCGAGGCCTTTCGATCTCAGAGTGCGACGTCTTTCGAGGCCGCTGATCCTCAAGTTCACAAACGAACTTAAATGATTGCTCCATTCTTTTAGATCTTTAGTTGTCTTATACGGGAGGTTTATTATTCAATTTTCCACGATGTAAGCAAAAATATAGCTCTTCCTCAATTTCACAATTGAAATTCCTGAAAACGATTACTTGAATTTTTTGGATATAAGTATTTCCGTAAGTCAAAGGTTGCGGTATAAATGGTTCAGTAAATCCTGTCATTCTGGAATTACGGTGCGTAAAGATAGTTGGTTGCCAAATCACATAAAAAATAATTTTGTTCTCAGTAGTATTAAGTATGTGCATGATCGTTGTTCGGACACTTCCTTAGAGTCAGTTAATGTAATGAAAAAACGTCTGTATGAAAATGGATTTAAGCCTAACTCAATTAGACCAAAATCAAAATCCAATAATAAAAGGAATGAAAATCAAATTAACTTTTGTGTTGATTTCATAAGTGATAGCAACTTAAGAAAAATAAACTGGTCAGTAAGTATACACTTCCTGTTCGTGTTACCTGCAAACCCGGTCAAACTTTAGTTAATAGCACAAATACTATAGAAGACAAAAACAAATGTAACTGTAAACTGTGCAAGGTTATTGGACCTAAATATTTGTGTAGCGATAAATACATAGTGTATAATTTTGAATGTAAAATTTGTCAGAAAAATTACATTGGCCAAACTTGCCGACCTTTAAAGTTACGGCATGATGAACAAGTTTGAACAAGCAGTTTGAACTGCCAAGATCGTAAAAGTGCACTACACTGTAAATCGCTGGATACGAAAATTACATACAAGCATATACCAAAATTACATACAATTTGAAACTAACATCTGATACGAGATTCTCGTATGTTTACAGAGATCTGGTATGTTTTTCATACCAAATCTCATTTACCTTCGTATGTGATTGGTATGTAGCGATACGAACTATTCTATCTGTGATTGGATGTTTTACACTGAAATACGAATTGTTGGTATGTTTTATATACGAGACCCGATGCAAATTCATCCTTTTTCGTATGCCTCTGGTATGTATTTGGTATGTGCAGCTTTAAGTCACATAGCAAAAAAATGTGTATTACATACTACTGTCGAATAACTTTTTTCAGTAATACCAGTCGCGAATATTTTCTGTTTCATATACTGATATTTAACTAGATTAGATTTACTATGAATTATTTGCCCCGCGAGATTGTCGTTGTTGGTACATGTCTAGCAACATCGACAGGACGTTTAGTTAGCTCTACTTTATGAGCCAAGTTGATTAACGTCAATTCATTCAAACGATATCTTTCGTGCAATCATGTTGACTTATATATCTCAAACATAACTATTTTTGCGTTTAATGAATTACAATGTGTTTTTACTTCGGATTGATAATATGCCTTATTTCAAAATTACATGATGCATAATTGTTGATGGTTGAATACTTATTGACTATTCATGAATTACCTTAGACTTACGTGTATTAAAATCGAATTCAGTATTGAAAGAATGACTCTTGAATGTCATTATCTAACTACTTACAGAACAGTAGTAACATTAGTGTGATCTTTATTGACAAAAGTTCTTAAATCAACATATTTTGGACATGATTTATGCTTTCTTCTAACATTGTGCTGGTATGGCTTTAGTATGTAAAGCATACCACATTTGAAAAAACATACGAAAAGCATACAAATATATACCAAGAGAATACAGAAATAATTTTGGTATGCATCCTTCGTATGTGATTGGTATTGAGCGATTTACAGTGTATCTGAACATAGTTTGACTGACCATGCCGATAGAATGATGAACATCGATAATTTCCAGCTTTCTGTCCTAAATAAACAAAAGAATTCGATGCAAACTAAAATGGCCGAAGCACGCTTCATAGCGTTGAACAATCCACAAATCAACCTCAAGCATAAAGTGATCTAACGAGTCGTCACTGCCCAATCATTTTTATATTTAAGCCAACTGCCTGTTTATTCACTTGCGCCTTGATACTGTCCACCGTGACGAAACGCGTCGGGGAACTTCATTTATTTTTTTAAAAACAAAAAAATCGTGTAAATTGAGGGAGAGCTATATTTTTGCTTACGTCGTGGATTGCTCCATTATTCACAGAAATAAGTTATAGTGATTTTCCCGTCAGCAGTTTAGGTCAGAGGAATGACATAACACCGGTGTCTAACCATTGTCAGCCACTTGAAGCAGCCGGATTTCTATGGAAAATCCGCCATTTTTCGTCCAGTTTTACACTAATACTGCGGGCCATAGAGTAGGGATATATAGGTTGAGTGTCGACTCAAAAACTATCTGTATACAGTGAAAATTTTTATATGAAAATATTCAGTTTTTTACTGAGATTACGCTCCCGCGGTCTAAAAAATCATTTGAGCAGTTTTAAAAAGTCAAAATTTTGCCAATTTATATACTACCGAGATGACGCCTCTATATAAGTAGTATAAAACAAGTTGGATATCAAAAGGTATGAATATTTGATTAATAAGCATCCTAACTAAACGAAATTTAGCTGATTGTCAAGGGAATTTCATGATCCGTATTATAATGG
Source organism: Prostheceraeus crozeri (assembly GCA_907163375.1). Classification (NCBI taxonomy): domain Eukaryota; kingdom Metazoa; phylum Platyhelminthes; order Polycladida; family Euryleptidae; genus Prostheceraeus; species Prostheceraeus crozeri. The sequence goes on from CAJQUW010005703.1 coordinate 512,493, forward strand.
AAGTCTTCATGAAAAAGTCGCGATCTTATTCGTGCTTTCTCGGCTGAAATTTCAAGTTTTTAATTCAATTTTCACCGGCATGATTTTATGATTCACTAAATTCATATTTCATTTCTTGAATCTGAATAGTGATGTGGACCCATTTACATCTTTCGAAGTTAAATGAAGTCATTGTCTTTGATTTGTGATTTTGCTGTGCCAGTGGCAGGTTGCTTATGATATGATCACGCTTAAGAAAATACTCTTGAGGTTGAGCATGGAAGTAATAGGAACCCATCGAATTTCTAATTTAACAAACATTAGATCTCCAAGGCTGTCATGAGACGGACTATCTGTAAAATTCCATCATTCCTTCTGCATTACAATCATGATCACTCAATTCCGTGGTAATTTCTTCAAAACTGCATAAATGTGCATATCTCACATTTGGTGACAGTGCAACCTGTATCTCCCTCGAGTTCATTTAATAAAATCGAAGGTGTATACACATTGAGGATTTAATAAATGCGGAGTTACCACTCTGCCTGATATACCTACTCTATGATGGGGCTCTAGAAATGTGCTCAGTCAGCCAAAATTTCATGAAATCAATAACCTTGAATGAGAAAGTTTCATACTATATGCATTCATTTTCTTTTATGAAATGGTCGCTACTGCACTGCAGCAATTTTAGAGGTGTTTATTGTCCTACTGAAACCGCATACGTTTGGCGAAACATCGGTGTGTACACAGTTTTATTTTTCATTTTAAAACAAACAATTGTCGACGTAACTTCGAGAGAAGTTTCCACTTTCGTTGTTTGCTAGCATGCCAAGCCGATCGTACAAGAAAATTTGAGCCAGGAATCTCAGTTTATTGGGAATTTAATTGGAAGGAAGTGTTTCAATGCAATGGCTGGACTGAGTTTTTGTTAACTCTCAAAGGAGAAATCTGAGAGAGATGTCTGAAATGTAAAATGTTTTCAAGTCTGTTGGATTCCTTATATCGCAATCACAGAATTTTTTCATCAAATCTTGAGATTTGCAATTGTCCGAATCCTCTTCTTAGGGTTGTGGAGGTTGAATTTCCAATAGTTTCCAACATTTTTCAGAAACTCATCACCACATCTGCGCAAAATGGCCTGAGCAGAACAGTGAAATTGGCTTTTCTAATTGTTGCTTGCTCGCTTCGGTATCCATCACGAATGAGAATTACTTTTATTGATTTGTATTATTGAACTTATATTTCACAATTTTTACAAACTCCATGCCAGAGTAATCATAGAGATGCTGTTCTTGAACAACATTTTTTTATTGAACTCTATGAGCTTACAGGGATAGAAACAGTTATTGTATTTCACTCTCAATGGCTTTGGAGGACATAGAAATGATTGAAATGAGTTTGAAATGCATTATTGCCAGGCATTGGAGGAATGCACCATTATATGCCCGCCAATTTCACATAGAATTCTCATCGTACCAGGTAGCCATGAACCGTCCTCCGTCACTCCAGCTTGAGATCCCATTAATGAATAAATTGTCAAACTGATATTTCAAATCACTTTTAGATGAAATCTGAATTTCAAATCTATTCACATTTGCAAACAATCATAGACTTTCAAACTTTTCATGAATTAAAATCTATTGAGAGAGCAAACTTTCAAAGATGTCAATAAAAGTCAATCGAAGATTTCCTCATCTCTCCATTATCTGTTGCTGACAGTGATCAAGAATTGCAATATTCATAGACTTCTCAAGAGTTACATACAATAGCATTATATCATGGATTTTGCGGGAAGAAATATCAGACAGTCTGCTAACGCAGCCTCGCCTATGTCTGATAGTACTGCCCTAAAAATCCATGATATAATGCTACATTGTTCGCGATCTGAAATGATAATACGGACCTAGACAAAAGATGTTTGAAATATCTGTGGTGGGCATGATGGTGGGTAACAACATCAGTAAATTATAGATATCTTGACGTCTATGGATTTATTGTCTTTCACGGATCTCCATCATCATGCCAACCAATTTTTCCCACAGGTTTAGAAGCAAAATCTTGGTTACTCGCAGATTAAAGTCTGTTTGAATTTGTTTTGTTATTGTAAAATCTTCGTAAAATTGTCTATTTTGTTAAAAAACAAATTTAAAACTTGGCAATGGGGTATTTTGCCACAACTCACAGATTGGCAATACATGTGTAGAGATTCTGCGACATCAAATAGCTGTCGTCAGCAACGTAGCGATTATAAATGAAACAACTCAATCTCTTAATTTTTGCTGGAGTTTTTATTGCATGCAATCAATGCGATGAATATCTTGTTTACGGGAATGTATCATCACTCACGCATTGCACATAATGCGGAGACTAGCGTTTTTGCCGAGACTGTGCTTTATTGTTTCTATGTTCTGCTATAACAACATTGCGAATCACCAATTCCTATCAAAAATCATCATTCTAGTTTATTGAGACAATGGCTACATTCATGACTCCATTAAATGGTTATTTTGACTAGACTGGATATCATCATAGAGACTTGTAAATCAGATAACTAGCCTGTTATTATCATAAATTGAATATCAGAAAGCAGAAATTCTTTGAGATGAAGAGAGGCAGATGACAGCCATCTAAGTACGCAAATAAAATAGAAATTTTAGTAGAGGAATTCAGAGCTATAATTTTTGCAATTTGAGGTAAAGTGAAATTGTAGCCAATTACATGATGGGTTATTGATGCCATGATTGAAACTCAAGTTATTGTGGCAGTTTGTTTTCAGACGATATCCGAGCAATTTTTTTCCGAAAATTTCGAATTAAGTGAAAGATAATAGGCTAAAGTGCGTCCGGAATGTTGATAAAAACGTAAAGAATTCTACGATGACAGCGGTGACAGGAACGCGGAAGTTTCTATATTTTCGATTTGTGTTTGTTTTTGTATGTAGCAGCTAACAATAAACGCACTTATCGGTTGAAAAGCAGTCCTGGACAGTTTTTCATCACTTGCAGAATCCTGTGAGTTCCTGCAAAATGTTCCTTTTCGAATCCTCTATTCCGACAACTGTGCACAAGGTTTCTCGATGACAGTAGATCCTTTAACCGTCAGAGATCTGCGGGAAGGGGCGGTCCAGTGGACACCTTTTACAAATTCCTAGTTTACATGCTTCAATCGATATCAAATCATTAGGAAAATTGATTTTAAGTATAGCAATGATGTTTGTGTGTAGCAAATCATTATAATTAGTCCTTTGAGTGTCTTTCAGCCTTCTCAGCAAACACATGCGAAAATGTGCTGTTTTTGTAATTAAGCGACATTTTGCACAGTATCAGCCGTACTAAGAGTCGGTTTTACGATGCTTGCTGTCGCCATGTAACCTCAGATAGTTGATTTTAGTAAAATTGATTTATTCCATGCAGCATACCCCTCACATTTGGCCATTTTTTCAAATTTCTCCAACCCAATCGGAAATAGGCCTAAACTGAACCATAATTGCTGCATTTCAAGACCATAAAAACAGCTCTAGAGATCTCAAACTCATCAATGAGTGATGTGAAAACTTTGCCAACACTTTGATTTTAGTGTTGAACTAAAAATATAATGACAAATTTTATTTTGAACAATGATTTATGCTGATTGGCCAACCAGTCATGCACGATCATGTGCGAAAACACAATATTCACTTTTTACGATATTCTAACATAACGCACATACACGAGCATGATGCAAGCATTGAATAAATGAATTTCACTCATTATACACCATCGTGGACATGCAAAAATTCATTTTTCATCTGACAGTAAAAAAATTGTTATGGGAATTTCTAAACCCTCTGAAACCTAAGTGGGGTCAAGTGCACCCCTTTGGCCTATTTACCATACTTCTACTGATTCAATTGAAATGAAATAATATATGTCGATTCATTGTCAAAAATGATTGTTTTCCATGGGCATGAGTGGTTGCAATATCCTTAGGACAAAGAGTAAAATGGAAAAATATGGCTCCGGGGTCCACTGGACCCCCCTCAGATCTCTGAAGGTTGAATGAATGGTTCATAGGATAGCAGCAACAGGATAGAACTTCCCAAATTTTTTCCTGACTATTTCTACATCGAAATTCTGGACCCACAGCTACACTCCATAGCTACCGAGTGCTGTGGTAGGTAGCAGGCTGAACGGCCACTGATTAATAGAGATGTCATTGAAACCAAACGCATCCAGATCGAGAAAGTCTCATAATGTCGATAAACGCACAAATTTGGGCCATTTCAGTCACAGTTAACCCATAGAGTAGGGAAACCCATAGTAGTAGAAAATTTTTATATGAAAAGATTCAGTTTTTGCGGAGATTGCGTTCCCGTGGTCTAAAAAAATCATTTGAGCAGTTTTAAAAAAGTCAAAATTTTGCAAATTTATATGCTACCGAGATGACTATATAAGTAGGCCCCTATGTAAGTAGTATGAAACAAGTTGGATATCAAAAGGAATGAATATTTGATTAATAAGCATCCTAACTAAACGAAATTTAGCTGATTATCAATGGAATTTCATGATCCGCATCATAATGGAAGTCTTCATGAAAAAGTCGCGATATTATTCGTGCTTTCTTAGCTGAAATTTCAAGTTTTTAATTCAATTTTCACCGGTATGATTTTATGATTCACTAAATTCATATTTCATTTCTTGAATCTGAATAGTGATGTGGACCCATTTACATCTTTCGAAGTTAAATGAAGTCATTGTCTTTGATTTGTGATTTTGCTGTGCCAGTGGCAGGTTGCTTATGATATGATCACGCTTAAGAAAATGCTCTTGAATTTGAGCATGAAAGTAATAGGAACCCATCGAATTTCTAATTTAACAAACATTAAATCTCCAAGACTGTCATGAGACGGACTGTCTGTAAAATTCCATCATTCCTTCTGCATTACAATCATGATCACTCAATTCCGTGGTAATTTCTTCAAAACTGCATAAAGTTGCATATCTCACATTTGATGACAACTAACAACTAAATCACGTGTCTCGTGATCTAAGAGAAGTTCAAGGTCATAGCTTGTCACTGATATCGAACAATAAGAGTTTAGACCGATTGTATATTGCTAAGAGAAGAAGTTCAGTTACTTTTTGATCACACCTAGTATATCCCCCTCGAGTTCATTTAATAAAATCGAAAGTGTATACACATTGGGGATTTAGTAAATGCGGAGTTACCACTCTACCTAATATACCTACTGAATGAGTTAGCCACATTTTCGCATCCATCACCGATCAGAGACATAATAACAACACTCACAATTGATAGAAAATGACCTGAACACATTTCATTCCAAAACTGATAGACTCTACCGTAGACTTAGTTAATCACTTAGTTCACTTAGACAAGAAGAGGTACCTGGTAGAACTCCGCAGAACTACAGATTCGTAATGGGCATAGGGTGCTGTGAAAGTCTCATTTTCTGTCTCGTTCCCTGCGGAAACTCGTTCTGGCTGCCGAACCAGGCAGTTTACAGTAATAGTTTAATGTAATATTCGATAATTAAAGATCAACACCTGGATTCTCCTTACCACCGGATTATCTGAAGATTCTAATTTCTTCAATGGTTGAAAAAAACTTGGAAACTTGGAAGTGCAGATATGAGTGCTCAGATTGCTTTTCAAGTATGGATTATTCTTTATTTGTCATGCAGACTTTTAGATTAGTAAATCATCAATTTTTAAAGTTCTTCTCATCTATTAAAACCTATTTACATGAACTTTATGTTTTCGATTCAATAATCGATTCTGAATATATTTCTGAATTTAGGACAAACGGCAGATCCTTGCGCACCACAGTTTGCAAATGAAAAAGTAGTTTTTAAAGAAGGGATCACAGCTGGTTAAACACAGCGGTCGGAAGTGCACAGAGAGGAAAGCCATTCAATCAAATTTCATTACACACTGATAAGACAAGTTTTATGAGGAGGATTTATCCAACTTGTTCACTGTCAACTTCTGTCTGTATTTTGTCTAGGATGCAGTCATTGCGCCTATTATCATTTCCGTGAAATCTATACAGATAACTAAAGATGTAGCTTACAAACGTTCACTGGTAGACAAAATGGTCCGTATTACGGGTGTAAAAGGGTCCGAAATTTGTTTTCTGAATTACATATTCTTTGTAAATGATATGTCAAGATATGACAAGAAAATAGATAATTATGTAGAGTTATGCAAAGAAAAATTGCCTGAAAGATGCACTTCTGTATACAAAACTGGATGAGTTCCGTATTTAAATGGCACAAATAAAGGTACGAAATAATAAATGCAATCCGTATTCTGGTTGGGTGCGTATTTGAGGCACAAAAGAGAAAACGGGTCCGATGAACTTATCAGTAATGTTGTGAGTATATTTCACAAGTGCCAAAACACCTCCCTTGAAAATTGAAATGACAGCCAAAGTCATCTAAGGCTTATATTATTATGGATTAAGAACATATTTATCAAATGATCAGAAGAATTGGAAAAATCTGTAGAAAAATCATGTTATTACTTTCATCTGTTATTTTAGTTGTAAACATTTTGCAAATTGTTTTATGTAAATTGACAAATCAACCGAGGATTTAGAAGACAAACTGTCCACTTGGTAAAGCGGTGGAAAATGAAGAATGGGTCTAGAACGGTTTGGGTAGGTATCTGAAGATAAGTAGAAAATAGTAGTACCATATAACCGGCCCATAAATGTTTGAATCACTTTATCCATTAAGTAACTACATGCACCCCTTTTGACCTTTAAAATGGGCCCTATAGTTATACGGACCCTTGCTAAATACGGATCGTATGGTTCCCACATAGTGACTCTCTGGACCTGTGGATACGGACCATTTCGTACCGTCAATGCGGACCATTTTGCTTAACAATGTAGATTGGATATTGAAGTCCTGTCTACACAACACCTAAATTGGCAGTGATAAGATGACTGTTTCAATATGATGGTTTTTATTCCATTTTTTTGTAAGAAACTATTTCTGCAGTGCAACCAGCAAACATCAGCCACAATATCATCAGCCATAATGATCAGACAATTGCAACAAACAATCTGAGAAAATCGGCAGCCAAAGGTGACTGCTCAGAGCAGACAATTACCAGCAAAAATATCAGACAAGACAGTTTACTTCTCTGAAAATAATGTCTCTGATGCGATACAACACCAGCAAGTCATATCTAGACAGACAGACACTCCTAACCACATCCGCTTTCTCTCTCTCTCGCTCACTTGCACTAGCATAATTATATGCTTATTATGAATCACTGATACCATACTTGTGTGTTATCGTTAATTTAAATCGACCTTTACGAGGCATATTTATCCTTAAAGAACTCTACATACACACTCGGCGACATAACGTTTGCCCCACCTGCAGAAATCGACAATATTTCAACTTTTTTGCCTCTTATTCACAAACTACACCTTCGATTGCCACAATTTTTGCTAACAAACATAATTAGCACATGGGCTATCTAATGGTGGCATCTGCATTCCGCCATCGAATCGACTAGTTACTATAAATAGCAATTTTTGAAATTTGAATGTCTAAACATGCATATGAAGGACTTCAAGCTGTTCATGTAATCTGAATTGAATGGAGGATCGTAAGAATTTCGGTTAAATCTGATAGGCAGTGTCTTCTATTTATCATTCATGCATAAAGGAACATTAAATGGTGTACTTTTAGTCAGATAGAGCGTCATCCCGTTGTTACTACTGATAAAGTTTAGACAACCAAATGCCCATATCCTCATAACAAGTGAAAACAATGTTTCCATGACACTCATAATTTCTATTAATGAACATTTGATTAAGATAAAGGTAGATAAAGCAGCTCACCAGTTAGTACTTCGTAGATCCACCTCGGTTGTCAATGATAGCCTTCACTCTATCGGGCATTGATTCCACCAGGTTCTTGCAGATTTGAGCAATTCCTGTGTCTGTGGCCCACACATTCAGGAATTCCTTGATCAGAATTCGTTTGTTCTTGCAGCCCCTCGTCTTGAGGCGACGCTTCACGATTTACCACAAAATTTCTATTCATGGTTCTCTTCACGTCATCCCGTTGTTACTACTGATAGAGTTAGTAAGCAGTTTTTTTAGACAACCAAATGCCCAAATCTTCATACCAACTGAAAACAATGTTTCCATGACCAGTGTCATGATTTGGGGATGCTTCAGTTAGCAAGCCCCTTGAACGCACACATGTCGTGGAGAGAACCATGAATAGAAAATTTGTGGTAAATCGTGAAGCGTCGCCTCAAGACGAGGGGCTGCAAGAACAAACGAATTCTGATCAAGGAATTCCTGAATGTGTGGGCCACAGACACAGGAATTGCTCAAATCTGCAAGAACCTGGTGGAATCAATGCCCGATAGAGTGAAGGCTATCATTGACAACCGAGGTGGATCTACGAAGTACTAACTGGTGAGCTGCTTTATCTACCTTTATCTTAATCAAATGTTCATTAATAGAAATTATGAGTGTCATGGAAACATTGTTTTCACTTGTTATGAGGATATGGGCATTTGGTTGTCTAAACTTTATCAGTAGTAACAACGGGATGACGCTCTATCTGACTAAAAGTACGCCATTTAATGTTCCTTTATGCATGAATGATAAATAGAAGACACTGCCTATCAGATTTAACCGAAATTCTTACGATCCTCCATTCAATTCAGATTGCATGAACAGCTTGAAGTCCTTCATATGCATGTTTAGACATTCAAATTTCAAAAATTGCTATTTATAGTAACTAGTCGATTCGATGGCGGAATGCAGATGCCACCATTAGATAGCCCATGTGCTAATTATGTTTGTTTGCAAAAATTGTGGCAATCGAAGGTGTAGTTTGCGAATAAGAGGCAAAAAAAGTTGAAATATTGTCGATTTCTGCAGGTGGGGCAAACGCTATGTCGCCGAGTGTATGCATTGCATATTCGCATAATTGAAAGCCATCAAGGAGACCATTCAATTTTGATAAAAGAGTAAAATTTACCAGTATTTAATACTAGTCATAATTAGCATGATGTGCAGTAAACGTAATAATACAATTTAGTCCGTGCGATGAGACAAAATTTGTTTGGTAAGCATAAAAAATGTCTGATTATACGTAGCACCGGGCTGATAAACTGTCTGGTACGTGGCTGCTCACAGTATACAGTGTGCACAATGCGATGCGAATAGAAAGCACGCTATCTCGTTTTGATTTAGCATGTGGCAGGTAGGTTCTGCAATATACATGCATGCACATGTAAGTAGAACGGTGACCAAATGACTGGGATGCTAAATGAAGTGCAATACAAGCCTCTGAAAACAACCCTAGAAGTACGCTTAGGCTTAATATGTGTGTTGTTGAACTGGTGTTTATTATGCATTCCCATTCAATTATTCTCTATGTGCGATCGTATACACGTGTTATTTATATGTTGATTTCTCAATTTCCACAGTTTCTGCATCGTCCAAAAGTTCATAATTGTTCAATGCCATAGTGCCCTTTGAAGCAAAACTGAATGAAAAATTTCAAAAAATTTCAAACTGTGGCAGTGCCTTTTGCCTACAAAAGAAACATGGTCAATGCCTCATTATTCAGAGCAACACATATCAATTTTTAGTCAGGTATTGATTGCTATTTTTTTAACTAATTGGATCAGCTTAAAGGGCAGACGTCCTACAGTTTTATCCAACCTAATTCGTCATTTTGAAACATCAGATTCTTTTTCTCAATCTGCTGACACTTGCGAAAGCGATATTATGGATTACCGAATGATACCTCCTAATTACGACCTGTGTATTCGAACTAGTTATTTCTATGAGATCTGCATGCGCAATTCGTGACTTAAAGTGCAGCTCGCATCATTGTGACAAAGCATCTGAAAACAGAAATCATAATTGCACAAATCATCACCTCCAGCGTATTGAGGGGAGGCATCATCCAACTTTGACCTTTTATGATATAAAAGCATTCACAGAAAAAGATAGGTCATCTCTTCTTCTGTTTGACTAGAAAGGAAGCATTGGAACAAGTAACGTTATTGAAATAAAGTGCGACACTTCATGACAACAAGGGAATAGAACGGACATGCACATTGAAAACCAAAACAACAATCTACGTCCGATTGGATTAATGTGTGCTTTTCTTTGATCATGTCTGGCAAGAAGAGGAACTAATTAGAACTCGGCAAGCGCGGAGATTCATAGTAGGCATAGGGTGTACATCCACAGAATAAAATAGGTCATCTCTTCTTCCGTTTGACTAGAAAGGAAATATTGGAACATGTAACGCTAATGAAATGGCACAATCTGCTGACATAATACCATAGCAATCGAACAATGAGCAGCCAGTTCAACATTAAACACGCCAAATTGTGCGACGTTTCACTGACTGTTATCAACCGGATCACTCAATCACCAGTGATATCAACCAGTTCAGTGTTATCAATCAGAGACTGTTATTATACGCAGCAAAGAGACAGTCGATGTCAAGTTCTACAGAAAGGTTTGAACGTTTCTTCGTACGCCTGCTAACTTTTTTAAAAATGATCGGAGGCCCAACATTATCCAGAAAGCTTTTGGGCAATGATCTGAATTCTTCGAATCTGAAGCAGTCGTAGCGATCGTAACATTTTGAAGGAATTCACAGCACTTGGTGATCTTCATGCCGCGTTAGCAATTCGAAGACTGGGTTCGATTCCCAGCCGGCAAGCCATTTTTCATGGTTGTGCCAAGAGCAAGGCGCATTGAAATATCATTTCGACCTCGAGAAAGCCGGAGTCATTGAATCATTAGATCGATTGTCCGAGGTCGCCTGGAAGCGGTTGCTATTGGAATTCACAGCAGTCCTCAAGTGGCGCACGACTATTGTTCCTATCATTGTAAGGCATTAAAAATGTCTTTTTTGCCTACTTAGTAGGTTCCTGCGTCTGCCGTCGTTTTGAATCAGTTTGTACTTCTAGCAAAGTGACATGCTTAAAAAATCTAGTTCTGTGAGCACTCAATTAGAAGCACTCAATTAAATTTAGGTTTGTGAATTTTACGAAACAGCCAACAATAATTCAAACTTAAGAGACCTGTCAAATATTGTGTGTTGTTATATCGCTTTCTTACAGAATTAAGAAAAAGCTATAATTAAGTAGCATCTAAGTAGAGAATTTTGAAGCTGGGTTGTGAAATCGCCTTCTCACTCACAGTGCGTCAAAATTCACAAGTGTTGTCTATCAATTGATTAGATCTGAGAGTTGATTCTAGATCAAACTTTTGTATTAAAAACGAATGCGCTTTTGAAAATCATTCAACCAGTTAATGTTCAACACTTGAAATATTCAAAAGTGCATTGAGATTTATTAATGACTTTTGTAAATGGCAAGGTGACGAATTGATGGAAGATTTGCCAAACTACTTTATCTGAAAGTTTATTCTGAAATTCTAAGCAGCTTCGAAATGTGATTATAAAGCAGAAGGCGAGCAGGAGATACCCGAAGAATTCTATTGATCATGCAAGGACGTAGAAATGACGACTTATACACCTATACATGTATTTGTCATTGCTTCAGATATTAATAAAAGTGTTTCTAGAACATTTGAATTTCTATTACTGCATTCGATGTCTATGGTGTAAGAGATGATTATGATAAGAAAATGGCGTGCTATTTTTGAAAGTCGAGAGCGCTACGATAGAAGTCATCACATAAAATATCTGCAAATGATGGCCATCAGCAGTAGCACTGTTGATTTTCAAAGAGATGTCTCTTTTGGTACATCGCATATAGTTCATTCATAGATATCGTGGTTGTACATACACGTATACAGGAGACAACAACACCCTCAAAACAACACTGTTTTTACAAAAGTCTCCATTTATATCGCCCGGAATTCACTCATGTGCTGTAAACATACATGTACATGCATGTTCCAGATACTCTATACCACATAACGTCGGGAGTGGAAGCCATTGTATTCCCGATATTGATGGTCTCGTGAGATCGAGACTATCTTAAAGGTCATTGAGCGAGACATGCTTCAGAAGTCGCTTGAATCATATATTGCACAGAGCCTCCACGTGATTTGCAATGGCGTTTGTAGAGGATCGATGAAATTTTTGGAATGATTGACCGTCGTATGAGATCCGAATCCCTGCTGAAAGAGAGACCAGTAAGTTGCTCAGCAGTCAGAGATTGTATTCGCTCCGGAAGTGAATAGCACACATTGATCGTGTCAAAAAGACTTCCCATGAGTCATTATACGTAGATATCTGAAGGTCAGACATCCGAGTCAGCGAGAAACAGTTGACGGACAAGCTGTAAATATTGGCATTCATGCTTTCACATCATAACATTCTATCAAAGTTGGCGGGCATAAATCGGAAATTTCCAATTGATGCCCGTCAATTTCAATGTATTTTCAATAGAGCTTCAACTTTCCATTCATGCCTTATATTTTCATATACCATGATATTAACTATTTTCCGATAGTTATTTTCAATGGAATTCCATCAAAAATATCTATGTGTATGGTATTTTCTATTATCAAACTGGGAATACAGCTAAAATATCCATATGGATATCTATGTGGATGCCCACTTCTAAATATGCCAACAATGTACGTGTATACATGAACATGAGAACTTGTCACACAGCAATGTCTAATTGTTTTTAACGGTACTCGTACCATTATTGATCACGACATTGTAATTGTTGAAATTGAATATGAGAGAGTCTGTTCCACTTCCACACGGTTTTGAAACCTTGGATAGAGTTGTTCCATCGAGAATGGCAGAACAGTTTTCCAGGTGAGTATCTGCGGTTCTTTTGTAACATCTGACCCCTGCCAGACTTCTGTGACCCGTACGTTCCATGATGAGTTGTTCGTCAATGTTGTTCTGATAAAGTCTTGTTGCGCATGTCGCACGAAGGGAATGGTTACTTTTGCTGCTTGATCTATTCCTGCTTGATCACATCTTGATTTCATAAATTTGTTGAGCTTGTTCTTGCCTATTGGCTTAGATGTGTACCAACATAAATTGTTTGGTTTTTTTAAAGGTTACAGATAGAAGCGATTTGAGCTTTGAGGTCGTTTACTGAGGAAAAGCTCCATCAAAGTTACATGGCATCTTGATCTGTTCGATACATTCTCAAAATGTACTACTTCCTTGGTTTTGTGCCTCAAGTTATTCAAACCTCCTGAATTTGTTTTCGAATGTTTTTCACCGCAGACTAGACATCGTTTGCCGTCACGAACTTCATAAGAAAATTGCTCAATAAGATGTACGTGTTCGAAGATGTACGCCTCGAAGAGCAAAATTCAATCCATTCAGGTAAAACAGAGCATATAACAATGACTGTCCATCGGAGGCCCCCATTGCATGGTTCCATAATAATTTGTCCTCATTTTCACTTATCTCATCAGCCGACTTCGATTTCAAACTGGCACCGCTTTCAGTGGATATTCTCATCGATGAATCAAGACTCACTGTAACCGCTGAAAACTTTTCATCTCGAAAGAAGTCGACTTTTCGTGTAAGTGAAATATGTGATTGTATTCCCGCAACAATCGACACGAGAGATCTGCCTGGGTATCTTTCACCATTTGATTTGCTTACTTCGTGAATGAACTTAGTCATAAGTTGGCATAATGCATCATCGGATAAGTCACATATGTTTGAATTTACATAATCCAGTCGTTCTTTTCTCCAAGATTCAAATATTTTATTTGCCCATTTATTGCGCTTTTTGGTGTTCTTGTTTGTCACTGATTTATTCAATTCATTTAGCTCTTGTTGTGAGTAGTTGGCAAATCTGCTGTAATTCGTGTTGTGGTTTTGCAAATCACTTAGTAGTGTGAACAGATCTTCAATAGTTTCAAATTCATCATATGATATTATATTTGGATCGTGATTGCCGATGAATCCATTTGTGAGGTCTACCAGAGGTTTGACAATGCCCAGTTTACCATCAATGTCTGGCAAATGTCTACACTAAAATTGTCAATGCAACCGAAGTAGATATATATGTACGCGTAATAAGAATTCCATGATGCGCTGATCACAAACAAATTTACAATTCAAATCAAAGGGAGTTATCTAAATAACTCCCATAAAAAAATATCATAGTATTTATTTACTATCATTGTATTGTATATTTTTTATTTATTTATTATTATCACGGGATTTATTTACATATCACACACAAATATCATGGAATATCTTATACATATGTCTATTTCAAACATGATCATTTCAATGCTGATACATCGACATCCATGGTCCACGTCATAATAGCTATTTTCTTGATAGAGGAAATATCAACTCCTCCTCCCACGGCTATGTTGTACAGGCCGAGCGCTGGGAGGGATGGAGAGATAACTAAAGGAGGAGCCGTTTATTTCCTGCATAAAGTACACCAGATTGTTACATAGTTGTGGAAGTGTATTACATCTGATATAAAATTTGTTCCCAGGGAAAATCTTGGTGGAGAGGGATTTTATTGCGGACATCCATGGTCCTGATAATCTGGCATACTTTATAACGGATAGAGGATAGCTATACGATTCTCTGACATAGCTCGTGAAATTATTTGATATATCCCTCGGGTTAAAGTCCTCGGGATTCATCAAATAATTTCCCTCTCTATATCCCAGACAACCGCATAGCCATCCCCTATCCATTACCGAAAGAATGAAGATATATTGCCCTTCAAATGACAGCCTAAATCGTCGGCGCGTAGCGATCATTTGAAAGGTGATGCATTGTTACTGAACCTAAAATCTATGACATCAAGAAATCCAAGATTTTAATCTGCAAAAGACTCAAATCTATGATAATATTCTACATAGCCCATGCAGCTCACAACATTGAAGTATGTACGGCTTGAGATACCTACGAGTCCAAATTGTGAACCATAGGAATTATCTCAATGTCATTTTCACTGGGAATGCGAAGATGGACGGTGAAATGCTCCTACCTCAGTGGCATTACATAGCAAATTAGACGGCCTCAATCAAGCAATTAAGGCCGTCTAATTTGGATTTGGAGATATATGAACGACTTTCATAGAAAAATGACATGTGAAATATCGGCGGACAACCCTACTTACTCAGTAACAATGTAGCTTTTCATTTTGTGATTTATAGATGTCTATTGCTCATTATGAAATTGACGGTTGTATCGCGAAATCTATGAATGAGCTAATCCAGGGACTACATCGATATCTTGGTAGTCTCTGGCTAATCATCATTTGTTTATAGACTTCTACGGTATGATTTGCTGTAGGAAATTTCATAGAAAAAGTTTACTGCGGGAGGAAAAGTGAACTTTCTGATCCTGTGGAACTGAAAAGTTAATTTTTCCTCCAGACAGTTTGCATATATATATACAGCTCCCGCCATTGATATCCGGACAAAAACGATTTTTCAGAGAAATCGTCATATTATTGAAATGTAGAGTAAGTTAGCTGATCTATGTCAATCCTGTATGCGTATTATTGATTGTTCTATGGTTTGTTCATTATTATGGCATAATTTAGCTACTGCTTTTCTTTTACTTTGATTAATGAGTTAATGCCCGATCTTCAATACTGCCCAAGAAAACACTACTTCTGGTAATACAAAATCTTTTACAGTACACATCATGAGGCGAAAAACGAAAATAGGACATGGGAAATCGTCATCAATGATCATTCTAGTACTTTGTGGGGAAACCTTTGTTTCTTTCAACATTTCTGAGACGTCTCGGGACACTCAGAGCCAACGCTTGGCAGCGGGAGGGGGTAATGCATCTGTACCAAGTACTGACGATGGCTGCTATCAGTTCCTGGCGGTTTGTTGGAGCTTTCTTCTGAATATCGGTCCCGATATCTGCCCACAAATTCTCAGTGGGGTTGATATCGGGGCTCTGACCAGGCCAGTCTCTGATGTGAGGGATATCATGCTCGTCAAGATATCGCAGTATGCTCTTTGCTCTATGACAAGGTGCGTTGTCGTCTTGAAACACTGCTTGGGTGTTGGGATACAGTTCATCCATTGTCATGCGAAGCTCTCGCTCAAGAAACTGTTTATACACTGTTTGATTCACCTTCTCACCTCTCTCGAAAATCCGGAAGCGTCCGACACCATTATAAGAAAACGCGCCCCTTATCATGACAATCGGAAGGTGTTTGATCGTTGGAAGAATGCACTCATGAGAGTATCGCTCACCCTGGCGTCTCCAAACCTTGATGCTACCGCGATTTCTGTAGATGTCGAACGTGCTTTCATCGGTAAAAATCACTCTTTTCCAATAATCTTCATCCTTAGAGAGATACTTCTTGGCGAAAAGAACACGTCGTCGTCGTTGATAGGCATTAACAAATGCCTTTTGAGCTGGGCGTCTAGCCTTCAGTCCGGCTTGATTAAGGCGACGTTGAATGGTCCTTATGCTGACATTCGCCACAACATCACCGAGCATTCTGCGAATAGCAGCAGCGCTTGAAAACCTGTGCTTCATGCACTCACGAAGAATGAGACGATCAGTTGTTGAAGAAGTCTTTTTCGTCGCACCATTCCGCTTCTTTGGAGAACCGTAAACCTTAGGATTTCGTTGCCATCTCTTCTTGAGGTCACCAACCGTTGACTTGGCGATACCTGTTTTTGGTGGGCAACAGCTCTGACGGTATATCCTTCATTCAATAAAGAAACGGCAGTTGCTCGCTTGCGAGGCGACAGCTCTTTACCTCTCTTCGGCATTTTAATAATGGAGAAGTCACTATCAAGACAAGAGAGATTTGCTTTGAAACAAGGACACTACGGCTCTCGTCTACTGTGCACTATGAATGTCTATTGTATGATTCAGCACGCTGTGTGCTGATTGGTCGTAGCGAGCCAATACTAAGCATCTTCCGATCAGCGTGTACCGTTATATTGCTGCAGTGAATTTCGGGATGAGAAAAGCATGTATCATCATTTTAGCAAGCAATAACTAATAGACCTTAATTGTAGCACATATCGGTTTTTGGTGAGATATCTATGCCAATGTAGGCATTATGCGTTTACCACATCACTAACAAGTGTTTATTACACATTAATGCAAATAATGTCTTCTAAAGTGATGAAATTATTCGTATACAGCTTTATTTCAAACAAAAGGTAGAAAATGCCGAAATTTTAGTTTTGTCCGGATATCAATGGCGGGAGCTGTATATATATATATATATATATATATATATATATATATATTGTACTCATTCATAATAATGCATGCGATATCATAAAGACATCATAGATTTTCGTACATCATACATCGCAAGTGTCATCGGAAATACATTAAACGCATAGACAAGCTATGGGACACTGACTTGTGAAGTTATGCTACCTACATCTGTACAAATACCTTCCTGTCACTTTCTGACTTTTGACTTTCATTTTCTTGAAATGCACACATCTCTACACATCTCTAGGTTCATTTCTCTACAGCTGTCCAAAAAAGTATTGGATATAACTGCAAGAACAGAAAGACCTACGGAAACAAATAACTCAAAATTGCCCTTACTTTCAATATCCACATGCACTTTGTAATTTGCATTTTTAGTTATCGCATTGAGAACTATTTTAGTCAGATCTATTCATTAATTACGACAGTCAGTGATGTAGAAAATCACATTTGATGCTTGACTTCTTTTTTTCTCCATTAGTCCTACTATAATTTTTAAGTCATGCTGGAGAGAAACAATCTTTCTCTTAAATCAAAAACCGCATAATGGATTTTCCGGTTTAAAACTTCGAAGTCAAATGTTTGTAAATGGTTCTATCTTTTGGATAAAATCATTACTTTTGTTTTGCGACCTAATTTCTGCTAAACATAACGTTTTGTTTTGACTTCCTTTGTGACTGAATACAATCTGCGCTTGTAAGCATGTTTTGTCAGTTATTGGAGATCTAATTTTAAAGGGGATTTGCTAGTGCTTTTACTTTGCGTTTTCAAAATTGTCTGTAGTCTGTAGAGTTCAATCAATCAACACGAAACTTCACATGCTGGTAGATAAGTGTATTTTCTGTTTCTCATGAGGATTGGATTAGACAACAGTGATCTTGATAATGATGAAGTGCATGGGCCTGAGAAATCGTGGTATCGAGTTAAATGACGACAGAATCAGAAGTGCTAGAATTGCAAATTGATTCAAAACGATGGCACATGCATGAACTTATTAAGTGCGCAAAATGAAGTTTTCAATGCCTTACGGAGATAGGAAAATAGTCGTGCGTCGTTAACGGAACCCTCCAGATTGGAAGGATTTAGATCATTGCGCAAAAGCTTTCTCGATGATGTTGGTCTTTCAACCATTATTAAAAAAGTTAGCAGGCACATGGAAAAACGTTCACAAACCTGTAGAACTTGACATCGTCTGTGTCTCTTTGTTGTGTGATCCGGTTGATAGCAGTCACTGAAGCTTCGCACAGTTAGGCGTGTTTAATGTTGAACTGGCTGTTCATTGTTCGATTGCTATGGTATTATGTCAGCAGATTGTGCCATTTCATCAACGTTACATTTTCCAATGCTTCCTTTCTAGTCAAACAGAAGAATAGACCACCGGTCTAAGGCCTCAACCACACTGCGAGCTTTTCCAAGCGTTTCCGAGCAAAGCGTTTTGCAACCAATATAAAGTCAGCACATTGCAGCAGTTGCAGACTGCCACACAGCAAGCAAAACAGAGCAGAGTTTTACGTTGGCTCGGGACACTCGTGTTTCCTTTTCTTTCAGTGTGACTGAGACCTAATGCTATGAATGAGAAAGTGTAATCTGTTTCTTCTTTTACTTGCTTGCATTATCTGCCAAAGTGTGCTGTTAAAATGGCACTATGACTGATGGCTCATGGCATATCCAGGGTGCTCCAGACTTAACCGTTTGAGAACCGGGTTCAATTCACAGGTGGCATCTCTTGAATGGTATCTTGTATTGAACTTCTTCGATCACAAAATTTGATGCTTTACTGGAACATTATTTCCTGATCAGGTTTGTGTCTCCATGTTCAAATATTTGTAGGTAATTACCGGCCGGAATTATTTGATTCAGTTTAATTGCTGCAATCACGCCGGTATCCTTAGATGTATCAAATTTTAAATTAGCTGAGGTAATGAACTATAATGAACAAAACAACGAAGATAATGACCTTTTTAAATGCATGGAAATGAACAGATAACTATTAATGCAACTTTATTTGATCAATTTCCGGCTTAATTATAAATATTTCTTCGTCTGCATGAGCTGTTTGTGAGCCATTTCGAAAAAAAAGTTTTCTATGTTAAAAAAATCCATTTGGTCTGATTCTGAAAGGCATTTGCAAAGGGATTTTATAATTGGAATGATAATTTTAAGAATAAATAGTCATTTTTGATTGGCACATTCCTTTTGTATGGAGCAGGAATGGAAATGTTTAGTAAACGCTCCTTGATCATGCATCCATTGTGTTTATTTAAGGTGAAATCATGGTTAAAACTGTCTGTTTTATGGAGCGAAATTGAAGAATGTAGCACCCAAGTTTGCCTATACAAGATAGGTGGTGTAGTCACGCAACAATTTGGCATATGTTCTATATTTCGTAAATCTTCATAAGATTTTAATCAATCAATCAAGTATTCTCTATTGTTCACAAATATTACAAAAATGGGGAGTTATGGGGAGTAATATTGGGAGTAATGAAGAGTTTCCACACTTCACATATTTGAACACTTTGATTTTTTCCATTACACAAAAGGGAGAAAAGCAACTTTGCTTCGCCTGTCTGCAAATGGTAACCTAAGAAAACATGGAACTTGCGCCACCAGATATCGATTGACACCACGATTTGTTGCGATCCGCCGGTGAGAGCATCTGTAATTATGGTTGCTCCAAACGTAATGCTCATCTACATGAACTAATGTTATCCATAAACCTCGTGTTATGTACTTGTATGAGGAAATATGATAATCCAAAATTCATGAATTTTGAATTATAATTCCTTGAAGGCCTTAATCTCATTTTCTTTTGACGACCAATATATTCGTCGAAACTCCATAAAGTCGATCAGGCACAAACGTTCATGTGCATGTCGGTTTACTTTAGAGAAATAAAGGACAATAAGTCCTATCTGCATAAAATAGACCTGCAATACTTTACTAATCCGCTACAGTACTTTACAACATTTCTTTTAAATATAAAAATCAAGCTATGTGAATTAAAGAGTCAAAAGAAGCAGAGAGGGGTAATGGTTAGTATTTTAAAAGAATGATGCGAGATACGGCTCCGTAAATGCTCCGATTGAATATTTGGTTGATCAATCATCAATAGTACACTTGAAGAGCAAAAAAATCATAAAAATTGTATTTCTCATACGATGATGAAAATCATCCCAGCAGCCATTTATAATAGAATATAATGCTTACTAATTTAAATTATTAGTTAAAGTAGTCCTAATGAGGACTGATGGCGTTCTCCAATCCGCAAGTGTACAGATGCAATGCTACTGTAACCATTGGATTAATCAGTTCTTAAAAGAACTCAATGGAGCTTTCTCGTGGCAACGAATTAAAATTGATCAGCTTTGGCCCAATATCTGGTAAAATGGAAATCTTAAGACTTGTAATACTACTTATTCTTGCTGTTAATATACTAATACCATAGATTCCAAACACTGCCGTATACACGTTCAAAGCAGACGTCTAATACACTGTACCGACTACAGATGCTGATAGAGGAAAAAGAATAGGACAATGGTCACCATAGATTAAGGAAATTAAAAATGGATATTATAAAACAACAGGAAACCGATGAATAAAAATGAGAAAAGTGGAGGTAAAATATGGAAATACAACGATGCTACTACACCGATTACAAGTGAACTATATCTGACACTACACAAAGTGGATAATGGTAAGAGTGGATAAGTGGAAAGTGGATAATGGAGGTAAACAATAGAACTACAATGATACTCTACTACAACGAAAGCAATGAAACTATTTTCATTGCTATTACCTTTTTCTAGTTGCCGACCCCGTCCGCCAAATGCCCAGCCGGTTCTAACCCTGATGTGCAATTTTGCTTTTATTTTAATTCGAATCTCATTTTTGGATATCGGGTGCATTTAGGATAAAGGGATCATTATGCCTCTTTAAGGAGGAAAATGACAATATGAAAAAAAGACTTTGTAGTGAACATCTGAAGACTATGCAAAATGATATGAATACACGAGTATTGTATATTTGAGCAGAATTGAACCTTTGACGAAGTATGATTTTCCGATTCACTTTTAGATTAGAGGAAATGACTGGATACAGCAATTATAGCCAGATTTGAAAGGAAAAATAGCGTGTTGGTGAAACGCTATTTCTCAGTCTATTTCATGATTCAGTTTTAAAATTGTCCACTTAATAAAAGTTTCAGTTTTTTGTTGAATTTCACATTGTCCTGCCTTTCATGAGCACTTACATGTATGTAGCTAAAGATATTGTCCACTAATTGTTTAAATATAATTTCCAATAATGCTTCTAATTTTTAAGAGAAATATTTATATTTAAGAGAAATTACTAATTACTTCAAATGCAATGCAATTAGCATTTCTTCAGGAATCGCGACTTCCTAGATAGCTTACTTCCTTATTTTTATTTGTGTCAGCGTTTGTCATTAGTTTTCTTCATACAGCTTGAGGTCTTCTTCTCTTCTATCATTTCAGGTCATAATGTCAAGGCTTTTTTAACCATGTACGAGGGGCGTACCAAAAGTTCGTGACGTTTGTCTCTCTTATCTATAGACGTCCATTTTGGCACCATCTTTTCCTGTCTTTTTTACGGCAAAAGCTTGCGCACGATCTGTGAGGGGCTGCTGTGGTAATCGGGGTTGATTGTGTGACCAGGAGTGCAGTACTAGTCAACATGAATCACACCTTCGCAATCACAAAAGACTGTCACCTAGAACTTGCCCTGCAGAAGATGCTGTTTTGGCGTGATCCAGTGGCTGTTCATCTCGCATTATCCATTGCATTCATTTCTCATTTCGTCTCTGTTATGGCATGAAGTTTGGCAGCGGAACTCCATCAACCGTGATGAATATCCTCCAAAACCCTTCGTCATGGTCTTCCAGAAAACCAAAAACAACAGAGAAGTTGGTGACCCGAGCGCCTTTCTGTTCTGCATTCAACAGCCTTGGCACCCAACCATCCAAAACCTTGGACAACTCAAGGTGATCATGAAAGATGCGCTCATGAGTCCCATGCGACAGCAGGCCAGACTTTTCCTTCAGTTCATCAAATGTTGGACGTCTGTCAGACTGGATCAGCTGCCAAACCAAATCTTCATTTTCTTCGCTGGCTTGACTAGATGGATGGCCACAGCGCTCAACGTCTTCCAATGACTTCCGTCCCTCTGGGAACATTAGCTTGATGGTCGCTCTTGCAGGAGCATTGTCTCGAAGACTGCTTTTAGACGTCCAGCCGATCGGGTTGGTGTTTCCCGTTACTTGAACAGAAATAGAAGACAAGATCTCCAGTTACGATTTGTGAAGTCCGTCATGCTGACAAAAGTAAAATTGCTTCAATAGTTACCGGCTTTAGTTCGTATCTCTATAGGTTACCGATCAACTGACAATACCGCACAGGCAATGCACATGATTGATACAACATGACAACGATCAATGATCAAAGAAAAAAGTCGAATTAAAACCATGGTAATCAAACGTCACGAACTTTTGTTACGCCCCTCGTATTACATGTAAGTATGACTTTAATGACAATTTATAGAAAAGGAAGAAAACTGGCATTTTCTTAAATTTAATTGCCTATTATTTGCAAAATATTAGTATGTATACCAAATATGATTGCAGATGTAGAATGGTCAACGGAAGAATGCGACTGTTCGAATACTTCTATCGATATAATGTACTAAGATTTAAGGATTTAAACAATGACAGAGCAGAAAGTTTCCTTTTGTAAATATATTTCTGTTTCAAGTAAGATTTCATTTCTTGTGAAAGATTTATGCAGTATTCTTTGATGAGAAATAAGCTTTTGTTGAATTCCTGGGGATTTCGAGTTCCCCTAATGAGTCGGCCGCATATTCAAAAGATAATATCAATTTCATGAATTTTGGCTTAACTAAATTGAAAAGAAGAACAGTCATTTCAGTGCTGACTAGACTATAGAAATGACAGAAGTATTCTGAATTGCATTAACGTGGAAAATCTACTGAACTTCATTTATGCCAAGAATTCCGGTGAGACGATGATTCTTTTAAAGGCCGACCTTTACCATCAATGGCATCAGACGGATTATAATTTATAAGCTGCCTTAGAGAACTTTGATTTCTCTTATGGAATTATGCGCTTTTATTTCTTGACAAATCCCTGCATTCTATTCTTTATCTGTTCAGAATACCGAACAAATGATTTCATTTATTCCTTTAAAAACTTTGAGAAATGGAAGATAGATTATGATCAATTAATCAAGAATTCATTTCAACTCAAAGTGAAGATATTTGCATGATATGGCTATAGTGAAATACAATTATGACATTGTGTTCAAAATAGACTTTCGACCAACCGTCGCGTGTCACACCAAAATCACACAAACTGCGCATCTAGAGTACAGGTACAGGAAGATACAGGTTTGCTCGTGGTGCAACTCTAGTTCAAGATAAGTCATGCACATAGAAATTGACTTCAGAAAAGCAGTTTATTTCTATGGTCATGTGATTTCAAAGACCATGGATATCGGAATCAATTTCAATCACACGTCATCTGAGGTTCAATACAAAGGAATAGTCCGGCAGCCAGCACGAGTTTCTGTAGGGAATGAGGCCGAAAATGAGACTTTCACAAAATGACGTACACCCTATGACTACTACGAGTCTGCCGAGTTCTAGCCGGTTCTTCTTGTTGTCAGCCAGGATCAAAGAAAAGCACATATCAGTCCAATCGGAAGTAGATTGCACGCAGAATTATATTGCTTAATCATATCACTTTGTTAGAAGTCCAAACATATTCGAAACGATGGCACATGCAGGAACTTACCAAAGCGGTAAAAATAAATTAAAATAAATTTTCAACACCTTGCAGAGATAGGAAAAATAGTCGTGCGCCGCTTGCGGATTGCTGTGAATTCTCACAAAATGCTCCTATCGCCACGATTCCTTCAAATTCGAAAAATTCAGATCATTGCGCAAAAGTCTTCTCGATGATGTTGGGACTTCCGATCATTATTACAAAAGTAAACAGGCGCACGAAAAAGCGCTTACATACTTCCCTGTAGAACTTGACATCATCTGTGTCTCTTTTCTGTGTGATCCAGTTGATAACAGTTACTGAAACTTCGCACAATTTGGCGAGTTTAATTTTGAACTGGCTGTTCACTGTTTGATTGCTGTGGTATTATGTCAGCAGATAGTGCCATTTCATAGGCATTGCATGTTCCAAAGCAGAAGCAGAGGCAACCTATTTTATTCTGTGGATGTACATCCTATGCCTGCTACGAATCTCTGCGCCTGCCGAGTTCTATTTAGTTCCTCTTCTTGTCAGACACGATCAAAGAAAAACACTCATTAATCCAATCGGACGTAGATTGTTGCTTTTGGTTTTCAATGTCCATGTCTCGTGTGGAACGATCGTGTCCTCAATGGTTCACCTCCCCTCCGATCTGCTTGTCCAGACCCCTTTTCGCGTCTACCACCCGGCTCCGATCTACCTCGCAAACACTGGGTGCTATTGAACCGTCTCCGTTCTGGAGTAGCTCGCACCTCGGAGAGTCTCCAACGTTGGGGCCACCAAAGTTCGGCTTCTTGCAGATGCGGCCATCAATTACAGACTGTCCATCCCGAATGGTTTCGCCGGTCTTCGTTTTCCGGATGATGATACTCGCCAGTGGCAGTGTCTCTTCCCCTTGAACTCTAATCCTATTTCCCTCATAATTGTCTGATTTGTGATTTTCTTTTTGTACTAAAGGTTGCAATGATTGTTCAATATACGCTTATATATATAATGTGCATGTCCTTTCTATTCCTTTGTTATCATAAAGTGTCGGACTTTATTTTAGTTATTTTGGCAGTGAAAGAGTTAATATCACCCACTTTGGCCTGGATTGGTGCATAATTATGTAACACAATTGACCATCATGAAGCAATAGGTTTCTGTTATTCTAGCTCCACCTTTGACGTCTATGGTTTGCTTCTATAGAAGCAGCAGTGTACAAAAAAAGGTGAATAAATGAAATAACAGGAATTTTATCATCGCTGTAGCTGATGCTCATTTGCCCTCTGTGCTTGTCACGATTGCAACGATTTATCATTCATGATTTTCTTAAAATGAAGCCGCAACTGAATACATTCAATATTCAAACTTGACGTGCACTTGTGTTGATTGAGCGATTCCAATAATCCCGCGATAAAATTTGTTCCTCTCAGAACTGAAAACTACATTTATGAATCAACTTATCTTTTATTTCGAGAGATTCTTTTGATTGCCTTCAACATGGCATCATAGAAACTGATCGCAATGATAAATGGACATATTTCCAGCAACGACTGCTTTTCCTATCAACCTCTCTGAGATCTGATTTACTAAACCTAACGAGGAGAGTGAGATTTTTTATGAAATTGGTGAAAATCTGATATCGCATCGTTGGAAACAGTATGTATTCGACTTCACCGGATATTCTTTGTTTATCTGTTTCAAATGATAAACATTTTTGCGTGATCACTTTTATTATATTCCAACATCACAGGGAAGACGCCTATCCTTTGAAAAAATGTAAAAATAATGAAATTACTTTCTTTAGATGAACTTTTCAGCGAACCGTGTGCAGACGATATTCTGTCGAACTTTTTCTTTAGAGAAAATAAAATGAGAATATCAAGCTTGACGAATTTGATACTTTCAACTGTTAAAGATATAAATGAAAGTTCTGCTGAAGCTGATGAATATGAATTCAAATTTCAATATAAAAATTAAGATGTTGAAATTTCATCTTTAAATGTTTGACTAGAAAGGAAACATTTGAACATGCAACCCTGATGAAATGGAACAATCTGCTGACATAATACCATAGCAATCGAACAATGATCAGCCAGTTCAACATTCAACACGCCTAATTGTGAGAAGTTTCATTGACTGTTATCAACCGGATCACACAGCAAAGAGACACAGACGATGTCAAGTTCTACAGATAAGTTTGTGAACGTTTTTTCATGCGCCTGTTAACTTTTAATAATGATCGGAAGGCCCAACATTATGGAGAAAACTTTTGCGTATTGATCTGAATTTTTCGAATCTGAAGGAATCGTGGCGATCGGAGCATTTTGAAGGAATTCACAGCAATCCGCAAGGCTATTTTTCCTATATCTGCAAGGTATTAAGAGTTTTTTTGGCCACTTATTAAGTTCCTGCATGTGCCATCGTTTTGAATGAATTTGCACTTCTAGCAAAGTGACACGCTTAACCCTCGCCACACTTCGGTATTTTGACAAACGCGCCCTGCTGGGGTCCAATTACGGAAATTACACAATTTCAAATTTTGAATTCAAAACGTTGAAGTCTAAGTAGAATCTACTAGGGAAATGTTGTTTTCTGCTCCGATTGACAAGAGAACACTTTGTTTTATAAATTCGAATATGTTTGATATTATATAAGTACACCTCAAAGCATGCAAAGCGAAAATGGTGCAAAATTCGATAAATCTGTCGCGCACAATCAAAGAAAACATATGTTAATCCAAAAGGATGCAGATTGAAAATTTTGGTAAAAATGAGATTCTTCACATTTTCTCTGATTAATCGAAAGGTAATAACCACAGAGTCATAATTTTTGATATGGAATGTCTTCAGGTCATCTCCTATCATGTTCATGCAACCCTTATGCATGATGCTACTGGATCTTTACAAGAATCAAGTTACTGAACCACCCGATAATTGCATATTCTTCCGCTAAGTCGAAAAATTGAAAATTGAATATTTTATCAAAATGATTTCATAGCGTAAAGAGAAGTGATAATAGCCCTGAATATTTGCGAAATAGGCTGGCAAGGCAGCGATATCGTTCTCAGCTACATTGTTCTTCAAGACGCATATCTATGACGTAGCTTTTATTTCAATGTGCTTGTTCTTTCTACTGCACACATAGATCAGAAACTAACATTGACAACTATATTACGTGTGGTCGCATAGCATTGTTGGAACCGAGTCACCGAATCAAGGGCAGCACCTTGTGACCTTGTTTTCTATACTTTTGGTTTTTACTGCAACTGAGGCCATAAATGTAAAAGTTATGCCTTTACACCTTATGCCTACTGCGAATCTGCACGTCTGTCGAGTTCTAGCTAAATCCTCTTCTTGTCAGACAGGACACATGTGAACAGTAAAAGTGTGTCAGAGATTTTTGATCTCCCATGTGGCCCTATTCATTTTAATTCCAAATTTTCATATTTCGCACAAGTGAAAAGCCAGATTTATAATCCAATAAATTTGCTCAATTCGACATCGCTTCAAGTCATAGAAAAACCGTTCACATGATATAGCACTTGTCATTTAATGCGATCTTTTTTCTATATTTAGCAGTTCTAGTAGTCTGCGAAAGTTTTAATGAGAAGCTATTATGCACACGTGCTTTTTTAATATTGCTCACATTTTTTCTGAATTTCATGTAAAACGTTTTGAGAAAATAACTGACTGGAAAATTATCGCGTGGGAATCCCAAGTTGCCATAGAAATGGAGATGTATTGACTTAATAACATCGTTAAGTCTACAAAAGCATGAAGGCATGATAACAATCAGTGATTAATGATTCATGAATCCTGTGAAAGCTCTTTTGCAATTACTTTCAGAGATAGATGACAATTATAAACCATACGATGATTTTGCGCATTGAATTGGAGAATTCTCATAGTGTGTGCAGAAGATCGAAATATTCGAACAAATAGTCCGTCAGAACAAGCTTCTGTCGGTAGCGAGGTCGATTTTCACAGAATATTGCGCACTCTATGGCTACTGTACGTCTGCCAAATTCTAGTTCTTGCTCTAGTCTATCAGCATCAAGGAAAGCAAATGCAATACCACTGGGAAGAAGATTTGAAGTTTTCAGCAAAATCGAGACTTTGAATATCTAAAGAGAGTGACAACGATTAGATTAATAAAAGACACCAACAGCCTTGATTCCACAACCCAGGAATCGAACCGAAGTTTACGGTGGAGACAAGGCCGCACCTTCTTCAGTAGGCCACGCTGACGATTCAAAAGGAATGCGAGTGAAAGCAGAAGTAATCTCTTGGTGATATCGACAGCTTATTGTCATATTATTATTGACAGAACGCTACCAGCATATCAGCATGTGATTCGACTACGTCACACAGTAGATCGACAAAAAAGGTCTGTCGCAGTCATAGAAATAGATTGTTTATATGAAGTAGACTAGAATGGAAATTGACTCAAGGTCAATTCCAGGGGCACATCCAGGGGAACTAAGTTGGGGCATGAAGAGCCAATTAAAAGCTTAAATTTTCACATGTGACTGATTCTAATCCAATCATGCAGCCGTTGACAAGTGTATCTAAGTGAAAATGCGTGCGATTTATGTGCCACTATTGTGTATTGCATGAAGCTTAACTTCCTTTGTAGAGATTTTGTTGTTGTCAATTTCTATGATTTTACTAGAAAGGAAACATTGGAACATGTAACGTCAATGAAATGGCACAATCTGCTGACATAATACCATAGCAATCGAACATTGAGCAGCCAGTTCAACATCAAATCCGCCAAATTGTGCGAAGTTTCATTGACATTTATCAACCGGATCACACAACAAAGAGACACAGACGATGTCAAACTCTACAGAGAGAAGTTGCGAACGTTTTTTTCGTGCGCCTGTTAACTTTTCTAATGATGATTGGAAGGACCAACATTATCGAGAAAACTTGTGCGCAATGATCTGAATCCTTCGAATTTGAAGAAATCGCGGCGATCGGAGCATTTTGAAGGAATTCAGAGCAATCCGCAAGCGGCGCATGACAATTTTGCTTATCTCCGTAAGGCATCGAACATTTCTTTTTGTCCAATTACCAAGTTCCTGCATTTGCCATCGTTTTGAATCAGCTTGTACTTCTAGCAAAGTGATATGATTAAACAATCTAATTCTGTGGCAACAGCATTTAGTTGCTTACGCAGCATGCGCAAGCATCTTTACTGTATTTTTAGTATATTGAATATCTGAGGAGAATGACAACTATTATGTCAATAAAAGACACCAACACCCTTGATTCCCCGCCCTCACTCGCCTGACCCAGGAATCGAACCAAGTCTTTCTATGCTTTTTGTATGTAAGACTTTCTCCGTTTTCATTGATTAAAGAAAAATCATCTTGACGCAACTTTGTCTATGAAGGTAAACAAATTCAGATTTTGTAGACACCTTAATTGTGGCAAATAAAGTTTTCTGACTATTTTTAGCCGCATTTAGTCACATTCTTGCATGCATCGCCGATCCAAGCCATGATAAGACCACATGATAGGAAATTAAGTGACTTCAGGCTTGTTACTTTTCACTTAATCAAAGAAAACACTGACGGGAGTCATTTTTGCCCAAAACACCAGTTTTACATGTGTTTTCTATGATCCTGATTGACAAAAAGACAAAAAGAGGAACTGGGTAGTGCGCATCAATATGTGTAAGCCTCATTTTCGGCCTTGTTCTCTGCAGAAATTAAATTTGGAGCCTACGGTTGACCAAAACCCTTTCCCAAACCGTTATTTCAAACAAAGTGTCTTCGCGGTCAAATTCGCTGCGTAACATTACTTTCAATGTGCATGTTCGTTTTCAATATCCTTTAATATCAGTGTTGGATCTCTACTATTATAGTCGTCTACATGCAGGTGTTCACAGTTCATTAATCATTCACGTTTGTATCACATGAATGTCTTTAGAAGTAAGTCACTAGCTCTACAATACTTGCAATTAAAGTAGCAAGAACAACAACTGTTCTTTGATGTTTTCAACTTAACTCTGAGGTCGATGAAAGCGCTTAAAAACAAAGTTAGGCTTGATTATTTGCAAAAGGAGCAATTAACCAACCACACGAGTTTAGAATCCATTTCATTATCAAGATCAAAGAAGATTTTTTAAACCTATGAAGATTTGTAAAGAAACACGTCCCTATCATTAGGCAACGGAATAAAAAAACTCATTGAATAATAGAGCTTTCATTAATTTTGCAGCGTCTGATTATATTGATTTCAATCTGTTTCACTTTAACGCGATACATTCAGACTTCGTTGCATTTGATAAATTTGCAGGACACATCAACGCAGAGACACAAGTAGGAGGATGTATGACAATTTTAAGATTGCACAGTCAGCAGTAGTTATGATAATTTGTTATGTACTGTAAATGTAAAGATATAAATGGCAAAACATGTCAATCAGGCTAGCAATAATGCACTTATCTAAATGCAAATGTACTACATTCGACAAATTTATCAACAAAATGTGAAGAATACTGTAATCATTAAGTTGTTACATTCATGTACTCAAGACGTTTAGTGCACTACAAAACGGAGAGCACCTTGCTCACTCAATTATTTGGATAATTAAGTGAAAATGATGCAAACTGAAAATTATGTGACTAAATGTTGATGATGCTTTTAAACAATTATTCGAATTGAAACGTAGCAACACATTCTCAGACAGTAAAATTTGTCTGAAGTTGATTTTGTCTACATTAAAATATTAACTTTGTCGTGTTTTCCTTTGATCGTGCGGATAAAACTACATCGAGATTAGAGATTTATTGATTTTATGAGCTGAAGTCTACTTGGTACATAGCCATGAAACGGAACAAATGCAAACGCAGTTTATGTACTTTATAAATTTTGTGCACTTTATGCACTTTTATGCACTTTTATTTATCTTTATATTACTCACTTTTTCTTCGATTCCTGCGACATTACCAACTCTTCCTAATTCTGAGAAACTGAGGATGGACTCTAATCCTGCTCAAATTGCTTACGGAACACCGATTTCGGTTTTCCCAGTCTTTCTGTCACCCGCATTCATAACATGGTCCGATTCCTATGCCAGCTCGTGTTCTTTGCAATTTGTTCTCCCGATCTATGACGTCATTAGACGTACAAATCCAGTACGAATCAATTTTGCCGTTCTCTTCTCAGCTTGTGAATCAACAATCTGTTCTCCAAGGCATTAGAGATTGTGACGCTTCTTATCATAGCGCAAGTGAGTAGAGTGCCGAATCAAAAAGTGTAGGCATGCAGTGAAGATTCTCATATCAGAAGATTCAGCTTCTGCGCAGATTGATTTCCTGTGGTAATATATTTTCTTGCTGTGTCGACGGTATGCGCAAGATGCGCCGATGGAACTACATTTCCGTGGTTTCTTTTTTGCCTCATATTCCGGAGCAATGATCCACTACACTGTAAACCGTTGACTGACAATTGACAGACATTTATCCTACAAAATCTATTTTGTCGGTCATTGCTAGTTCTTGTAGGAGGATTGTCACTGAACACCTACAATATCTGACAAAAAGCGACAAAATGAATAGCAATCAATTATAGCTAAATTTTATCAAAAATGTAAGTAATTATTTAAATTATGTCAAAATAAATCATGGTTTTGCCAAACAATAATACAGATTGCCCAAAAGTCAAGCAATCACTAATCGAAAAAATCAATCAATATTCAACAGTTTTTTATTTAGTTAATTTGCATACAAAGCATCTGTTTCGATGTCGGTGGATACAAATTCGTCGGATATCGCAGGATATTGGAGGTGACAATAGTTGGTTGATTTTGCCAGTAATTTTGTAGGATAATTGTCGGTCTACGGCTTACAGTGTACTCGCAACCGCACATTAAAATGGGTGCACATAACCTGCACGCATTCCTGTTCATAATTCGCCTGTCGATCTTCGGTCCTTCATTACATTTTGCAGCTTTTGCAAGGCGCATTTTGCTATCCCACTTCTTCTTTTGATTTCTTCTTCAATTTAGCAGCACATGTTGTTACACATATATTCCTTGCTATTGTTAGGTATATTTTGAGCTCGGTAGGTTGAGGGTTAAGTGGTTGTAGAGTTGAATTAGCACCTAAATAATTGCACCACCTAAAATCAATAGGATAATGTTTGCCATTACAGTCCAAATCAGAATCAGACATGAAACTGACTTAAATAAATACAAGGATGATGCATCAAAAGCTATCTACTATACAAAGTCAGCAGGCTTTGTTACTCCATGAATTTACAGTGTGCGAGCCAGGTCGACTTAGACAGGTCGTATCTTCTTCTGCTTGACTAGAAAGGAAGCATTGGAACATATAACGCTAATGGAATGGCACAATCTGCTGACATAACACCACAGCAATCGAACATTCAGCAGCCAGTTCAACAGTAAGCACGCCAAAGTGTGCGACGCTTCAGTGACTGTTATTACCCGAATCAAACAGGAGAGACAAAGTTGAAGTCAAATTCTACAGAGAAGTTTGGGAACGTTTTTTCGTGCGCCTGCAAACTTTTTTAATGATGATCGGAGGGACCTACATTATTAAGCAAACTTTTGCGCAATGATCTAAATTCTTCGAATCTGAAGGAATCGTGGTAATCGGAGCATTTTGAAGGAATTCAGAGCAATCCGCAAGCGTCGAACGACTATTTTTTCTATCTCTGCAAGGCATCAAAAATTTCTTTTTGCCCACTTAGTAAGTTCCTGCATGTGCCATCGTTTTGAATCAGTTTGCACTTCTAGCAAAGTGATGCGTCTAAACAATCTAATTCTGTGGTGTGAGCGAATCCTTGTGAGCGAATGTTGGCATCAGAATGATCTGTCAGAGTAGCCTAACCTATGTCCAATATTCAACCCTTGACATGAATTAACTGAAGAGAACCTTCATGGAAGTCAAATTATGACACGCAGATATGTTTATATTATCTGGATTTGTCTGCGTTCGTTTGAGTTGTCTAAATGGAGTTCAAATTCCTAAATCTCCGAAAATCTGACAAAGCCTGGAGATGTGCATAGGAGTAGACTCAATTCATCGTCAACATCCATCAGATAAATTCGGCTTTGGTGAGGCGGTAGTCCCTAATCCTGTCTGATCTGGAGTGATTCAAAATCATGCGAAACACAGAATAGACTGCAACTGCCTTACAGACTTCAGGCATCTTTATTGCATTTTTCGAAGCCCGAAGATCGAGGTCATAGCTTAGTGATCGACAATAATGCAATTAAGATGGATATCTTTGCCCGAGTTGTGTTTCACAGGATCGTCAGAATCTATGTCCATCCGAATCTACCCGTATTTGATATGGAGTTGTAGATATCAACGGTATTTCTTGAGATCTCCCTGTAGAATTTACCGCTTTACACACAGAATTAAATATCTTGTTTATCTGCTTCGGTTTGCTAGAAGTGTGATTAATACGAAATCGACGGCACATCGATGAACCTATTAAGTGGGCAAAAAGGAATTCCTAATACCTTACAGAGATAGGAAAAAAGTCGTGCGTCGCTTGCGGATTAATGTGAGTTCAAGCAACATGCTTCGATTGCCAAAATTCCTTCAGATTCGAAGAATTCAGATAATTGCGCACAAGTTTTCTCCATAATGTTGGCCCTTCCGATCATCATTTAAAAAAGTAGCAGGCGTACGAAAATTAGTTCACTTGATGATTTCACATCCTCTCCTCGGCATTTCTCACTGTATAGTGCATACGCTGAATCGAATGTTAGACACACGATGTGTGTTTTGGTGTGTGCGAAGTGATATCACAGCACGCACGCATCTCTTGCTGGCTGTGGTGTCCTCTGCTGACAGCTTATTGTTTGCCATTTCCAATAGCAAGCGATACACGCATTATGCATTCGAGAAGGAGCAAGTTGTCTAATTCTGTGATGTGTCATTTCGATATTGAGGTTACATATAACCTTTCGTTTCTAGGAAACCGAAGCGCTCGCAGATGAATCTAATTCTGTGGTTTTACATGATGATTCTTAGGTTTTCTTATTGTGCACATTTTACAGTGTGCAACGTGGATATCAACCGTTGTTCCTCCAGAGGCTACACAGGGGGTGTCGAATCGGTATTAAGTTATATAATCCGTAGAAATCCAATGAATAATTAGTACAATTGGACTGAGTAGTCTACACATGTTCTCTTATAGCACATATATTGCATAAATCACCACAATTGGCATCTTGTTATTAATGGTTAGATCAGAACTTTATCTACAAATCACTTCTTCTTATGAATCTAAGATGAGTCCAGGTCTGTGATCATTCCCTTCTTCTCCTGACTTTAGTGAGATTTTTATTTTTGACTTTCTCACTTTTGTATTTTTGTATCCATAGCTTTTATCTTTAAACAACAAAGTTGTCCACAAATGAATTACAGAACAATGCTGCATAATGCATCTGCTTTGACATTTGTTTCATCGTCGCTGCGATGGCAAAAGTTTCTAACGTCATTTCTAGCTTAGGCATGTTCTGCTATTTCTGTAGAAACTACAACAAATGAGCATAGTGTATTAGTACTGCTTTGAATAGCTACAAAAGTACATTATTGTTTATGATTTCATGAATATTTGGCCACGATATAACTGAAGCAGGGCTCTGTCTGCATGAGATGCACTTGTTAGGACTCTCCTCCTTATATGCTACACATGTAGCTTCTTGCAATACACAATAAATAATCATGAAGATGGCTGAGTGCAAGTCCGCTTGGGCATAGAAAGGAAAGGTATCCTCAGATTTGAACATTTTATCCACAAAAATTCCTTGGCCGCTGTAGACGCTGCGTTTCGCCCTACAAGGGCTCGTCATTGTCGCTTGAAGTGGCCTAAAGTAGCTTATAGTGTGTAGAATGGCTGGGCAAGCTGGAGGACTGCACAACAGGCTGCTGTGAGATTATTTCTCCGGACTTTGCCGTGCGGCTGATAATCATGAAGATGGCTGAGGTGTCTCCACATAGAATAAAATTGCATTTCCATAGCTGTTTTTCAATTATCAAAATGTTGCTATTTTCTAAACTTTCTCTGTGAAACTTTCTATGATAAGCATTCATCTTCAAGATTAACTTGCTGTTTGTAAATATTATTGCATGGAATATGTTTTGATTCTTCGCATGCATGCATCATTCGACTATTTCATAGGCTGATGTAAATAAGTAGCTCTCCATCGTGTTTCGATTCCAGATCTTTCTAAAGGAGTCAGCCAGCTTTATATAATTTTTATTGGGGTCAGTTGATCCACTGAAATTCAAAATACAAGTATTATTTAGAGTTCACTAATTAAAATGTTGACATTAGAAAAAGATAATTAAGTTATAGGCCTATTCACTGCTGGAATGATTTTTCTGAATTGTCCTGTGAATAAGATCAATTAATTAATTAATTGAGAATCTAATTCGTTCAGAATATTAACATTGTGCATGAAGATTTGCTTTTATTGCAAGAATAGTTGTCGTTTCCTCACAGTCAGATAGTCAAAAAACCAAAGGAAATTGATAATGTACATAGATATCACACATAGGCTACATCTGAGGCTACAATTTGTTCATCAAGGAAATCGGAGCGCTTGCAAAATGTTCACATATTTAGATATTAATGCTTTGTCTTCAATGTTAAGGCTAAAATTAGCTTTTCTTAAAAACAAATTCAGCTTTTATAACAGCTGATCCGTAAATTCTGATTCATGAACCCCTTCATTTGTGTTCTGATTTACGGTGAAACGAAATAGTTCTATTTTGAGCTTGTGTCACTTTTCCTGCTTTGTCGTAGATGACATTTTTTGTGAAGCATGACATATTTTCATTTATCAAATCGCATTGAGCAGCGTGATATAAGAGTTGGAGCAAGATCAAACGGGTTTGAAATAGCAGACAGTGCACGCTCTTTTCTAGACTCAACTCAAGCCGACGGAATAGTGTTTAAATAACTCATCTGAATTAAAACAATGTCCTTTAAGAAATTTATGATAATAGTGACATAAAGATGTGCATGGCATTCCTCATCCGCATCTGTAGCAAGGCTGGCTCTTGGGTAATCTTGGGTAGGTATCCAAAATATTGGGTAATGAACCCAAGTTTCTGTAGTACAACGAAACCGATTTTCTAATTTCATTTCACATCTTTGATGTTATGCTGAGAATTCCATCTCGGAATTAGACCACAATCAGGGACTACTCAGCTATCTATATACATATCTTGGTAGTCCCTGCGACAATTTAGCATGATTTCTGTGCAATATTGTGCATAGAAATTTGTTTTGTCAGATCATTGATCTGCCGAGCCATACATGCAACATCATTGTTAAGTTGACACTTTCTCAGGGTCATCAACATTCAACACTAAGGTAGTAGGGCATAGAAATAGATTGTTTGTCTGAAGTTGACTAGAATGGAAATTGACTCAAGGTCGCGGCACATCCGGGGGAACTAAGTTGGGGCATGAACCTCCAATGAAAAGCCTAGAATTGCACATGTAACTGATTCTAACCCAATGATACAGCCGTTGACAAGTGTATCTAAGTGAAAATGCGTGCGATTTTTGTGCCACTATTGTGTATTGCATGAAGCTTTACTTCCATTCTAGAGGTTTTATTGTTATCAATTTCTATGTAGTAGGGTAAATCCATTTTATATAACAGCATTTTGGGCAATTTTTGTCTTTTCAACTTTCCTTTTCTTTGAAAATTTGCATATATAGTCAAATTTTCATGCTGAACTCGAAAATCATAGTGGCGACCACACCAGTATTTGTACTATTATTGGCATCTTATGACCGATAATTTTGTGGTCTCGGTTAGATGAACATTTTTGGCCGTTTTACGAGATTTTGAAAATGATAATCATTGTCCTATCAAAACATTTTACGTTCATGATGACATTATGGTTCTTGATAATTTCGTGAGTTTTCATGAGATCTGGATAAAAAATGTGGTTTCAGCAATCAATCGAAATTTTGAGAAAGATCAAAAAAGTCTGGTCGAAAGAATACCGGACATTTTTTAAGATTCACAATTTCTCAATTGTGATGGTCTATAGTTGATTTTTTCCTTTTGATGCGACAACTAGACTGCACTTTGCAACTAGAAATGCACTTTGTCGTATAAGGAAAGTTAAAACATCATTTCTAAGTTGAGAAATGTGAATCGGTCAGAAGACAATCTTTGGGGGACAAAGGCTATTTGAAAAAAATCCCAAATCAAATTGAATGCAATGCATAAAAAGTTACATAAAATGGATTTACCCATAAATCATATAGAATTACAAATATGAAGGGGCGTGAATAAGTGAAGTTTGCAGAAGCTTAAGTACACTTATCAGAAGTAATTTGAACAGCATACCTA
Organism: Prostheceraeus crozeri; assembly: GCA_907163375.1. Taxonomy (NCBI): domain Eukaryota; kingdom Metazoa; phylum Platyhelminthes; order Polycladida; family Euryleptidae; genus Prostheceraeus; species Prostheceraeus crozeri. The sequence goes on from CAJQUW010005703.1 coordinate 549,824, forward strand.
TAGACAGACCTTCTGAGTTATTATAAATACTAATACAACGCATGTAAGTTAACTTACACTAAAGGATTTAAAACATGCATACGATACTAACGACTTATAATAAATATACTGATCACTTTATATTACGTGTATATGCTACACATGTAGCTTCTTGCAACAGACAATAAATAATCATAAAGATGCCTGAGTGCCAGTCCGCCTGGGCATAAAAAGGAAAGGTGTCCTCAGATTTGAACACTTAATCCACAGAAATTCCTTGGCCGCTGTAGACGCTGCGTTTCGCCCTACAAGGGCTCGTCATTGTCGCTCGGAGTGGCCCAAAGTAGCTTAGAGTGTGTAGAATGGCTGAGCAAGCTAAAGGACTGCATATGGTTGTTTCACGATTATCAAATGTTGCTATTTTCTAAACTTTCTGTTTGAAACTTTCTATGATAAGCATTTATCTTCTTTAGCATTTATTAGCATTTAAACTAACTTGCAGTTTGTAAATATTATTACATGGAATATGTTCTGATTATATTAGTAGCCACCAAGAATATAAAATATGGCAATAATCTCATAATCTTGGGTTCCGATTTTTTGATCGTAGGTATTCGATCTTCCTACCCAAGATTTTATGCAACCCTGTCTGTAGTCAAAAATGGTTGGAATGCTAAGTTGAATCATTCGGTGACGAATAGATAGCGTCATGCATTAAATAGAAATTATGCATGGTCTTTCAAAATGAATCATCCGATTTCATTGTGGCACATCTAACAATTGAATGTGCATAGAGTATACACAAGAATGTATTCTATGTGACATCCTGTGGACGCTTAACTAGCATCCACACGATATTCCAATTTATGCCAAACGTCAGGAAGCAGTCAGTCAGTTCTTTACTCACTAAATTATCTCAGCCTCAGGTGTCCGTCAGGGATGTGTCACTGCGTCACTTCTCTTCAATGTCAGTCAATATTGATATATGTGACGTGTGTGATGTAGATGATGAATTAAAATGACATGCTCGGATCTCGTAGATGACTTCCAATCCCGCTTCATCGATTTTAGGACGTTGACGATGTGCTCATCTTCCACCGTGCACTGTAGGAAAGTAATAGATCTTGATTACTCGACATAATTCGTTAAATTCAGACTATAAGTTTAGATTTGGAAGAAAACTAATCTAATTGGACGAAGTTAATGTAGACTGATCGAATCTAATCCTTTAAAATATTTGATACACCTCTGAGTTATTTATCTATATTCGATTTTTATTATTGCATCAAGATCGTAGAATGCACAACAACTGAAAATTCCATGAAGTGATGAAATAAAACATTGACTAACACCTATTCCGAAGGAAAAATTCCTCGACTGCAGTGAACTTTTCGTCAAGTAAATTAAAAATATTTATTCTTCCAATATTCACAGTACCATTATCCATCTATCATGAAAGTTGCAAATGAAGCAAACACACAATATGTTTATTGAAACATCAAATAGGTTTATATCTCCAATTCGCATCACCTTTTATTACTCTTTATTAGATGGCGTGTTACCTGAACACGAGTGTTGCACTCCTAAACAACGAGACTGCAAGCTCAAAACAGGATAGAGTAACTTGGTTTTATTCGATTCGCAAAAATTAATTACCTTACCTGCGTGAAGTACACCTCGTTTCAAATTCCAAACTCTCGATAGAATTAAATTTAGAATGCGCTGAACACGGAGAGTTTTCGTGTACTTAAAAACGGCATCGCATAATTTACTTGCGGAGATCATCATTAAATGCTTCCTTTTACCGACAATGGAGCGCTCTTTTACATGTTTAGGAGAAATGTTCATTTTTAAAAGTGTGCAGTCTTGGAATAAAATTTTGATAGAGAATTTAAGAGAGAGAGGATGATTTACATAGATAGCAAGAATAGATATGCTAACTGTCGCTTTGTTTTTACCATGGTTTTGCCCATAGAAGCAGACAATATAGTAGTTTCTATGGTTTAACCATGAACTTCTGGAGAGAAATGCATAGCTATGCCTTATCCATCACATGGCGGCACTCTGGACAGGAAACGCCAAAGAATTATATTGTTTCATCACTTTGCTAGAAGTGCAAACTGATTAAAACAGATGGCACATGAAGGAACTTATTAAGTGGGCAAAAAGAATTTCTCAATACCTTGCAGAGATAGGAAAAATAGTCGTGCGTCGCTTGCGGATTGCTCTGAATTCCTTTAAAATGCTCCGATCACCACGATTTCTTCAGATTCGAAGAATTCAGATCATTGCGGTAAAGTTTTCTCGATAATGTTGGGCCCTCCGATCATTATCAAAAAAGTTAGCAGGCGCACGAAAAAACGTTCACAAACTTCTCTGTAGAACTTAACATTGACTGTGTTTCTTTTCTGTGTGATCCGGTTGATAACTGTCACTGAAACTTCAGACAATTTTACGTGTTTAATGTTAAACTCACAGAATTAAACAGGTCGTCTCTTCTTCCGTTTGACTAGAAGGGAAGCATTGGAACATGTAACGCAAATGAAATGGCACAAACTGATGACATAATACCATAGCAATCGAACAATGAGCAGCCAGTTCAACATTAAACACGCCAAATTGTGCAAAGTTTCAGTGACTGCTATCAACCGGATCGCATAGCAAAGAAACACAGACGATGTCAAGTTCAACAGAGAAGTTTGGGAACGCTTTTTCATGCGCCTGCTAATTTTTTTTTTAAAATGATCGGAGGTCCCAACATTATCAAGAAAACCTTTGCGCAATGATCTGAATTTTTTGAATCTGAAGGAGTCGTGGCGATCGGAGCATTTTGAAGGAATTCAGAGCAATCCGCAAGCGACGAACGACTATTTTTACTATCTCTGTAAGGTATTTAAAATTTCTTTTTGCCCACTTATTAAGTTCCTGCATGTGCATGATTTGAATCAGTTTGCACTTCTAGCAAAGTGATACGATTAAACAATCTAATTCTGTGGTTAAACTGGTTGCTCATTGTTCGATTGCTATGGTATTATGTCAGCAGATTGTGCCATTTCATAGGCATTACATGTTCCAATGTTTCCTTTCTAGTCAAACAGAAGAAGAGACGACCTGTCTAATTCTGTGGGAAACACCATCCCTCTTCAGGTCTCATAGATATTTGCATCAGCATGCACCAAATACAGGTTTTCCTACACGACAACGGCAACTACCGAATCAAGAGCGGCACTTTAATTTCTAAAACGTTAAAAGATAAAATATTACGTCATTTCACAATTGAGAGCGACAACAATAAATAAACTGCAGCAAAATAGTTCAGTTGTGTCTCTATCAGATTAGTGAGCGGTATTTCACGTGAAGAATAAATGATATTTATTCGGATTGATCCAAAGCCGTATATAGATGTCTTCACATATGCTAAATTAACTTATCAATGTGGAGCGCCAGCGAATACCTTCTGATGTTAAACGCAGAATCATTATGGCTCACGAAGCTGGAGATGATTATATTGAAGCCGCTCGAGTTCTCGATGTAAAACGGGGTACTGCGTATTCAATAGTACATCGTTATATACTTGGAGTCATTGAGCGTCCCAGAGGAGGAAGCCGACACCAAAAGATGGACGAAGATATGGCAAATACTGTGGTAGAGATTGTTGAATCCCAACCGGAATTAACGTTAGCCCAAATCAAAGCTGATCTACAAGCGCGGATGCCGGACAAGCCATCTGTCTCAATTCAAACTATCAGCACATGTCTGAGAAATCGTCTTATCTTCTTAAAGAAAATGGAGACTGTTCAAGTCAACCGCAATAGCCATGACGTCAAAGTGGAAAGGGCCGAGTATGCGAACTGGTATCTGCACACGATCAACGCAAACCATCCGCCAACATTTATTTTTGTGGACGAATCCGGCTTTAATTTATGGATCAGTCGCACACGAGGTCGTGCCAGACGGGGAGAGCGAGCTGTCAGGATTGTTCATAGACAGCGCGGGCGGAATTTTACTCTCATCTTGGCGGTCTCTAATGAAGGTGTCGTCCATCGAAGGCGGAACCTCCTGTGAGAGATTTAACTCCTGGCTGGAAGAAGCGTCCGTTGCGGCTGGGGCTGGACCTCGTGTATTCGTCATGGATAATGCTCCGTGCCACAATAGAGCCCGTTTTAGGTACTTCGCCCTACTCTCCATTTCTCAATATCGCAGAGAACGCGTTTTCCATGTGGAAAGCGGCTTTCAGAGAGAAGTAGCTGAGATTCGTGAGCAGTTACACAACTACACTGGACAACAGCGGAATTTGACCTTACTGCAACTCGCCTCCCAAAACATGAGTGCCATCACTGCAAATAAGATGGGAAGGTCTTCCAGACGTATGGGCAGATTGATGCCTAGTTAATTAATCGCGAGGATTGTCTTACAAAACCATCAATGAATATTACGGTACTTGTTTTGTTTCATAATGGAATAAAAAATTTCAAGATTATCAAAACTTTTTCGTATTGACTTACCTTTTCGTAAAAAAAGTTTTTCAATGACTTACTGTATTACCTTTATCAAACTTTTCCTTTTGACATATTTTACCTCTTCGAATTAAAAAAATTATCAAAACTTTTTGCATTGACTTACCTGTTAAATAAAATATAATTGAATATGAAAAGCCGTTTATGATTTATCCCCTATGTATGTCCACAGCATAGAAATCGAATAATGTGTAATCTATAAAACATGTTTTATGGTCAACAACAGCACCTATCCAAGTAATTACGGCAATTCCAGTTCAACAAATTGCGACTCTGCATCGACAAAGCCACAAGAAGAGTAGAAGTTTCCTGTTCAACAATGGTGTTTGCAGTTCAAGAGCGACTGAGTCATAATAATATTGATTTCATTAATGATTTCTCTCCATAGGATTTATTGGATTGTATTAAAATTTAATTAGTGGGTTATCTTCTTTCTTTCTTCACAACTATGTGTGCGCGATCTCACTTCGAAGTCAGCCAAACTTCAATCGATGAGCAGATAGGAAATTGAAATTTTGTTTATTTTGTCACGTCAGCAATTTTCATATATCTGCATAAGAAGTTCCTTTGTCTATGGCATTAAGTTGTGTAATTCTATAGATGATTTTTGCAGTTCCATATATCTGCAAATGTATTTTGTATGCTAAATAATGCACACATATGTATAATGATTTTAGGAATCTATCCTTGACAATTATGCATGATTTTGAAAGGAGCACAGCGGCTCTTCTATTAAGATGTTTTGAGCATATCCCTCTAGGCATGCCCATTTCGTACAACACAGCCCATGTAGGCCACCTATTTAGAAAATGTTGATGGCAGTAAGTTAAGGAGCTACATGACAAATGCAGTATTATAATTCGTAAATGATCTCATAGGAGAGAGAAACTGTCAAACAACTGGTTATGGCCAATGGACTGTGTGATTTGATGTTTTGGTATGCTCATATTCATAACATGTTTTGACGTGTAGGTGAATTGTTGAGTCGAAAGCTGTTTCGCTCCTTGTGAACAAACTTACCTGAATTTGACTAGAAAATTCGTAAAATAGAATGCAACTATAGCGGCGATGCTAAACTGGCCAAAATGCTTTCTTTGTTTAACTTTTACCGATATTCGAGGCTACATGTTTGGTTATATAGCTCCTCAATCAACTGAATGCATAAAGATAGATTCGCTTGCTTGTGGGTTAGCTGCATACATGAAGAGCGGACATAATCCTATCTCAGCCATTGTATGCAATGGCAGCAAGCGATAGAGATTGATATAGATATTCGTCTCTCTTTGACTTGTGTGATTGCCTATGCGCGCACATTGCGGAAGTAGCTCGTATCAACGGACACACGAACTTCAAGGTTCAGATTGCAGGCAGGCCTATCGGGCGATTTTACAGCAGCACTGTCAGTGCTAACAAATCTCAAAACAGCACAACTCACTGAATTAGACAGGTCGTCTCTTCTTCTGTTTGACTAGAAAGGAAACATTGGAACATGTAATGCCTATGAAATGGCACAATCTGCTGACATAATACCATAGAAATCGAACAATGAGCAGCCAGTTTAACATTAAACACGTAAAATTGTCTGAAGTTTCAGTGACAGTTATCAACTGAATCACATAGCAAAGAGTCACGTTCTACAAAGAATTTTGTGGACGTTTTTTCATGCGCCTGCTAACTTTTTTGATAATGATCGGAGGGCCCAACATTATCGAGAAAGCTTTTGCGCAATGATCTGAATTCTTCGAATCTGAAGAAATCGTGGTGATCGGAGCATTTTAAAGGAATTCTCGGCAATCCGCAATCAACGCACGACTATTTTTCCTATCTCTGTAAGGTATCAAAAATTTCTTTTTGCCCACTTAATAAGTTCCTTCATGTGCCATTGTTTTGAATCAGTTTGCACTTCTAGGAAAGTGATAAGCTCAACCCTTTAAGGACGACAATCAAACTAAATATTTTGCATCAATGTTTCTTGTGTTTTTTATGCCTAAAGAAGCAAAACAACATGTTTCGACTCTAAAAACATCTATTTACATGAATTTTGTGCATTTTCTGTAGGGTGGTGCATAAATGGACCACTAGACGTCAAAGGAGTCCTATGCTGTACTACTCATGAAATTGATAGTAGCAATTTCGTTCTGAATTCAAGCAAAGATGAACATTGCTCACACTGCATTTTATGTTCAGCGAAAGGTCGTCTTCTTTGTCGAGCAATGATGACAACGGCCTCTTTGGCTTGAATGAATCGGCAAATGCTGACAGACAGGCCAAACGTCCAGACGACGTTTCTTGCTGCCAACCGTTTCCGAAGACGATCTCTTGCGAGATGAAAACGATGCTACGAGTGATCGAACAACAACTTGTCTGAATTCCTTCGAAGACAGTTTTGATTCTGAATGCGCACAATCTTTGAAAACAATGTATGAATTGCAGATTGACATATCCAGCATGTCGAAAAACAAACGAAGGTAGTATTTGTACTTTGCACGAATATCAATTTCGTAAGCCTCTTTCAACTGATCGGCCAAGTCAACCCCACCCATGTAGAAGTTGTACATGAGAACCATAATAGGACATCAATGACTGCTTTGTCACCCGATCCCTTCTGCTTTTGCCGCCGAGTTGTCATTTCGTAGGGATCTAGGAAATTTGACATTAGACTGACAACTCTTTTGTCCTTCCACTGACAAACTGAAATCTTTCCGGTCGAGATAACGTTTCCGCTTACAGCCCCACGTTCCATCTGCTGGTCCTTTTTCAAGGGTGGCAGGTTTTTTCTGTTTCTGCGAACTGTGCCAACAGCACGGAGGCCTCGGTCGTGCAACTTGTTCATCAATGCAGGAGACGTGAAAAAATTGTCAAAGGCAACAATAATGCCGCTGTCAACTATTTTGTCAGTCAGCTGTAAAACAACTGACTCTCCGAGACCAAACTCAGTTTCTTGAGCTTTCCGGCCTGTGTAGATGTCAAATTCATACACATAACCTGTCTTCGAGCATGCTCGCACCCACAATTTGAAGCACCAACGAATGGGTTTTGATTTCATATACTGTTTCATCATGTTGTGACCTTTGAAGAGAACCATGTGCTCATCAATTGACTGTGACCGACTTTGATTGTGGGACTCGTGAAAGGCGTCATTGAAATGCTTGACTAGATGTGGGACCTTGAATGCCCGGTCACTTGAAGCAAAGTCTTCTTCATTATTGTTGAAATGCAACATCTTTCGGATCAATTCGTATCGGTCCGAAAAAATATGCCGAAAAAGGCTTTGATTTCATCAGGAGTCGTGTGGAATTGAACTCCACTCTGCTCAGAATAGGTGACTGATTGAGGGATGATGATTTCCTCAATTAGCTTGTTTAGTGCTGACACGCGTAAGAAAACATCAAAAGCTGACTCCCCATTTGAATTATCAGCGCCTGTATCGTGCTTCGGGGGAAAGAACGGAGTCATGGGATCCCACTCGATCTTTTCATCATTATCTGCTGTAGATGTCACAGGCTGTTGTTCTTCTTCAATTGGATCAATTTCTACAAAAATTGATTCTTCGACACCTATGAAACTGTCATTCACTAAAAATTCCTGATCTTCCTCATCAAGTGGCTCTGGCTCCTCATCAGACGTATTCCCGAATAACAGTCCGATAGCCGCCTCAGCTGCTCTTCTCCTTGGTCGAATGAAATGGCGTGCGCGTTCAGACATCACCTGAAAATGGTAAACCATCGCTACAGCACATTTCTTCTCGTCAACCGACATAGCTCAGGGGTAGAGTGGCGAGCCTAGCTCTATCGAGCGAGAGTTCGAATCCCTCTTTTGACGGACGTCAAGCAGGCCTCTATTTCAATCATGATTTTTCTGTACTGTCACATCGTCTTTGTTTTGCAGCCTACATTATCAAGTGGCCAGTTATGTACGTAGTGCGCCTACTTCTATTTCATACGGCAAACTAGGCGCAAAATATCATTTAGGCCTACAACCTGTATGTCTACTTCACTGTTATTGATGCGAGTCACTAATAATTTCAGCTCTACCATCTGATGTCAATTTTATCTAAATGTTATCCTGCTAGATTTGGTATCAAATATAAAATACATCATAAAATAGCCTGTTTTAGACTCCTTTTACGCCTGGTGGTCCAAATTTGAATCACCACTACAAAGTAATACTGAGTATTGAAAAATTGTAAATTTTTCTATACCAATGGTTGGAGAGTGTTGGGGATGGTCAGAAGTGATAACAGTTTGTGATAAACATACAAAAGCTTGTTTTGAAAGGAAGATATTCGTCACTTACCGAAACACTGACTTGAAAAAATATTTTCTTGTCGCCAGATGATTGTATTGACGATTGAATCAAAATGTTTCAACTTAAAACAAAATTGAAGAGTTCGGATTTAATTTATACATCGTCTTGAATATATCCATGTGGCATAACTAGCTCTAGTGCAGCTAGATGAAAATATGCAGATCATATAAGAGGTGGTCCATTTTTGGAGCACCAGTCCTCAAAGGGTTAAACAATCTAATTCTGTGGCACAACTAGCCCATTGGCATGCGTACCGATGGACTATTAATTCAGTCTTGGTTAATGTACACTGACTTTGTGACAGCATCTGTGGTTTCTGTAATCATCCAATCCTAGCGGTTAATTCTCTTAACCAATTTGGAATGTCTGTTTGACTTCGTGAAGACCAGCTAGGGCGACCGCACAGATAATAAATTAGAGTGCTGTTTATGATGATGAAACTTTGCGATAAATAAGTCAAAGAAAATTGCGACTTGAAAGTATATGAAAGCTGCACGATTTGTAATCTCAGATCAGTCTAATGACAAAACAAACGTCATCTACAAAGAATTCTACGTCATCTACACTCAACAATAGTGAAAACCATAGAGGTAGAGGCACCATATTAGGTAGAGTGGTAACTCCGCATTTATTAAATCCCCAATGTGTACACACTTTCGAATTTGTTAAATGAACTCAAAGGAGATACAGTCGAAATTTGTTCCAGATGTGACATATGCACATTTATGCAGTTTTGAAGAATTCACTGATCATGATAGCATAATGCAGGAGGAAATGATGTCATTTTACAGATCGTCCGTGTCATGACAGCCTTGGAGAGGTTATGTTTGTTAAATTAGCAACTCGATGACCTTTCATGCTGAACCTCAAGAAAATCTTCTTAAGCGTGATCATATCATAAGCAATCTGTCAATGGTAGAGCAAAATAACCAAATGAAGGGCAATGATTTCAATCAACTTTGAAAGATGTAAATGGGTTCCACATCACTTTTCAGATTCAAGAAGTGAAACATGAATTTAGTGAATCATAAAAACATGGCGATGAAAATTGAATTGAAAACTTGAATTTTCGGCCAAGAAAACACGAATAATATCGCGACTTTTTCATGAAGACTTCCATTATAATGCCGTTCATTAGATTTCCTTGATAATCAGCATAATTTCCGCTTTGTTAGGATGCTTATTAGCAAATATTCATTCCTTTTGATATCCAACTTGTTTCATACTACTTATATAGGAAAATCATCTCGGTAGTATGTAAATTAGCAAATTTTGACTTTTTTCAAAACTGCTCAAATATTTTTTTGGATCACGGGAACGTAATCTCTGCAAAAAACTGAATCTTTTCATATAAAAATTTTCACTGTATACAGATACTTTTTTGAGTCGACATTCTAACTATGTATCCCTACTCTATGGTAACAACCTCTTGATGTTTACACAAACCAATCAAAGATAGGCTGTCATAAAGACAGAGATCACTAACCAAGATCGTAAAAAAATGACGTAAAAGTCCTTCTGTGCGTACCCCCAATGGGTTAGTGATGCTGTTAGAGATATGTCAGCCACAGCGTCCAATATACGGGAGCTGCATTGTATCGTTCAAATAAAAGACAGTCGCTCCCTTCGATAAACAAAGATACTTTATTGTTTTAAAAAAACATGCACTACACAACACCGAAAGTTTCCACCATAGAAATCTACAGTTTTCACTCTTAATTCTCTGACTGCCACAGCGCCACACATGGCAGCCAGACAGCATGATGATTGTTCATGCTGTGTCCATTGTTGTCTCTCTACACATCAGATTGATAATCTGTCATTCTTTAAACAATAATTTGACAGATGACAGACCCAGAGAACCGGTGAGCAAAAGGAAGAAATGAGAGACAATGCACAGATATTTGCAGACATTGCATAGATATTTCACATGAATTGTAGATTAATCTTCAGATAACACCCACACACACAGAATGTCGGAGAAAAACAGACATCGGAGAGATTAAGTCAAGAAAATCTCCCGCAGTGCTTCAATGACGAATGTCTTCATAAAGCTAATGACGCGTGAAAAGGAACAAATTGTCAAGGAAAATATATCCTTAATCTTCTATGATTCAAGATTCCAAGGATATGCAAAAAATGCATGAACACGAACTGATTCAACAACTGGAAAAATTAATTCTTCAATGATAAATTTTGAAGCGCTTTCAATCTGGAGAACATTATAAACTATGAAAAATGACAGCTACGACCATTACGGTAAACTTGCTAAATTCAATATATACAAAGCAGGGATGCGAAGTCCTATCATTTTGATAAGACTCCGACCCCGACTCCGACTCCGGGGTTGATAGGACTCCGACTTTTGATAGGACCCCGATTCCGGGTGTCAAGTATATAAAGCCCTTTTTGAAAAATTAACTGGTAACCTACATCATAGATCATTATAGGCTTACCTGAACCTATCTTTAGTGATCATTGCTGTATCAATTATCAATCATTTTCGATGAAAATTGATCAAGTGTCGCTTTGGATGCACACGACTCGACTCCTCCCATCTTGTTGATGTGTGCTTCACACGTTTTTTCTCCAGTCTCTACCAGGCACGAAAATCCCCATCTTTCTCCAAAAAATATGAGTACACCTTCGATTTTAATATGCGCTTTAGAGGAGCTATCACACACGATTAACGTGAGGATAAGAGGTAATGTTCTCAAACAAACTAGTATTTCATTTTTGTCTCTTACGTGACCTTTGGCGCGCAGGTGTGATCGAGGCTAGGAAGGCAATTGTCTTCTCTACTAAATCACCGAGTGAAAAGACAATCCCTTTTTTCACTATCACGGTTCATTCCGTCAACTACTACAAGCTTTGCATGCACTGCTGTCTCTGTACTTTTGTTTGATGAAGAAAGTTGGCATCAAGACAGTGACATCTATGCACGAGAATAAATGATTTGCTTGTATTGTGTTTCGGGTCTAGTTACAGGCCGGAGTCTGGAGCCCTATCATTTGATAGGACTCCGACTTCGACTCCAGCAAAAATGATAGGACTCCGTGACTCCGACTCCGCATCCCTGATACAAAGTCCAAACAGTAGCCATTGTGAAAGAATCACTAACCAGTTGACAGATATTGCTTGCTGCCCATTTCCTTTATTATTCGCTTTATCGTAGGGCCATTAATGCGTCGACGCAATGTCCACACTCAGCAAAAATAGAGAAAGAATATTGCAAAGGTTTCATTGCACCGATACATTTCGCCGGCTCTCTACGGGATGCACTCCGGAATGACAAGCAAGGCATTATGTGAACACATGTAACGGTCAGCAGACAATCATATGACGCAGCATGACATGACTGATGCGTAATGAGACGAGACAATAAAGCATGAGATACAAGAGACTCTACAATGAAGGCAAGAGGTGTATTGGAGGCTCTGCACCAGAGATGGAACCGGTAGCATTTTTGGCTACCGGTACCGGTACCGGTCTACCGCTAAACTTTACCAGTACCGGTACCGATACCGGTATCTACCGGTAAACTTTTCCAAGTGCATGGATTTAGACAACATGTCCCTCATTGCTTATTATGTGTAACTCCTTGAATGAACTGAAAACTAGTACATGTACCGGCATTAGCTCGAGAATGTCACTGCATTAAAAAATTGTCACCGTTTTGACTCAGCTCAATCATAGCAATTAACAGCAAGCATATAGGCCCTACATGTAATTGCAAAATTACATTGGCCAACAATCATGCACATGCATCAATAGTATACATGGAAAATGGAATATCCGACTGTATCAAATTTATTCAAAAACACAAAACTCAAAGTGTCAATGTCAACATGTGAATTGTGAAATTACCATAGTCCTGCTTTTAGAGCACGTAAGGGTGACCAACTCCTCGAGATGCTTAGACTTTAAGCGGTTTCCAGGCGCGGTCAGGGTCAGCCCTGCATCACTGAAAACGCGCTCACTTTGCGAGCTTGATGCTTGGATTACCAGCACTTTGCGAGCGACTTTGCACAAAGTTGGGTACAGTTTTTCATTTGCTTTCCAAAATAATAGAGGATTTTCATCCCTTACAAACAAATCCTCGCTTTCGCTTCCCTGGAGTCGATTTCGTAAACAATACTGAATTGCTTCCAAACATTCAGCAATTATACGTAATAATTTTGGGACCCTATTGTTTTCCCTTTTCATGGATGATTTGCCCGACTTTGTAAATACAAAACCTATTGCTTATGCCGATGACATTACCTTGTTGCATTTTGATTGTCCTAGTATTAACTCTGACTTCTACTCTGATATAGATGTTTTCTGTGCATGGACAAAAAAGAAGCAACTGATTATTAATGTTGAAAAATCTAAATGTATGACCCTTTCCAGGAATATTTCTAATTGTAAGACCATGGATATTGTAATTAATAATTCCACGATTGAACAGATTGATTGTATAAAAATTTTGGGGTGTATTTTACCTCAGACTTTCGCTGGGACGTCCAATTTGCAAAACTGTATGCTAAATTCTGTAGATGAAAAACAGCACCAAGTTTGTCATGATGATCGAATATTTTCGCCGGTTCTATTCATGATCAACACCGGAATGAATCAGATACAGAATTACAACACTGTTTGAACATCATTAACGCAATCGTTGCATAGATCAATACACACTTACAGGACAACTGTCAAAGAAAATTCAGCACAAGAATAATACTGCAGACCAAATATAAGTATACAGTGAATAAAATAAATTTAAGGATGAGAAAAAGAAAATCGAGTAAGATAAGAAATAATTACCATGGTAAAATTAAATTTACAACTGTCTCTTTCTGAGTACATAAGTCAGGTTGAGTACGCTTTATTAAAATGGCCTCATACACACTCAGGTGCAACTTACTTCTGCACCTTCGAAGAATCCGAAAGCAGGATCTGGCAGGCTTCGTTGGGACACAATCGATCAGATGTCTTGTAATAGCACTCTGTGCCTTAAAGTTACGGCGGGAATCTCCATTTAATAGCCAGCGTGGGACATGCTCTGCTATTCGTTGAGACAGCCGGCGCTCCGTCCTACCGATATACCGGCTACCGCAGGTACAGTTGAATTCGTAAATAATTTTTGATTCGGTATCAGGAGCCCGACTGTCCTTCAAATTGCAGTGCCACTGAGGTCTCGTGATGGGCATCACTCGAAGCTGCACCGTTGAGTAAACCGAGGAGACTTCGTGGCGGAGCTTACGAGCAATCCGGTCGTGAAAAGTATCTCCTTTGAAGGGAATACGTAAAAGGATAACCTTTTTCTGAGGCCCGAACAGGGGATCAGCTTTGTACCAGTTGGAGTGTCTTTCAATGAATTCACGCGGATATCCATTGCTGATCAGAGTGCGTACTAAAAGCTCATGCTCATCTGGTAAGGTGTTAGGGGAGCAAATTTTGTTTGCCCTTGTGAACAAAGTCTTGACCAGCGCTACCTTGCGACAGATAGGCACAAAACTCTTGAAGTGAGTATATATCCCGGACCAAGTTGGCTTTCGGTATACAGACAAGGACGTACCGCCAACATCACGTTTCACATGTACATCGAGGAATGCGAGGCAATTGTCCTTCTCTAACTCACATGTGAGGCTCAAATTGGGATGCATGGAGTTCAATCTTTGAAAAACTCGATCAACTGAATTTCGGTCAGGTCCAACAACGAAAATATCGTCCACATAGCGCATGTAAGAGGACAGCGTTTTGTCGATGACTCTGGAAATCTGTATTTCCAGATAGCCGAGGAATATATTGGCTAAAGTGGGTCCCAAAGGACTCCCCATAGCAATGCCGTCAATCTGATTGATGTACTTTCCATTAAACAAAAACTGTACTCCCTTAGTACAAAGCACCAATAAACGTTTGAGAACAGGAAAAGGGACTGACACCGGTACACCACGCTTGAGAATGATTTCTTCGATCATGTCAATGGTGTCGTCTATGGGGACATTGGTGAAAAGTGACGATATATCGAAGGAAGCCATGACTTTGCCTCTGAGGGAAAATTCCTTCATCCTGTCAGCAAATTGGAAGGAGTCTTTCACACAATACCTGCTGACTGACTGCTCTATCGGTTTCAAAACCGTAACCAGCCACTTGGCCAACGAATGTTGAGCTGAATCACACATACTGAGGATAGGTCGAAGTGGAACGTCGTCCTTATGGATCTTCGGCAGACCGTAAAGGCGTGGAATCTTTGAACCATGGGGCTTCACGTTCTTGTAAGTCAGCTCAGTAAAGATATTATCGTCCTTGCACTCCTTCAGATACTTCAAAATCTCAGACTCCAGCTTGTGGGTATTATCACACTGCTTTTCACAAACTTTAAATTTGGTAGTGTCACTCAAAATCCGTTCCATCTTGCCATCATATTCACTCTTGTCAAGTAAAACAACGCCGGACCCTTTATCAGGTTTAGTGATCAATAAATCTTGTCTCTGCCGTAAACTCTTCAGAGCCTCAAGGTGCTCACGGGATACTCCACTGAATGTCGGTCTGGCTGATGAAACGTTGCTGGCAATGTTAACCAGTCCACCTTTCAGAGCCTGTACTTTGTCTGGTTTTGTCGGAGTCATTTCGTTCAACTGTACCATGGTAAGTTCGAACTCAGCGAAGATGTCTTCTTCAGAGAGTTTAAAGTCAGGAATGCAGAAATCCAACCCAAAAGAAAGTGCACTCTGCTCACTACATGAAAGCTGATACGAGGATAGATTGTGGATGACTTCTGGTCTGAGCGAAGAGGAAGATAATCCATCACCAAGTCTTTGAATTTTCCACTGAAACGAAGCGTTGAATCTTTGTCGTGTGGCCTCCACCATCTTGCATGACATACGCTTGTATCTCAAGAAAAGATACACAGGCAAGTCAAGCTCGGTATCCTTCAAACGTAAAATAGAATCTTGCACTGAAATCAAATTTTCCTGAATATGGGCAATCTTGTTTGAGATAAACTGATTGCAAAGACTGGAAGAAGGTCGAAGATTGCACCGACGAATATCACGAAGAAGAGCGGTATCATAGACACCACTGTCAGAACAATGTTTGTAGTAATTCAGCTTGATGTTCAACTTCGCCAATCTGCATCTATATGAGAGCAACTTGTTCAGCTGCTTGACCTTGGATGACGGTATGCGTGATTTCAATGTTCTAAATACGCCGTCAATTTTACAAATTCTGTAGATGAAAAACAGCACCAAGTTTGTCATGATGATCGAATATTTTCGCCGGTTCTATTCATGATCAACACCGGAATGAATCAGATACAGAATTACAACACTGTTTGAACATCATTAACGCAATCGTTGCATAGATCAATACACACTTACAGGACAACTGTCAAAGAAAATTCAGCACAAGAATAATACTGCAGACCAAATATAAGTATACAGTGAATAAAATAAATTTAAGGATGAGAAAAAGAAAATCGAGTAAGATAAGAAATAATTACCATGGTAAAATTAAATTTACAACTGTCTCTTTCTGAGTACATAAGTCAGGTTGAGTACGCTTTATTAAAATGGCCTCATACACACTCAGGTGCAGCTTACTTCTGCACCTTCGAAGAATCCGAAAGCAGGATCTGGCAGGCTTCGTTGGGACACAATCGATCAGATGTCTTGTAATAGCACTCTGTGCCTTAAAGTTACGGCGGGAATCTCCATTTAATAGCCAGCGTGGGACATGCTCTGCTACCTGCGGTAGCCGGTATATCGGTAGGACGGAGCGCCGGCTGTCTCAACGAATAGCAGAGCATGTCCCACGCTGGCTATTAAATGGAGATTCCCGCCGTAACTTTAAGGCACAGAGTGCTATTACAAGACATCTGATCGATTGTGTCCCAACGAAGCCTGCCAGATCCTGCTTTCGGATTCTTCGAAGGTGCAGAAGTAAGTTGCACCTGAGTGTGTATGAGGCCATTTTAATAAAGCGTACTCAACCTGACTTATGTACTCAGAAAGAGACAGTTGTAAATTTAATTTTACCATGGTAATTATTTCTTATCTTACTCGATTTTCCTTTTCTCATCCTTAAATTTATTTTATTCACTGTATACTTATATTTGGTCTGCAGTATTATTCTTGTGCTGAATTTTCTTTGACAGTTGTCCTGTAAGTGTGTATTGATCTATGCAACGATTGCGTTAATGATGTTCAAACAGTGTTGTAATTCTGTATCTGATTCATTCCGGTGTTGATCATGAATAGAACCGGCGAAAATATTCGATCATCATGACAAACTTGGTGCTGTTTTTCATCTACAGAATTTGTAAAATTGACGGCGTATTTAGAACATTGAAATGTATGCTAAATGTTGTCGTTCCATGTCATTTGTACGCCGTTTGTGTAATAATAACAACCGTGGTGAAGTCGTTTGGCAGGCTTTTGTAAGTCTTGTGCTGTGTCATATAACATTTTGTTGGCCCATCATTTGTGATGTAAGTGTAAAGAACTTTCAAAAACTTGACCGTCTATACCGTCTTGCAATTCGATGGTCAAATGTTCAAGGCAAACCCCATCTGCGTGACTTTCTGGACAAAATGTGTATTAAACTAATCAAAAAGGTCAGTGGTAATCCCCATATTCATCCACTTGTCGAATTTTTTACTGTGAGAGACCCTGCTCGTGTTGTTCGTCGCTCCCGGAAATTGCTACCTCAACGACGATCCTCCTCACTCTACAATGGAAGTTTCGTGAAATACTCGAGATTCACATGATGTAATTGCTGTAACCAGTCATACCGCTCGTTGTATTGATTGAAAATAAAGCATTCTATTATTATTATTATCACATGGCGATTCTATGAGCTTTCTCAGAAAATCATCAGACTTAACTTTTGAGCGAATAATATCAGCAGTTAGTTCCATTGCGGTGCGAATTGATCAAGAAAGTGACGAAATTCAGTCTCACACGAGGACACGACACTTGAGTTACACGACTACAATAAAGGCAAGTAATGAGTGCGTAGTCACAGACAAACTCAGACAGGCAGACAATAGCCACAAAACATCAGTTGTTTTACGCGGTTGTTGTCTGATCGCTATTCGTAGCCAATCACACTCGATCTAAGTGTTCCTGTACTTTCCCATAAGGCAAGCATTGGATATGGTTGACGTTGGCGTGAAGCAGGCTTTTAGATCGCTGTGGAATCGTGTTAGGTGCATCATAACACCTGCATTGTCTCGTCATATGTTTATTGCAATGCTTGGCAGAGTTTACCGGTACCGGTGACCTATACAGGCACCGGTACCGGTATTACCGGTGGACCGGTACCGGTAAACCGGTTCCATCTCTGCGCTGCACATTTGTAGATCGAAGACCTTTGCGTCCAGAAGGAGACAACTTTTACCCTTTTCTTACCTTGATAACTTTATTATTAGTCTTGACTTTCATGTTTTATTGTATCTCATGTTTTATTGTCTCGTCTCATTACGCATCAGTCATGTCATGCTGCGTCATATGATTGTCTGCTGACCGTTACATGTGTTCACATGATGCCTTGCTTGTCATTCCGGAGTGCATCCCGTAGAGAGCCGGCGAAATGCATCGGTGCAATGAAACCTTTGCAAAATTCTTTCTCTATAAAATTGTTAATCGACACCATATACTAAAAAAAATCGAAATCACCATGCTTTAGCTATATAAGTCCAGTAAACGTTGCAGCAAGCTCGAGTTAGCTATGAAAAATGAAATACATACCAATAGCGTTTTTCGTGCTCGTCGCACCGTTTCATTTAGTCCGTATTCACTGACAGTAGCACTAATACCGCAATCAAATATCAGTTTGAAAGCTGTAATGGATGTGAATGGATTGTTATTTCACAACTCAGTTCATTGAGACACTTCGGGAGATTTTCTTGACTTTATCTCTCCGATGTCTGCTATTCTCCGACATTCTGTGTGTGGGTGTTATCTGAAGATCAATCTACAATTCATGTGAAATATCTATGCAATGTCTGCAAATATCTGTGTCTGTCATTTTTTCTTTTGCTCACCGGCTCTCTGGATCTGTCATCTGTCAAATTATGGTTTAAAAAATGACAGATTATCAATCGGATGTGTAAAGAGGCAACAATGGACACAGCATGAGCAATCATCATACTGTCGGCGCTGCCTTGCTGTGTCAGTCAGAGAATTAAGAGTGAAAACTGTAGATTTCTATGGTGGAAACTTTTCGATGTTGCGCAGTGTATGTTTTTTTAAAAACAATAAAGTAAATTATCTCAACGAAGGGAACAACCATAGAGTAAGTATATATATAGGTAGAGTGTCGACTCAAAATACTATCTGCATAGTGAAAATTTTTATATGAAAAGATTCAGTTTTTTACGGAGATAAAAACCAAAAAAATATTTGAGCACTTTTGAAAAAAGTCAAAATTTGCTAATTTACATACTACCGAGATGATTTTCCTATATAAATAGTATGAAACATGTTGGATATCAAAAGGAATGAATATTTGCTAATAAGCATCCTAACAAAGCGGAAATTATGCTGATTATCAAGGGAATTTCATGATCCGTATTATAATGAAAGTCTTCATGAAAAAGTCGCGATATTATTCGTGCTTTCTCGGCTGAAATTTCAAGTCTTTAATTCAATTTTCACCGGCATGATTTTATAATTCACTAAATTCATGTTTCATTTCTTCAATCTGACAAGTAATGTGGAACCATTTACTTCTTTCAAAGTTAATTGAAATCATTGTCTTTGATTCTGTTATTTTGGTGTGCCAGTGGCAGGTTGCCTGTGATATGATCACGCTTAAGAAAATACTCTTGAGGTTGAGCATGAAAGTAATAGGAACCCATCGAATTGTTAATTTAGCAAACATTAAATCTCCAAGGCTGTCATGAGAATCTGTGATATACCATCATTCCTTCTGTAGTACAATCATGATCACTCAATTCCGTTGTAATTTCTGAAAAATTGCAAAAATTTGGATATCACACATTTGGTGACAATGCCACCTGTATCTCCTTTGAGTTCATTTAATAAAATCGAAAGTGTATACACATTGGGGATTTAATGAATGCGGAGTTACCACTATTCCTAATAAACCTACCCTATGGGAGCGACTGTCTTTTATTTGAACCCTAGAGATTTGTTAGCCTAACAGTGTTTCTGTGCGGTCTCCCCTGATTGCAGACAGACCTGTCAAGTGAAAAGTGCGTATCTTTGACTCAATCTTCCTCCATGATGCATTCGTCAAACGGAAATATCATTCACACCGTTCCACTCTTCATGATCTAAATTTATTGACTGTGTACGTTTAATGTGATGTCAATGTTCTGGTTTGTCAGAATTCAGACATCAATTTGCATCATGTTCTATGGAAAGTTTATCTTCTTGCCCCTCGAAATCTTCTCTGGGCGTGACCATCACCGCTGAGGAAAGTCATCTTTAGACGTAGCAGGCAGCAATTTTGTCATTTTCATTAATGCAGAATGAAGACTTGATGAAAAAGAATGTTCAAATATTCTTTTTTTACAAAATATATCCTTAATTTCAAATTATATGAAAATTGCTAATTTCGTCATATCTTCTCTTTTGCTGCCACAGTTTTGCTCAAATACAAGAGGTAATTACAGTTTCTCTTCTGAGGTGGACTGAAATAAGATCCAATTATGAAATAACGCAGTTTTCTTTTTTCAAATAGTCTGGCTTGAAGTCTACAATATATTTACAGAAATAGCATGTAATTTGACTTCAATGTTGACATCAAAACAAGGGCAGACGTATTTGAGTTAATGTCTTTAGACAACTGCTGCGATAAACCAGAAATATTCGAAGAATTAAAAATTTCTTTTTGCCCACTTAGTAAGTTCCTGCATGTGCCATCTGTTTGAATCAGTTTGCACTTCTGGCAAAGTGAAATCCAAACAGTCTAATTCTGTGAATATATTGTTTATAACAAAATTTACGACGTACGTTCAAGAGTGGCCTGATAGTAGCAAGAAGATCAAATAATCGAACTACAGGGTCACGTTACCCAGGCAGTCAATATAGTGGGAAGCAGCCTCATAGCAGGAGAATTTTTCGGAAATTGTATTGACAAATAAATCTCTCTATTACTATTATTCGTTATTGCTATTAATGTTAATCAAGCAAGGCCTTTTTAAAAGCCATGACTGCATTTTGTGGCTGCCATGGCTGCATTTTGTTTCTTTAGAAATTTGCGAGTGACAGCATTCGAAGCAGGATTTATTTATGTAGCAATTTGTCTTTAATAATGTGTTCACAATTTAAGGCTGAGTTATCACGTGCAAGTTGATTGCTGACACAGACAATGGAAAGAGAATGACTGACAGTGGACAGAGAAGCTATTTAGTGAATGATAAAGATACATAGTGATCTCATCAGCTTATTATCCTCTAAGTGTCACTAGATCCCATTTTTTACTGATATTCAGAGGATAATAAGTTGATGAGATCATACCATCATTCACTGAATAGCCATTGTCTCACCAGGGATATCTATGATCAATATCTATGGTATTCTAGGGATTGGAAACTCTCAATCTGTGGACGATTAGCGGAGGCCAGATTTGAAATAACTTTTCATAGACTCTGGCATTCAAATCGAAAACATCTCAGTAAATTTGATGTTTTGCATACTCCGGCAGATCAAGTTCATATTTTGTCAAAAAATACAAATGGTGCGCAAATGCAGCGTTTTGCATTGTGAATCAAATAAGCGTACCAGACACAAGAATTCTGTAAAGGCATCAATTTATCGATTTCCCTTGAAGGATGAGATGAAGAACAACTTAAATCGTGGATAAATGTGCTGAAAAATAGAATTAAAAGTGAAGTAATAACAAGGAACATGGGAGTCTGCTCATTGCATTGGCCTAAAAATGCACCCAAAAAGAAATGTTCTTGTGGAAAATCTGTCCCAGTCACGTCTCCTTCAGTATTTGAGGAAAGCAACTCTATTGAGAAATTGAACGAACGCAAGCGTGGACGACTTTCAGGCACACGAGGATTATTGGCTGAACAGCGAAATTTTGCTCCAAATGAATTGGAAGATTTTAGTGCGCATGATAATTTATCATGCTATTAATATCCCTGGTATTATCATGCTATTGTACATCACACATTGCCATAGATTGCTATAGCCGCCGCTGGCTAAGATATCTACACTGCCTGGGAATTCGTCATCAGTTTGATAAAACATTGCAGTGATTCTCTAGAAACATGCTCAATTTGAACGAATATACTCGGGCTTAGGAGTAATTGCATTGTCTTCCAATCAGAATAAACTCGTGCTTAGGACTGTCATTAAGGAAGATGTACACTGACGCAGGATTTATTTTACCTCTCTCGATACGAGTTAACTCGTGCTCAGGACTATGGCAACATCTGTTGCCAAATACACCGGAATTTGATAGTGACATCTGCATACGAGTATACTCGTGCTTAGTCCTTTCAGTTAGTCCAATGCGTAGTATGCCGTCCTTAAGGGGTTAATGAGGAAGAATTGGTTAACGAGGACAATTTTTCGAATGAAAGTGATTTTGCGCATTTGAGCAATGAAAAGGAATCGGGAAATCTTTTGACTGATTTATTGACATTGAATGCTGTTTTCAGAATTAGTGGACGAGCCTCTGAGTTTCTTCTTCGTGTTTTGCAAAAATATGAAATGGACGTTCCTAAATCTTTAAATGGATTGAGATACAGACAGACCTTCAGAAAGGCTTAGCCGCGGATTAAAATGTGAACAAAGCATTGACGTTGCAAATGGTGATGCTTATCGCTATTTTGGAATTCGGAACAACTCAAGTTTTCTTGCAGATGGTAATTGCGTTCGGAATCATGTTTAGATGCATTTAGCTTTCAATATGGATCAATATAATTTCAATTTGAATAACTGTATTGTAGAACGGCAGAAATGGGAGACACGTACAATTTGAGCAATTTTACTAACAAGCAAAAAGCTCCTGCAGACAACACAAAACATGCCTTTATCCCCATTCAATATTCATGCGACACAGAATTTGTCCGTCTCTTTAGAAAATTAATTCCTTCCTTTTATAACAAACATCGATTTAAATACGTTGCCTGTTGTTAATTTGCTTCAAAATATCGAAATTGAGGATGTTAATCAGCTGCTTGAAAGGACGAAATATTCTTTGTAGAGCAGCTTCAATGAAGTGATGGATCTAATAAGCCATATTTCTGCCAATTTATGATAATATGCTTTGATGTTTTTTAATTCTTTTAGCGTTAATGATCAGAGAAACAGAATCTCATCGTTATAAATCATGCTCCAATTCAAAGGCATCAAATCTTCATAGCTTCATTTGACCAAGATATAGGATATTTTATCCCAAACGGTTATCTCATTGCAGCGCTATAGATGAAAGAGTGAAGCAGAAAGCTTCATTCGTTAGGAGTGGTAGAGAAAATGATACAGTCCGTTATTCAGTTTGCTCAATGAAAAATATGGTATTTTCACCTTCAAATGTAACACTTGAAGAGTAGGAATTTTATTTTTCTGATTCTGTGTAATATCCCTCAGAGAGAGAATATTAACCCTCATCAGCCCGATCCTCTACACATTTAGAAATACATTTAAAGACTCAAAATAGTTGGAAAATTTGTCTGTCATATTCAAGTTCTAAATCCATGGATAATCTTTTTGCACATAATTTGAATATTAGAATTAATAAGACATGTTGACATTTCGATCGTTTTTACGCATTCTACCTGTCCATACTACACCTGTAGAATATTTTGGCACCAGATTCATGGTTTTTACCGCTCCACAAGAATATAAGGCTATTCATGTAGATGCGGAATAATACCTGTAAAAATTGTTTACAAATATGCTGCTTAGGTGGTGGTTCATTTCATCGACAGGGTCATTTCATCGACAAGGTCATTTCATCTACAGGGTCATTTCATCGACAAAGTCATTTCATCGACAAGGTCATTTCATCTACAGGGTCATTTCATCGACAAGGTCATTTCATTGACAGGGTCTGTTCATTGACAACTGGATGATATTCGCTCAAGAGCATCAAGCATACATAGAAAGTTAAAGACATAACTTAACTCAATAATTCATAGACATCAAGTTGCGATGTTTCCAAGCTTTGTCAAGGACACCAATGTGTTGTGAATCTGGACATAGACATTGATGAAACAACCTGTCGATGAAATGAACCACAATCATTGCTTAATATTAGCTACTTTTAATTGAATGGATAAACATGTCATTGGTATCATCGATGGCAAAATACGGCACGGTTGGGAACTTGGAAGCCTGGTATATAATAATAAAGGACTATAGAACGGACATGGACATTGAAAACAAGGTTGTTTGGTGGACACCTTAGTTTCTAAATATTCGCAGTTATTGAAATCATTCCTCCTTATAAATAAGATCAATTTGCGGCAGGAATCTGCAAACATATGATGTGGACCAGTTGCTTGCCTGAATTGCTTTTAAAGATAATGAAGGCATCATGACAACCGATGTTATTGTTGCAGATAAACAAACAGACTGTCCTGATCACAAAATGATATTCACATAACTTCTTTTAGGTGCAACACGTTTTATTTAATGAACACATGAATTTGGTGAATTTAGCAGACGATCGTGAATTGAGATATAATATTCTCACTCAAAGCAAAGAATTGTTTTCATTTTATCATTCAGTAATATAAATAGACTTAATAAATTTGATAGCTGTGTAGTGAGTGCATGGTTAAACATATTTATAATACGAAGTTGAAATGAATTCATTTTAGGATAAATGATGGCTATCGCAGACAGTTTAGGGGTGCAAAAATATTTAGTATGCACGAATTCAACAAAATACAATTGAGCTCATAGCAAATACGAACTTTCAGTACGCGGTATTGTCAAGCATAATATTGAAATAGGCTTATCTATAAAAATTACCAGAATTTTATTTTTGAGATGTTCTGTGAAATGAGTGGCATTTTGATAAAAAATCATAACTTTATGCTCTCATTATGCATTCGTAGTTCTACCAAGATTCAAATCAAAATATTAGTTTTTGTGACTTGATTTGTATGTATGCAGCATTAATAGAAGACCCAAGTTTTGCATCATTTACCCAAGGTCGACCCAAAACCAAAGGTCCATCAACCTTGATCCATATCACTTACGTCTGATGCATTTCAGTCATTCTTGCTATATCGTTTTAGTTTCTAGCGAACCACTTAACTCGTCAGATCAACGCCAATTATGATCTGCTATGAATCGATTCAATATCTATTCAACAAGAGTTCTATTGTTCAGTATTCAAATTCATTATATTTATATCAGTATATATTTCATCCGACAGACTGATCCATAGAAATCCTCCTTTTCGTTTTGCGCAAGTTAGTGGGACTGCCATGGGCAATTGCTGTTTGTTGATGGCAATTTCAACTGCTCGGTCAGACACAGATCTATGTAAATGTTGCTTTATATATTAAGAAGAATGACATTAAACCTAAGCCGTGTTGTACATCAAAGAATTTCTGTGAACACTATATTTGTTATCACGACAGCATGTTTGTTTATCTGCGACAATAATATCGGTTGTCATGACGTTTTCATTATCTTCATCATCAAATCGGTGAAGTTCCGGTACTAAGGAATGTCGTATTTCTGCCTGACGATGGAAAAGTCTGCCATTAAAGTGCAATCACAATCATAAAAATGAAAAATCCCGTTTTGAGTTTTTAAATGAATGTTTGATCATAACGTTATTAGGTGTACCAAACTCGGAAGTATCTGGATCTACATAAATGGGATTTTGCGATGACTGACCCTCCGTAACTTGCAAGACGACTGGAAGAATAACTTAAGTTTGTCGTTTTACTGATGTTGGTTGACAATCTACAAATTAGACATGATAAGAAGCTCACATGTGAATTTAGCATTGAATTTCTGACTGGCAAGGATGCTGCTTGGGTTGTTTGGGTTTTGGACCCAACGCTTGGCGGTCAAACCCAAGCCCAAACCTTAAAGACGAAGCAATGACGAGTTCAATATTTTCTCTCTCGATCTCGTGCTATTTTTTTCGACATATTTCACATGATTACATCAATGAGTTATTTTATGTCAGCTATCCTTTGGTATTGCAATGAATTGTCATAATTTTCAGAGTAATTAGATCACTACAGGGTAAATATTCTCCTTAAATTCCAAAAATAGTGAAATTCACTAATCATGCTATTTATAAATAAGCTGAATGTAACTATATAAAATTTAGTTGTCTTGATACTAATGACCACGGCAATAGTTAGCCCTTTAAGTTAGTCTATGGCTACTGTATTTATTTGTCATTGACAATGTAGGCCTAATCATGAAAAGAAAACATTTAAACACATAATTAAAAGCTTTTGTTTCGTGGTAACATCCAACTTGTAGGCTGGGCTTATCATGTGCTGCATTGTACTGTATCGCCTATATTGTAGATTTTTACAGTGAGGCTGAACTAATCATACAGTAGTGGCTTACACTACTTATTAAGCAAGCATATAAACTTACTATCGGTGCACGTAAGTTTATACTTTCTGCAGTAGACTAGACCTAACTGAACTATAGCTTAGGCCTTATAGTTAAACTATATAGTGTTGAAGCCTACACGTAGGCCTACCTAAGTAGGCATGGGTTTCGATTTATCAGTTAACTAAATACTATACAACAAAGAGAACTAATAAGAGGCCAATTGTTAGACATGCCCAAAATATTTAGGCTGTCTACTTACATTTACATATGCACTGTACTGGTACAAGCTTCGGCTTTATCGTAGATAATGGCTATGCCTAATAAGCCCCAACCCACGACATTATTCATGCGCTTATCAAGAATCAATTAATGAGTAGTTCGCAGCCTGTAATGTAGGCCTAGACTTACTATGGGGAAGGTAAGCTAGACTTAGGAAATGCAACACCATGACGGTCCCTTTTGCTATAGCCTGCGATTTATCCCATATTTTAATGGTTTTCGTTGGGCCCGACTATATGGACTAAAAATCCATTCGCTTGGCTTGATTGGGTGATACAGAACCTAGGCCTGACTATCAAGCCCGGGCTACCCGGTTACCTATAGCCTGGACACAGAATGGCCTAGACAGGCCTAGACACACTGCCAGTGCATGACCCGGTTACTATACATCCAGGTTAAGGCGTAGGCCTACATAGTATAAATTATGTGTAGTATAGGCCTAATAATGGTATGGGGCCTCTGGTAGCTAGAATTTTGAATGTGGCTAGGTTTGGGTTATCATGTCTTGGGATCTATTCTAGCTTGGGTCATCAAAATTCTTGCTTGGGGCTTGCGGTAAATATATATCTAGATCGGTATCTAAATAATCGGATGAAAAGACCAACAAACCGCTTCTGTCCCTTCTTGTCTCTTCTTGAAACAAAGCGAAAAGTCGGATTTCTATGGTGTCAACTGTTGAATAATTATCAGCAGCATTTATCCGCTCACAAACCTCATTCTGAAAATGATTGTAACATTTCTCTTTCAAATTTCCTCCGCCATGTAAATATCCAAATATTTGAATAATTAATTCTGATGGAACTCGCTTTAATGATGGTCGTTTTGATTATGTATTAACCGTCAAACGTGTAAACAACACTGTCAAACTCATCAAAATTGAAATTGCATGCTTATGACGCGGCCACTTCAAAACAAATTCCAATTCTATTCACCAACACGATAATATCGTACTAACTACGATTTGACGTTCATCAAACTTGAGTTTAATACAAAATCTGACTTCTGTTCATTCAAATTGCAATGATGGTGTGAATAAAACCAAATATAAGCAATTGATAGACGTTCCTCCGCTCATTCTCTATGAAATTGTCACTCAGTACATCGGAATCTATAGAAGTCATTGTGTAGGGAAGTTGAGGAGCAAAGTTATTCAGTATAGAAACCTTGGTTGATTTATATTTGTTATTTCGACTATGAATCGTCGTTCTGCGTTGTGAATTCACACCTTAGAGATATCCGTGAAATTCCTAGCTAGAATTGAAAAAGATAATTAGGTATCGGTGAGGTTTTCTGCATTAATAAATCTTTTCAGGAACTTGTGGTTGGCTTACTGTCGAACGACCGCTTGACAGAATAAAAAAGTCAAACCATTCGATATTGTAAAGAGGACGAGACCCGATGGTTAAACATGTGATGATTTTATTCATCCTGAATCATTAATCGCCCCACCCTGGCGAATTTTTTGAATATCTTTTAAACCAAGCATGCTATGGACACCAGATTTATAGAAGCTTACTTTCTACGTATTATGCAGCTTTTGACGGAAAGATGATGAATTTGGCACAATATTTTTGGCGTGAGAGCTATTTTAAAATTTGAATGTTTGGAATATTTTGTCTGATTTTGGTATAGATTCACTTCTAATGTATATTGTGCGTAATTGAGCTATGGTACAATGTGGAAGAAGGAAGGCAGCAATGTATCTCGTAGTGATGATGTCTCTATCTATGAATGTGAAAGACATTTTTGAAATTTCAATCAGCATATATCTACATGTGTATTCATAGCATTGCTGCCCAGCTCATTTCAATAATGCGCAATAGTATTAACATAGCTTTTTTCGGGCAACAATGTTGGAGATTTTCAGGTGCTTACGCGCCCTCAAATGTCCTACATTGTTGCCCTCAAAAATCCATGTCAATGTCATATTGCGGCATCAATTCTTGATGAAAAGAGTTGAGATCACATAAAGAATTCTTCCAATCAATATAAAGATATGCACAAATGCAAAATCTCTGAATTTGAAATTGCTTATCATGTATGCGTGTTTGAAATTTGAAATATGATTTTCTATTATTTTTGTATTTTTTAGTTCTGGATCTGATCAGCAATTATTGAAAATTTTCAGAAATTTTAATGATTTCTGAACTTTTAATATAATTTTGATTTTTTTTAATTTTTAATTTTTAAAATTTCAGAAGCTTTTAGCTCTGATTAGGACTCGATAAAAATGATCGAATAAATTATAACCTGCAGAAAGTAAACACTGAAATGTACGATTTTAGTGATATTTGAGCTGAACTAAAAGTTTGCATTATTTGACTTCATCGAACCCAGTGATTAACAATCATCGTTTTATTCATTTTAGAATGATGTATAGCCTTCTACGAATCTACACGTCTGTCGAGTTCTAGTTAGTTCCTCTTGCTGTCAGACAGAGAAAAACATATGTTAATCCAATGGAAGGATGGATTTTTTTTGTTTAAAATGAAATTTTCTATATTTTCTCTTATCAACAGAAAAATACAAAGTCTAGAGCTATAATTTTTGGTATGTCTCCAGGACATTTCCTATCATGTTCAAGCACCCCCCACACCCGGCGGGAACGAGGATCAAACGAAAAAAAATACGAGCCCTTCGGCACTTGTATTTTTGGAAAATATACATGTCACAGATGTCATGTATGTCAGTCGACAAAATCATCTATGAGCTATTGCCAAATTATGACGTCATCTTTCAAAATGGCCTCCATGATTATAAAAATGGGCTATATCTCGAAAACGAGTGATTTTAAGGCCCAATAATGTATTACGAACAGATATAAAGTCGACCATTTTCTTTCATTTGAGACTAGTTTTATGCCCATAAGTTGGTTAGATGTCAAATAATGACGCTATAGGCCTAATTCAACATGGCCGCAAATTGCAACATGCTGCAACCCAAAAATGAATAATTTTAAGGCCTGAGTATTTACGTAGTTGCCTTGAGGTTGAGCATGACAGTAATAAGAACCCATCGAATTGCTGTTTCAACAAACATTAGATCTCCAAGGCTGTCATGAGAATCTGTGATATACCATCATTCCTTCTGCATTACAATCATGATCACTCAATTCCGTTGTAATTTCTGCAGAAATTCAAAAATTTGCATATCTCCCATTTGGTGACAATACCACCTGTATCTCCTTTGAGTTCATCTAATAAAATCGAAGGTGTATACACATTGGGGATGTAATGAATGCGGAGTTACCTTATATACTTACTCTATGGAACTAGCAAGAAATCGACAGACGCGCAGATTATCGAGCAAACGAATGTCCGATATGTATTAATATCTCTGGTTTGCTTTGCTCGCAGTGTGGCAGTCTACAACTGCTTTAATGATGACTTTGTATTTGCTGCAAAGCACTTTGATCGGAAACGCTTGGAAAAGCTCGCAGTGTGGCTGAGGCCGTAGCATTATTTGTCCAGCAAAATTACACAATGGAAACACAGCAGAAAATAAACCAGTATTCAAAAATCGTAAAAACTGGTTTTCGTTTTTTTCTGAAAAAACAGAAAATACCGGCAAAACCGGTAACGGTAATACCAGTATTGCAATCCCTAGTGAGGATAAAACCTAATTTCCTTTTCTCTGTTCTTAGAGTGCTGCTGGCTGTGCCATCGCAATTGCGCTTCATAGTAAATTGATGCATCAAAGCAATCAAATTTCTTGGATGTTATACTTCGCCGACAGCCTACACTATAAACAGTCGGTGGATTACATATCTCTCAAGTGGCTTTCTTTAAACTGCATGAGCACCAATGGCAAGTGAGTTGATCCAAAGCTCTCACGGCTATTTTCCTAAAAGAGAAAATTGTGATTGCAGGAATGAGTATTGAGGTCAACATTATCAACACTGTCAATAAAAAGTGGCGTGGTTTTGAGCACAGACAACTGTCAGAGAAGGCATTTTGTTATTTCGAGAAGGCGTAAACTCTCTCCATGAAATATTTAATTGAAATTTCATGCAAAGTGTTGAATTTGAAAGAGAAACGAGATAAATGATAAAAATAGTATCAATACAAGCTTTGAATGTTTTGACAGGGATATTGTTGGTTCTATTCAAATTGCTAAGACACAAATAAAGCAGATTTCGAGCATTAGATGTCAAATTTTTCGTTGTGTTTCTTCAAAAAATGCTAAAATATGTGCGAGCCTCTAAGTGCGGAAAATGTCTTGTTAACATATTTACAAAAATGGCAGTAACTTGCAATAAATGGCAGCGAATCGGCAGATGATCCCCGTGCGTCCTTGTACAATTGTATATAGCCTACTGTAATTGCTTTATCAAGTACAAACATTGACAACAAAGGTATGTCGCAGTACATTGAATATCCAAAGAGAATGACAATTATTGAGTCAATAAAATACACCAACACCCTTGATTCCCCGACCGCACTCGCCCGACCTAGGAATCGAACCGAAGTCCGCGGTGGAGACGAGCTCGCACCTTCTTCACTAGGCCACGCTGACGGTTCAAAAGCAATGCGAGTGAAGGCAGAAGTCATCTCTAAGTGATATTGTCTTTACATTATTGTCCTATTATTGTTGACAGAATGCTATCAGCATTCATGTTGTAGCGAAACAGCATATCAGTATGTCATCCGACTACGTCACAGTGTAGATTGACAACAAAGGTCTGTCGTAGTTCATTGAATATCTAAAGAGAATGACAGCTATTAAGTCAATACAGGACACCAACACCCTCGATTGCCGGTGGCGTTCTGTCAATAATAATAGGACAATATGCTGTCGATATCACTTAGAGATGACTTCTGCCTTCACTTGCATTCCTTTTGAACCGTCAGCGTGGCCTAGTGAAGAAGGTGCGAGCTCGTCTCCACCGCGGACTTCGGTTCGATTCCTGTGTCAGGTGAGTGCAGTCAGCGTGGCCTAGTGAAGAAGGTACGAGCTCGTCTCCACCGCGGACTTCGGTTCGATTCCTATGTCAGGTGAGTGTAGTCATCGTGGCCTAGTGAAGAAGGTGCGAGCTCGTCTCCACCGCGGACTCCGGTTCGATTCCTGTGTCGGGCGAGTGCGGTCGGGGAATCAAGGGTGTTGGTGTCTTGTATTGACTTAATATTTGTCATTCTCATTAGATATTCAAGTATAAACATGTTTTTATTGTTCTATAGTCAAGTGAACTTCTATTATAACCTGTCGTTTCTTGCAATTAATTTCTCTTTTTTAATATCTGTTACAAAATTCACCAAAATTATTTGACTGCAATATCTTATCACAGTGCAAAATGATGATTGCTATGATCGGCGGCAACATGCGCGAATTACTGACAACAGGAATATCTATGTTCATTGTCCATCCACTTTCCCTGCTCCAAGCTATCGAATAATGCAGAAATTGAGTACTTTGAAGAGGCATACCTTTGAGAAGTAAACAGAAGCCCATGATGTACATCTTCTACTGTTAAAATTTCATTTAAGTAATGGAGATACCATAGAAATCCGACACTTTTCGCTTTGAGTACGTAAGTAGACAATGTAGCATTACATCGCGGAAACTTGTGCCCGCAAAATCTACGATACAATGATATTGTATGCTGCTCTCAAGAAGTCTGTGGATATTACAATCTTTAATTACTGTTAGTAATCGATAAATGATCAAATGTAGAAATTTTTTATTGATATTTTATTGAAGTCTATGAAAGTTTGCTGTCTCGATAGAAGGTAAATCGTTTAAAGCATGAAGGTCTTATGAATCTATGAATCTATGTATTCTTACAATCTTCTTTATGATCGTCTATCTTTAATATGTATTATTTGTATCTTCTTATTCCTACAATCTGAATTCTGAATCTATGAATGTTTACAATCTGAACAGATTTGAAATTCAGATTTCTATCTAAAAATAATTTGAAATATCCATTTACCAATTTATTTATTAATGGATTCGCAAGCTGAAGTGGCGGACGATCGCTGATGGCTATCTGGTACGTTGAGAAAGTTATGAGAATTTGGCAGGCATGAAATGGTGCTCTTTTGGCCTCCAATGCCTGGCAATAATGCATTTCAAACTCATTTATGTGACCTCTAAAGGCATCGAGAGTGACACAAAATATCAGTTTTTGTTTATTGTCAATTCAGCCAATCATTTAGGCAACGATCTGGGTCAATGTAGCTAGATCTTTAGAGGACTTAGAAGAATTTAGAAGAATTCCACTGTCAACCCCTGGAACCCGCCATCGCGGAGTCACTGTTATCATGACAACGCATGTCCATGATGCCCTACTGCTCTCAATATCCATGTCTATTCCAGTCCTTTATTATTACTGAGGTCGCATTCATAATTAATTCATAACAGGTAGATTGTCGATTCAAAAACTGTCTGCCTAGTATGAAAATTTTTTGTATCAAAACATTTAGTTTTTTGCAGAGATAACGTTCCTACGGTATAAAAATATTTGAACAGTTTTTAAAAAGTTAAATTTTTTAAATTTATCTACTACCGACATGAAGCCACTTTATAAGTAGTATGGAAAAGTTGGATATCAAAAGGAATGAATAGTTTGCTAATAGACATTTTAATTAACCGGAAATTATTCTGATTATCAAGAGAATTTCATGAACCGCATTATAATGGAAGTCTTCATGAAAAAGTCGATATCTTATTGTGCTTTTTTGGCTGAAATTTCAAGTGTTTAATTCAATTTTCATCGGGATGATTTTCTGATTCACTAAATTTGTTTCATTTCTTGAATCTGAATGGTTATGTGAAACCCATTTACATCTTTTAAAGTTAATTGAAATCATTGCCTTTGATTATGTGATTTTGCTCTACCAGTGGCAGATTGCCTGTGATATGATCACTCTTAAGAAAATACTCATGAGGTTGAGCATGAAGGTATTAGCAACCCATTGAATTGCTAATTTAACAAACATTACCTCTCCAAGGCTGTCATGACACGGAGGATCTGCAAAGTACTATCATTCATTCTGCATTTACCATCATGATCAGTAAATTCCGTGGTTATGTCTTAAAAACTGCAAAAATTTGTATATCTCACATTTGTAGACAATACCCAACTGTGTTCACCTCGAGTTCATTTAATAAAATCGAAAATGTCTACACATTGAAGATTTAACAAATGCTGATTTGCTACTCTGCCTAATAGTCTACACTTACTCTATGGTCGCATTTCTGTGGGAGTTGCCACAATCAAAATTTTTAGCGAGTTATATGACACTCTGTTTCTAAAGTTTGCTCTGCTTGCGTGGATTTCAGTATGTCAGATGAAAGTAATTTCAGACAGAAATCCAAAAATTCATCACAGCTTTCATTTCCGCATTACGTCTTGAGAAGTTTGTCTGACTTTCTCATAATGTGACCATTTCATGACAAATATTTGATGTAAATCAAATCTTCTTGCTTTATTGACTTAAGAGGGCAACTTCCGGATGTTGTGCAAATTCTAGAAGTAATCTTGTGCAAGAATCGTCTACATTCCACTCAACTGACATTAGGTTTGCTGTCCTTTATGGAAGACGATTCTTCTCTCTTACTTGCACTTTCATAACCTCTTCGTTTACGTCCTCAAACAGAGACGTTTTTATGGCAACAAGGACAGATAAATAGATAAGAAATCATTTACTACAAAAACAACTGCCTAATCTTGCATTACTTGTGTCTTATCTTACTCAACAAAATATTTGGTTGGAGACTGAGGTAATCGGGCAAATAGTTATTTTGTATGTTGTTCCGCTTCAGTAAATAAGTTATTGAGTCCAGATGAAAAGTCAGCCAAGTGTCAGAGTGAGAAAGCTGCAATGTACTCCAAGATGGCGTCTAGCGATTCTAACGGCGATCTAACGTGGCAAAAATACAATCGCCGACGGTTACAAGCTTCGCTGCTGGGCCGGCACCGTCGTCAGCACAACGTCTGGGAGCAACGTTGACTTTTTCTAGTGGGATAACGATTCAAATAGGTCTGTCAAGAAACACAGGCGTCCAATCACGCTACTTATCTTTAACTAAAAAAGTGCAGGAAAAACTCCCCAAAGGTTACGGTCGTCGAT
This sequence comes from Prostheceraeus crozeri, assembly GCA_907163375.1. NCBI lineage: Eukaryota > Metazoa > Platyhelminthes > Polycladida > Euryleptidae > Prostheceraeus > Prostheceraeus crozeri. The sequence goes on from CAJQUW010005703.1 coordinate 584,489, forward strand.
GTATTGAAATTAAATTAATACAAGACAGATCTTCGGCGTCCAGCGCCTTCGGTGGTCGATCTTGCAATAAAACACGCTACGAGGCAAGCAAGCCGTGTGAAGATATATGAAGAATGAGTGATATTAAGAAATGTGCTGGCTGTATGAATGCATGTCTAATTGTGACGTCAGATTGTAGTGTGGAAGTTCGTATTTCCTGTTTATTGTAGGTTTCAAGTGTGTGATTGTCTTTGCTTCTGCTATTGTTGTGGCTCGTGTGTTGAACAGTTTACTAATGAGACCGACCTGAAAATTTCCGATGCTGCCCTCTCCGTTGTGTTTGTCTAAGATGTTGATGCAAAGCGCTGCTATTACTTTTATTCACAATTGCTCTCATATGTTCATAGTGTCTCGTTTTCAACATCCTCGCTGTTTTACCAATATAAAAAGTCTCCACAATGAACACATACGTATTGTTAAATCACAAAGCGTTCTCTACAAGTAAATTTAGTATTTACCAAGTCTTACTCATACGTACTCAGGCGTACTCATTAAATTTACCGGTAAACCATACTTTTTAATCAATTTATTGACTTTGCGGTTACAGCGATTAGTTACATATGGGAGCTTGAAATTCATATTCTTTTCTTGACGGGTTTTATTTACTTTATTTGACTTTCTAATTTTTTATCTTTCTAATTTTGATCTCCTTCTTATTCTACTTATCTTTCGCATTTGATTTCTTCTTTCTTTATAAATTTTATTAATCTCATTATTCTTTCTTTATTTGCCTCCCTACTTCCCTTTTTCTGCATTCTCTTTTTTCTCCATCTGTTTTCTTCTTTTCTTATCCTTCAAACTTTCTTACTCGTGTTCTTTTTTCCTTCTAATTTCTACTTTGTTTCTGCCTCCGACATCTCACTCGTTTATTTTCCTCTTTTCTAATCTTTTTCGCCTAGTCATAAATTTCACTTCACCATTTTCCCGGGAATGAATTAAATCGGTTTTTCTTTAATGATGAAAAGTTTGTGGATATTCAGATCATGTCATGCAAGTACAAAGTGGGGATTTTTAACCATAAATTAGAGACCATATCAAAACTAGTCCTATCTCATTGTATTTAAACATGTATTTTAGCTTAATAGGAACATGATTACTAGAATAATTAAATATTGAGTTCTATCCTCAGTTGAAAAATGGAAACAGACCTGAATAACTGCCATTTCATCCAATATCAGGAATCATCAGCAGGCCTAGTTCACATCTATCTCTCAACATCGACACAACTCCCTAGTAACAAAGTTGCAGCCATGCCCGCTTCATTTAAGATTTGCAATTAGTAAGTTAGCAAAATTTCAACGAGCATTCATTAAATATCTCTTTAAGCACACAACTGGTAAATCGTCCAAGTTAGTGCTCCTCTAGTAATTAATAAATGATGCTTTTTCAAGCACAATGTAGGTGAATAGTTTGATATTAAGTTGCATTTTCAGTAGAAAAATGAGAACAGACTAGTGACACTAGTATTATTTTATTCTCTGTTGTAGATTAGCTCCATTGTTTGATTGAGGTTTTTGCTAATTTCACGGAATCATTGTTTTCCACGTGCGTTCATCGGGTCTCATTGTTTACCACCGATTTAGTATTACATAATAATGAACGGAATGTTTGCTGCCATTGAGCCAATGAATAGAACGCTATGCACCTATGAATAAAGACATGATTGTGAACGACGGCAAGGCACAAATATACAGACGAGAGTCGGAAGCAAATGGTGTCGAATCGAACCTTCAATGTACAAAGAAGTGACATATAAGGTTGATTGCGAATTCAGTAACTTGACTTAAACTGTTATTACAGACCATCAAATGTTATTATTGTGACTGCAGTAACTATGACATTTCGAATAAAAATAATTTGTTTCTTTGTTCTCATGATTTTTATTTTGGGGCTGTTAGAAAGTAACCTATGTTGCTATTCTCACATGCAATCAGTAAAATGCTGTCACTTAATCAATCAACCCTTGATTATTATCAAAGCTGTGCGCTAGCCGCATCTGTTCGCACCGTTGCACCGATGCTGTACCAAAAATTTTGAAAAGGTGGCATTATCAAATAGCTTGCAGATTATCCTGAAATTATCCTAGCCGATTAAATTAAATTAGATTTGATATCCTGAAGGCAGGGTTTCGATCTTTCATTATAAATGATCATTTTTTCTAGATGTAATGCAAATTTTATAGAGTAGGCCTACAGTTAGGAAAATTCTAATAATGCTAACGCTTTTGATGGATATTTGCTCAGGTCTTTTTTAATTTTACTTTGTTACATGTTACTCTGAACACCTGCTCGTCTCTAGAACCGGTGCGTGCACCGCGCACAGCCCTAATTATTATTGCATCAAGAAATAATTGCAAGCATTTAAATTATTTATAGATTGAAAAGTAAGATGTAACTGTTCAACTTAAATATCTGAAGAGAATGACAACTATTAAGTCAATAAAAGACATCAACATCCTTGATTCCCCGACCACACTCGCCCGACCTAGGAATCGAACCGAAGTCCACGGTGGAGATGAGCTCGCACCTTCTTCACTAGGCCACGCTGACGGTTCAAAACACGGAATTAGACAGGTCGTCTCTTCTTCTGTTTGACTAGAAAGGAAACATTGGAACATGCAATGCCTATGAAATGGCACAATCTGCTGACATAACACCACAGTAGCGGTCAATTCACGTCATTTACACCACAGTTTTCTTACAGCTGTCGGTAGAAACTGTGGAATAAAATGTCATACACCGACAGTTTTAATCATAGAAATCTGATTGATTTCAAGGATTAAGTTCCATAGCGAAGACGTTTCTGCTTTTCTGTGTTGAAGAACGAGTTTATTAAAATACCACCGGCGACACTGATGCAGTTGCTGAGATATCTATGATTTTGACGACCGTCCGTGGACCTCTTACAGCGTTGATATTTTTCGGACTGAAATACATATGTATATAACAGCATTCGTGTGCTGGCTATTACTGGAGGGTTGATCACACAGAAAGATAGCTATTGTTTGTCGACCATTATTGTGTTCAGCAGACGCTTATTGTGAATATAATAAACGGCTAAATGCGTACATGGTACTTAATTATAGCTTAACTTCGTATAGAATTGTTCGATTTCAAAGCTATACCATTGAAGCATTGAATTCACTGTCACTAGGCCCATTGTCTATCAATCAGCAAGATAAACTTATGGCTAAGTGTTATAATGATGACTTAATATTCTAAAATCTTGGTGAAATTACATGAATTGCTAGATTTCTATGTCAGACAATAGAGAATATAGTTGAATGTGGAGTGCGTATAACACTAGACGGTAGCATAGTCACTAGACGGTGGTTATCTACTCACATTCATTCGCTACCAATTTCACTAGCATCACATAGCATGTAGAATAGATATTGGTATCATTAAACGGTAGTTATCTACTCACTTTTCATGTAAAATGACCATCAAAGCTGTCGTCTTCTGTTGTGTCACATGAAATGTGAGGGTAAGGAACTGCGGTGTAATTCCGTTACACCATAGCAATCGAACAATGAGCAGCCAGTTTAACATTAAACACGTAAAATTGTCTGAAGTTTCAGTGACAGTTATCAACTGGATCACGCAGCAAAGAGACACGTTCTACAAAGAATTTTGTGGACGTTTTTTCGTGCGCCTGCTAACTTTTTCTGAAATGATCGGAGGGCCCAACATTATCGAGAAAACGTTTGCACAATGATCTGAATTCTTCGAATCTGAAGGAGTCGTGGCGATCGGAGCATTTTAAAGGAATTCAGAGCAATCCGCAAGCGACGCACGACTATTTTTCCTATCTCTGCAAGGTATTAAGAAATTCTTTTTGCCCACTTAATAAGTTCCTTCATGTGCCATTGTTTTGAATCAGTTTGCACTTCTAGCAAAGTGATGCGGTTAAACAATTTTATTCTGTGGTACAAAAGGAATGCGAGTGAAGTCAGAAGTCATCTCCAAGTGATTTCGATAGCTTATTGTCCTATTATTATTAACAGAACTCTACCAGCGTTCATATTGTAGCGAGACAGCATATCAGCATGTCATGCGACTACGTCACAGTGTAGATTGACAACAAAGGTCTGTCGCAGAACATTGAATATCCAAAGAGAATGACAATTTTTGAGTCAATAAAATGCACCAACACCCTTGATTGCCGGTGGCGTTCTGTCAATAACAATAGGACAATGTGCGGTCGATATCACTTGGAGATGACTTCTGCCTTCACTTGCATTCCTTTTGAACCGTCAGCGTGGCCTAGTGAAGAAGGTGCGAGCTCGTCTCCACCGCGGACTTCGGTTCGATTCCTGTGTCGGGCGAGTGCGGTCGGGGAATCAAGGGTGTTGGTGTCTTGTATTGACTTAATAGTTGTCATTCTTTTTGGATATTCAATGAACTACGACAGACATTTGTTATTTATGTTCAACCTGTACTTTATCTTTAAACGTTCACCATTTATTAAACGTGTACTTCTCACCAGGTAGCTTTCATTCATAAATGCTGATAGTGAACTCAGAAATCTAAGCTAAATCATCATCTTTTTGCAATCATTTTGTATTCTAATTTAAGAATAATGAAGCTTAGTTACTCAAGTTTCTGCCATATCACTCGCGATATACACTTTAGATTTGAAAGTGATATATTTTCCTTCAACAATATGAACCACTATAATCCCTTTATCTAAATTCGATGCTTCTATTGATGTAAATGATACGCCCACATACTGAAACTATTTTTATCATTCATTTTGCTCTTCTGTAGCACTGCCAATTTCAAATTGGCAAAATGCGGAATATAGCTGCACAGTTGGGACGCAAATTTGTACTGTAGGGTCTTTATACGGACAGTGTCGAATATTTTTTTACTTGTAGACTTTTTGTTTTCTTAGTTAATGAGACTAGATAATTGATCAGTGCTTTAATGGTTATTTCAGATGATATTAACCCATTCATGCTGGCACTCAGACTTTCCCGGGTTTCTGAAAATTTTCTGTTTTATAATTAGTCAGTCAAATGACTGCCATATAGCAGTAGTAGTAGTGAAGTGTATATATTTCATGAAAAATAAAAATCATTCAATAAAAATGCTAATACAAATAACGGAGAGTAAAGTGTGACATTTACATACAAATAAAGTTGCAGTTACTCAAGAGTTCAATCTCAGCGTTGGAAGGACATATTGTAGTCAAGACAAGCTTTTATAAAAAATGCGTTGCTTCTTCTAGCGGTGCGAAAAGCGTCTATTGCAGAGTGTTTTGAAAAATGTAGACGACGAGGAACAATTTCTCTAAAAGGATGAAGTGGGTTTTCACAATTCAGCAAAAAAGAAAAAAATTAACTTGCTGAACAGGTCATCAATATCGCACAATATGTTACACTTACATTTGAATCCGCAGATAATATGATGAGCACGTTTCGTAATGCGACGAATCCTACCTAGGTTGTACACTTTGAGTTCGGTGACAAGAAATAGGAGCAGCACACGTTAACACAGATGAGATAATCGCGCTCTATACTTCAACAAGCTGACTTTTAGATAGATACAGTTTTAGTCATATGTGAGAAACACTGTTTCCTGTTATCATTTGGATGTCTAATTTTAGTCTTTATTTTCATTTAGATTCAAAACTCATACAAGCGCATATCAAGAGGAAACTGGTGGTTCGAACGGCTTTTAAATCGTCTAGTTCTACAGTGCAAGGGGTGCTTTTCTCTCTATAATTGTGAAAGTGCATATAATAGACAAATGACGATAATACTAACGCTTGATATAAATTCAAGTGTTTAATTCACAGCATCTTTGGTCCTTCATTTTCACTTTTATTCTGAAACAATGATAAAAATAGAACTTGATGAATAAGTCTCCCATCAGTTTGTTCCTTTTGCTACAATCGTATCAGCAATCAAAAGTCAAACATAATTGCACAAATGTTTGCAAAATCACTATTTCTATGGAACATCAGGAAATGAAATTTTGCTTCGAAAATCAAACCTGGGGATAATTTTTACGACCGGATACAAACAGAACACAGCGAATTTACCGTTCGTGATAAACCTCTTTAGAATATGACAATGTGCCCGTTTGTGAGATTTGTTCTTTCATTTGCTATCACCTCTGATGTCAGTAATGCCCCACAGAAAGTTTCTCTCTCTCTCTATTTTATGATGAGTAATTATTATGAGTGAATGATAAGGAATATTTCATTCAATAAATGATCGGGGATTGACAGGCCGCAAAACCCGGGTCTCCTCGATCTTCAAAAATTAATTTTTCTTATTGCCGACCACAGCGTGAGTGGCACGAGGGAGGGCAGTAAACCTTATCCCCCTATTTCGCTCTCTCTCTCTTTTTGTAGACAGGTGAAATCCATTGAATTGTATTGACACAAGAATACACGTGACTGTGTAATTATGTATATAATTATATACTGTCATTATCAATTGTCACTAATCGCTACTGTTTAATTTTGTAAGTAATTACCAGCTGTCATTATCATTACTATTTGTTACCATCATCATCGACACTTGCCAACGATAACCTGTAATTGGATATCGGAAAATAAAGTTCATGATTCATAGTTTCTCTCTCTCTCACTCGCATTCTTAGAAAATCGCTTTATGCGTGTCAAATGGAATAACATTACTTCGGAATGGAGACGAATCACAAGCGGCGTTCCACAGGGAAGTATCATGGGCCCGATTCTCTTCTCCATGGTAGTTGACAGTTTCCAATCAGTTCTGGATAACACTGTTGTCATCAAATATGCGGACGACATCAGTCTAATTCATTGTATTCGCAAATATGAAGATGACAGGCTGCAGGATGAGTGGAATAATTGCGTCACATGGTCTTCACGAAATCGTCTTCCTATCAACATCTCTAAAAGCAAGATTCTTGACATTGTTACAAAAAGGAACTTTGATGTGCATCCGGTGATCTCTGCTGAGGGCTATGCCATACCTTTAGCTTCAGAGCTGACTCTTCTCGGCTTATCTATCACCCCGGATTTGAAGTGGTCAACTCATGTCAATAAAGTAATTACTAAAGCTTGCCAACGGATTTACATCGTGAGGAACTTACACAGAGGCAACTGTCCACCAACTGTCATTTGTCAAGCATACGCCGCGTTCATTAGATCTATACTTTTGTACGCATACCCAGCCTTCTGCAATTTGACAAAGCAACTGAAAGATAAATTCGTGCTCCTCGAACGACGGGTATCTCGGATTATTGGCAAGGATGATGTGACGTTTCAGCCCATCATGACTGTGGCCGATCGGACGTGTTTCAGGCTCTTTTCAAAAATTGAATCTGATGAACTTCATCCTCTGAGAGACATGTTCCTTCAACGACAATGTCGCAGAACCAGAGATAAATCCACCCTCAGACCACCCAAAACAAGGACGAAACGGTTCGGAGAGTCCTTCATTAAATATTGCCATGAGATATGAGATTTCTTTACGTATATATCTTGTCTTCTATGTTCTGCCTTTAATTGTACGCTCTCACCGAATCACTTTGTGCATGTGAGTCAATAAAGTCTATCTTATCTTATCTTATAAGAGAGAGACACATATACTAGCCGCACATCTTTTGCATGGCAATTTGATCTATCGTTTATGTAGCGCATCTGTCGTAATGTCGGCGGTCACAATTGTGACGTGTTATTTATTTATTGATTATTATTGCCTTGACAACTGATGTGTGGTGGTGAGGGTTTGATCCTGCCAATTGACAGAGTCGCGTAAGTGGCTCGTAGGTCAGTTGGTTAGAGCACAGGTCTAGTTAACCTTGGTCGTAGGTTCGAATCCTACCTGCCGCACATCTTTTGCATGGCAATTTTATCTATCGTTAATTTAATTTCATTATTGCTTATTGACATGTTGATCGCGAAAATGTAATACAGATGGATGCTTTGCACTAGTTACGCAAATAAATATTTAGAAAGAATCGAATTATTGAAGCGTGAGTTCTCTCTGAAGTCACCTGCGACACATGCGAATCACGCCTCTTGTGATTGACTACAATACTGTGAAAAGGTTGTTCGGAGGAACATAAAAGAATGGATTTGACAAAATTAGAAAGCGTAAAACCTAATCTTGCCAATCGTGCCAATTTTATTATCAAAAGAGCAATGAAAATCTTATGCTTTGAAAAGTAATTGGTTTAATGGTTGCATCTATCTCCACAAGCAATTTCATTCTGCCAGTTAGCGCAGAAGAGTATCAAATCTTTGGTGTCTTTTAACGACAAAGGACTTGTATTGCATTTCAAATTTGGAGGAATATCACTTCATCAGAAGAGATAAAAGTTCGTAATAACTGACATGTTCAAACCGCTGTTAAGAATAAGTCTAATTGATTAGAAATTTGAATATCTTATGAAGCGTTCTCAAGTTGTTGCAAATTTTTTTGCTGTGTAGGTGGTTGCCAGAATAATGAAGAAATCTCCAATTTTTGATATGGCAAAATCGTTCTTCATGCAGAATTAAATGCTAAATCGTTCTGTGTCTAAAAGTTCACACACTTGGCATACTTTATGCAAGCGACGAAGATAAGATAGTTGAAATCATTAGGCATAATAGTCGTTATTTTATGATTATGGTCGGCCATACACTGTAAACTGTCACCTCCTAAAATCGAAGAAATCTGCATCCTAAAGCGCGACACACTAGAATTTTAGGAGGTTGCGTGAAATAGAATGCTGACATACTAAAGAGAACAATAACACTAGTGCGCTAGCCTCCTAAAACGCTTTGCTTTAGGATTTTTTTATTAGTTACGAATAGTGTCTCGCTTCAGTGTGTGATTTAGGAGGTGCTGGTTTAGAGTGTACCAAACCGAAAGGCCTCTTACCTGATTGCCGTAGAAATAGATTATGCAAAAAAAGCAGAGATAAAATCCAATAAAAATAAAAGTTATAAAATCAATAGTAAAGTAAATGCACACTTGAGTTGCCCTTCATTAGTGATAGCTTGACTCGCAAAGCTAATTATTTCATTCGAAAATGTATACTAGATATACGCTTTGTCAGTTTCGGTAGCAAAAAGTTGAAACACTCTCTGAAAAAAGATACTCGGTAAGTAAACATGAAAATTGCGTTGTTTGCCGTGAACTTCCACAAAAACGTAACTGTGATATCTCCTGTGTCGTATATCAATTTACCTGCAAGATATGTAATTCCAAATACATAAGAAATACAACACGCATTTTTTATAACAGCTTTAATGAACATAAGAACAGCATCAAGAACAAAAATAATATCAGCGCGTTGTCAAAGCACAATAAAATTTGCGGTATGAATAATACAATAGATGATTTTACCATTGATTTGTTGAGGTGTTTGCGTGATCCCGTAGAAACGAGTTTGGTGGAATCTCGTCTCACTGATTTTCATAAACCCATATTGAACAGAAGTCACGAGACAGCTGGGGGTTCAAGAATTCACATATCGTAGCATCTCATTTTATAGTTAACTGCTGTGAGAAAGGGTCAGGACCGGCAACTTTGAAGCTTGTATCTACTTTATCTAATTTGTAATTATTGTGGCATAAATACTTCGGGAGAGAATATTTTGGATTTGAAAATTTCTTAGAAATAGACTGTTTATCTGAGGTTGACGAATGGAAATTGACTCAAGGTTGCGGCAGATCGGGGGGAACTAAGTTGGGGCATGAATCGCACGTGTGACTGATTCTAACCAATGATTCAACCATTGACAAGTGTATCTAAGTGAAAATGCGTGTGATTTTTGTGCCACTATTGTGTATTGCATGAAGCTTTACTTCCATTCTAGAGGTTTTATTGTTATCAATTTCTATGCTGATTACAGAATGAACTTTTATCCTGATCAAACTCGGCTTTCCTCATACAAGAACATATATATGACCTGACTGGTCAATTATTCACAGAAATATCATATTTCTGTGGTATTAAGTAGTCCATTTCTTAGAAAAGTAGACACCTTCGAAAAAATATTGTCTTTTAGCTTCCTGACGATTGAGGCAATTCTCTGACCTACAATTGAATCCGTTTGAAGACTTTTTATGCACCATCATCATTAAATAGATTTGAGAAGATCGTTTCCAACTACTACAACTGTCTCAACCGATTATTGATCCGTCTTTGAGAGCTGCTCTTAATTAAAGATAAGAGATGATGCCTTCAGTGAGTCTTGAAAATATAGAATATCTTATGATAAGACTAAATTACATGACGCGAATGCATCAATCATTTGAAGTCTTTTGAACTTTGACTGGAAGTTGCATTTCTTCTTTTAAACACATTTGAAGCTGTTTAAAACTATAGACTGCAATTTTACATAGATATTTTAGAATAATTACTTTTGAAGGAAATCTTACACAATTCATACACGCGTGTTTGAATTGTATTCCATGCACGGAAATAACACTTATTAATCTCATTTTGTGCTCATGACTAGTTTCTCAGCGCATTCAATAGTTTGGCATCTTATCCCTCTGATGCATAAGCAGGGTCCATCTGACCCTGTACGTTACTTTCCGTGCTATCATAGTGCGACATGTCAGAACTATACTCTAATACTCAAGATCCTCTAACATCATTCATTGTAGATTAACTATGAGTTACTATTCTAATTATATACACATCCATATGCCTGTGAAGTAGCGAATTTTGGGACGATTTCATTGATAATTTCAAAAAAATGTATCGTTCAGGAGCCTTTATGTGTATCGACGAGCAATTGCTTCCTTTTCGAGGCCGAGAGAGCTTCAAGCAATATATTCCGTCGAAACTCGATAAGTACGGGATGAAATTGTTTCTTCTTGTATGTCAAAATACCCATTATATTAACGGTATTCCATACTGTGGTCGAAATGAAGCGAATACTATCCACGTTGGACTAGCAAAGGACATCGTGAAAGAACTTTGTGTTCCTATTTACGCTTCAGGCAGAAACATAACATGCGACAATTATTTTACCTCCGCTGATTTGCACAAGAATTGAGCTCTAAAAATATCACACTTCTAGGTACAATCAAACAAAATCGCCGAGAAATTCCACCCGCATTATTACAGGATAATCAGCAAATCGGTTCAACCTTTGCCTTCGATGGAAATTTGACCATTGTCAATTTTCGACCGAAAAAGAAGAAAAATGTGATTCTTTTATCAACCATGCACGATGATAAAGAAATCGATCCTGTTAGTGGAAAACCGATGATAATTATGGATTATAATGCCACAAAAGGATCAGAGGATGCTGTAGACCAGAAGTGCCACACGTACAGTGTTCAGAGAAAGACCGATTGGCCGATGGCTCAATTTTATAATATTTTGAACTTGGCAGGTATAAACAGCTTTGTTATATTTCGATCTGAATATCCTGATTTGGGGGAAATGCTGCTCGAACTTTGGCTGTTGACACTTGCCAATAAAACGGGTCTCCATTCAGAACAGCTACTGGCATTACGTCATTTGGGATACAAGAAAGTCAGAGAAGTGGCAACGCGTGATCAAGTTCCACAGCAATCGAAGAGGAAGCGCTGCCATCTTTGCATGTATAAAGATGACAGAAAAACATCAGAGACTTGTCACTTTTGCGAAAAACCTGTACGTCGATCCCACCAACGGCCACTTTGTTGTGTGAATTGTGCTTGCTACATGTAATTTGTGATCTTAATAACTGTATTGGAGCTGTAAACATTCATTATGGTCTTATTTGTTGAGGTAACCAACATTTCATATGTCTGTTTGTAATCTAAAAAGAGTTAGACATACTGCCATGCATTAACAGAGAAGTTTTCATCACTAAATCTTACACAGGGTATAATGGACCCTGGTTATGGAAGAACGTTACAAAATCGCTTATGCATCAGAGGGTTAAGTAGCAAGCATTGATAGTTATTTACGCAATTAATGCATGACTGCTAGCATTCCACGTGTTAGGTATCTTAAATGCCCGAGCCCGTAGGGTGAGGGCCGTCTGAATCTAACGAGTTCGAATGCTATGATGAAATAATCTCATACACCAGTTGTGTCATAAAGGTAGAATACTTTCTATGGTATTGTTAATTTATGAGTTGCGCAGAGAATTTTATTTGGCGACGTGCTATGATGATCAAGAACAGATTGTGACTGATATGTCTATGATTATTCAGAGTTTTTGAATAGAAATTTAGCCTGACCAATATTGTAAATACAGTCCGTTTCATAAAAAGTAGATTATCCTAAAATTTGACTAAATAAAACATAAGTATGATACAGAAAGCCTTTTTCATGTTATTTCATGTCCCTAATATATTTAAATGTCCTTATATAATCTGATAAGCTATGATACAGTAACGGTTCTTAAGAAGCTAATATTTTGTGGCCCTACCCTTATTGTCAATGACATTACCAATTCGTCTAGGCATTGATTCGATGAGATCGTTGATTTTTGACTGATCTAGCTTTCTCCACTCTCTTTTTAACAGTGACGTAAGTTGTGATACGCCATCTGTAGGTAGCAGTGAACGACGAACGTTACGTTTTAGAGTACTCCATACATTTTCTATGGGATTCAGATCAGGAGAACGAGCTGGCCAAGATAATGTCCTAAGCCCTAATTGAGACTTGCATAAGTTGACTCTACTACTCCTGTGACACGTAGCATTATCATCCATAAATAACCAAGTCGATGGATCACCAAGTTGATCTGTCATTTGGCCAATGTTCATTCGTAAAACATTCACATAGCGTTCAGAATTCATGGTTCCTTGCTGTATGTGAAGTTCAGAGCGGCCATTGGTCCAAATGCCAGCCCAAATCAGTAGAGTAGTCGCACGACCTTATACCCGGGGACGATGTAAATGTCTCGGAATTTCCTGATCAGATTTTATCCATAATCTCAATCGACCATCACTATCCTTCAGACGGACTGATGCCTCATCAGACCAGACAACCCGATCCCATTGATTTCGCCAGTGACAATGACTCATTGCCCATCTGAGACGTTTTTTTGTATGCTGATCTGATAATTCGATCTGAGAGGGCCTCTTACAGCTCTTGAAATTCGACTCAATAAGTCTTCTACGAATAGTGGACTTAGAAATAGACGAGTCTAGTGCAGCCATCTCAGTTAACGAGAGACTTGGATCAACTTTAACAAATCTCAAAATTAGGCGGTCTCTACGTTTGGATGTTTTGCGTGGACGGCCAGAGCCCTCTTTACGACAGAGTCGAAAATCATCATTATGCCATCGATGCACATTTGTGTAAGGGACATTTAGTCGCTTGCTAGTAGCTCGCAAAGAAAACCCTAGTTTTAGCAAGGCTGACACTTTGCCTTTTGTGAATGCGATTTCGTTATTGTTCATTTGTGCTTTGTATTGTTTTCAACCGGTAAGAGATAGATTTCTAGCTGAAAGCAATCAGGAGTGCTGCCAACACCACCGCAACGAAGTCAGGAAGCTATGGAACATGAAGTCCAGTTAATCACATGTAGCAGTTACATTATTGTTGATGAATAATGGTGCTATACTGGCTCTGATTGACCGATTTTCTTTATTTTTGTTTTGCTTGATAGCTTTTGGCTTGTAGAACAACATATTACATAACAAAGGAAACAAATGTAATTTCAAAAGAGTGAGGTATGATTTTGTGCAACATTGCTAAATGAAGATCAAATTATCTACTACTTTTTTATCTATAACAGGAAAACAACTCAATATTCATACTTGAAATTTCCAACAATGACATTAGTAAGCACAACTGACATATCTTCCAAATTTCAGAGAAATTCGTTCAAGTTTGGCGGAGTTAGACAAAGTTGAAGTTAAGGCGATGTTTAAGGGTGATCCATTTTTTATGAAACAATCTGTATCTAGTCTCAGATTTCTGTACTAAAGCAGGACAAGATCAGACATAATTGGCATGTATCTTGCATTATTATAGATTGAATTATTGATTATTATGGATTGCACTGGATTAAATAATTGTCTCCCGCGCGGGCAATAATCTACTTTACAGGTCAAATAAGTAGATAGGATAAACATTGCATGCACGGAGATATGCAGCCACAATCCGATTTTGAAAATTAAATTGCCATTTACAGCACGATCCATTAGAAAGTCTATACACGAAATATGCTGTATTGAGAATGTGATTCGGAACAATATTTTAGAAGCTTAGAAGGGCGGGTGCCGGTATTTATGGGATTATTTGACTCAGAGGAACAAAGTTCACATTTTCCTACTAAGTTCGAACCATCGAAGACGCGCATAATTTCCGTGTTAACGTTTATCAGTTTTCTCTCATTTTAAAATGATTTGAATTGCGTAGATGGTCATCGTTTAAATGTACATTCATTTGACAGCTGTATAACCGAAAACGTTGATTTGCTTTGATGTTTCTGACTTTGGACTTACTTCGTTTTACATTCACCCTGCGAACTTGGTCTACAACATACTTTCCCATGGACATGGTTTGTAGTCATGGAATGCGAACCTACTTCTCACCGGGGAATTTGACAATTTTTGTCATTAATAAAATGGAAAGCTTCTTCATGTGATTTGGACCACTCATTTGCTCACATCGTCTCCGAATGTGAAGGCCTATTAATGGCCGAAGCATTCATTAAATCCCCAATGTGTATATAGTTTCCAGTTTATTAAATGAACTTGAGTTGAGATATGCATTTTTTACACTTTTGGAGAAATTTACATGAATTGACTGATCGTAATAGCAAAACCGAAGGAATAACAGCATCTTACAGATCCTCCATGTCATGACAACGTTGGAGAGATAATGTAATTTGTCAAATTCGCCACAAAATTAGCAATTCGATGGGTTACTATCCCTTTAATACTTAGCCCTATCAATAAGAGCATTTTCTTGAGCGTGATCATATCACAAGCACCCTGCCGCTGAAAGAGCAAAACAAGAATAATCACAATTAACTTTAAATGGGTCCACAATGCCATTTGGATTTGAGTGAATCATAGAATCATGCCGATGAAAACAAAATTAAAACTTGAAATTTCAGCCAAGAAAGCACAATAAGATGTTGACCTTTTTCATGAAGATTTGCATTATAATGAAGGATACGCTGATACACTGTAAACCGTTGACTGACAATTGACAGACATTTATCCTACAAAATCTATTTTGTCGGTCATTGTTAGTTCTTGTAGGATGATTGCCACTGAACACCTACAATATCTGACAAAAAGCGACAAAATGAATAGCAATGAATTATAGCCTAAATTCTATCAAAACTGTTGGTAATTAATTGAATTATGTCAAAATATATCATGGTTTTGCCACTCGAAAATGAATGATTTTAAGGCCCAACAATGTATTACGAACAGAATTTAAGTCGACCATTTCCTTTCATTTGAGACTAGAAACCAGTTCTACGCCAATAAGTTACATATATGTCAAATAATGACCTCATAATTCAAAGTGGCCACCGTAAACAATTCCATAACAAATAGAGATGGATTTT